>PVLD010000038.1:0-475919 GCA_004027595.1 Dinomys branickii | reverse complement strand
TAAATTTGCATGTCTGTATATGGGTCCATACATCTACAATTCGAAGATATCAATGGATAAAGCAACAACTACTGTTGAGACCATATCACCTTGTCTATAGATTAGTTGTGATTGTACTATTTTCTATGATAATAGGTGTCTGTTTGTCAATATGTTTTTGTACTTTTATGTTTCTAAAATAAAAAAAAAAAAAAAAAAATGAAGCCCCAAAGCCAGCTCTGTGGCTCTCCTGCATTCCGGCTCCCTGTCTGTCCTGGTGCTTGACTCCCTCAGCTCCTGCCCCACCTGGCTTGGTTTCTCGCGGGCGCGGAGGTGGCCTGCTCTGAAATCACTTACTCATTTGCATTTTCTGCTTCTGCCCTTGCAGATCCAAGGAATGACAGCCTCACCCCCGGACATAGAGAGGCCATACAGAGCGGGCCCTCTGGTGTGCAGAACGTCTGCTTCCTCTGCCCCGCACGGAAGTCCCTCTCTCCCGCTACTGCTGTGCGTTCTCCTGCTCAGCAGCGCACTCAGCGCCACGTGCTTGTGATCACAGTTCTGTTGTACTTGGTGACCACATTTCCTCTGCGCTGAATCTGCCATTTCAAGTACAGATCAGAGACTGTTGGCTTGCGGCGTCAAGAGTGCGGAGACTTAAATTTGTACCCTGCTTCCCTCCCTTCCCCGCTTCCCACTCTGAGAGATACCGCGTCTGCTCTTTTGGGCGAACAGCCCTGACTGTGATGTTTTTAACGGTACCCACTCTGGCTTCTCCGAATCTGTTCGTAACCACAAACCATCCACATGCTTCACGAAGTACTCTTACCCCTCTTGTGCTCAGTACTGGGAGGTTAAGTTTCTTTCTCAAACTCGGGCACTCTCTACAAGCGAAGAAGTTCTGAACAATGTAGAAATGGTAGCTGCCAGCTGGAGACAGAAGCAAGAGTACCTGGCGGTGCACTTACGACCTGAGATTCCAGAGCAGTGCAGACTGAGGGCCAGGCCAGGGAGCGGGAGGGGCTGTCACTCCTCACCAGCTGCCCTGCGCTTGCACACGTGCCGCAGACTGGCCCGTCTGAGTCATCGTTCTCATTGCAGATCTATTTTTATATTCATAAACTAACTGAATGTAAAATCACCACCCGTGGAAACTTCGATCACTCCTTTGGTTCTCCTAGTAGAGTTCAGCCAAGACTTGTTTATGCCCTATCTTCATTTTTAAAGCTAAATCTATTTGGATATTAGTAAACTAAACAAAATTAATTTTTTGTGTAGTATCTTACACACTCTTTAGAGAAGCAAGCAGTTCCGTTGATGTTGTCAATAAAATTGATGGAGAATGTTGCATTTTTCTATTCTACTTTTAAGCCCTTTCTGTCCCAAAACTGTGTCTTCAACATAACCTACATTGTCTCTTAATAAATGTTATGTTTTGGAGTGTGTTTCCTTCTTGATAGAAATTGTACATTTGATGAAAAGCTTGAAACATCTATGAGACGTATTCTACATTTAACTGTATTTCCTTTTATTGTATGGGTGCTATACCAGATTCTACGATTTTCCTTTCAGACTTTTTTCTGAGGGATATGGTCATCCCGCACACACCATATTTAAAATTTTGTCTTTATTTTTACTTACAAACTTCTGCAGCCAAGATGTAAAAGTCAGATGATGTCTGCTGGAAATGAAGTAATATTTATCTTCATGGTTCCCAGCACGGAAGGTAAACACAGCAACTAGACAAGCAAAAAGCTTTGAGCACTTGTCTCTGTGCGGTCAGCCAAAGGCAGGACTCTGTTTGTTCACTGCTGTTACTGAGAAGTAAGTCGGAATTCTTATGCTCCCGGGGATTCACAGGAGTCTGTACGGCTTTGAGAAATTAGCTCTTTATCTGAAATTAGGATGCTCTCTCTGTTGGGAATTCTGTGGGATTTGATTGTGTTCTCTATAAGCTGCTTGCTGTCATACAGAGGTACAGGCCAGGCTTCTCATAGATCCTTTCTCACAGAGGCCAGGTCGCTGCCTCAGATCAAGTCTCGGCTTTCTGAGGCCTCTCAGGGAGAAGGGTCGAAGCCTGAGGAAGAACAGTGTCTGCATGAATGCTGCTCCCTTGTGTGGACTTCAGGTGCCAGAACGGTTGAATACTGACTTCATTTCCAAAGAAACCAATGTCCATGGAGGCTGAGGGAGCTGGTGATCATTTTTCCTGAACGTGGCCCAGACGGAATCAAAAGATTCCTAGCAGGAATGAGTGATGCAGTCAGCAGAGGGCGACGTGTTAAGAACTTTAAACTTGGTCTTGGTGGCCCCAGGAAGGGCAAATGAGAAACTTGGTTGTGGTGTAGAATTGCACTGTACAACTGGTTTGCTCAGCCAAATCCTTATTATGGGGCATGAGGGCCATTTCCAGTTTTTCAGTGCGATAAGCAACACTGATTACCATTCTTAGAACGAATGTTCTCCTATCTCTAAGTATTCCCTACAACTAAATTACTATAAATGGAAATACAGAAGCAATCATGTTTCAAGAATTTTAATAGATATTCCTAGTCATCTTCAACTTATCCTCAAACTGTTAAAAAAATCCTAAATGATTATTTAAGTATGTTAAAATGATAACATGGAGCAGTTTGGATGAAGGACATGAGTTCTTTGTACCATATATTTTCACAATTTTTTTCCTGTTTTTTAGACAGGGTCTTGTTATGCAGTTCAGACTGGCCTTGAGCTCACTTTGTAGCCTAAGCTGGTCTTGAACTTGCAACCATCCTCCTGCCTCAGCCTCCCGAGTGCTGGGATACTTTGAAATTACTTCAACATGAAAAGTGCTGTAAGCCCAATCCGTATCTGGAAGGATCCAGCTACAGGAAAGCAGTCTGAATGGTTTTCTTCCCCACACAGGAGACCTCCGGTTGGGGTGCAGAGAAAGAGGGTAGGTAGTGAGTACACCGGTCAGGTGCCCAGGAGAAAGGGCGAGGACAGCAGTGCGGTTAGTCAACTTTCCATCACTGTGGCAAAATGCCTGAAATACACAGCTTACAGGGAGGAGGGAGCTTGATTTTGTTCATCGCTGTAGTCCACGACACCCTGGCCCAGTGGCGTTGGGCTTGTGGTGAGGCCATACCGCGGGGTGCAAGCTGGAAGAAAACATGGCGGGGTAGGAAACCTGCTCACCTTCTGGCAGCCAGGAGGCAAAAAGAGAGAGGAAAGAGATGGGACCCGGTGACGCCTTCTGGTGCCTGTCCACCGAATACACCCATGCCAGCGGCCTTCCCTGTCCTGCAGAGAGCTGTGTCCATGACAAGACACAGAATCTAAACACTGTTACAGAGTTGAAGAGGTGGCCTGCAGACCTCCAAGTCTCTAATCCAGGGGGCACTTTGCAAATCCAAGGGAAGTTGCACAGAACAAAACAAGCCCCGGGCCCTGACCGCTGTGCCCCCTTGCGGTGCAACAGTGGCCACGAGGAACAGACGGGAATAGTATCTCTCAAGCAGAGAATTTCCATATTTCTGTAACAGATTTCCTGAAGCTTCCAAGCTGTTCACAGGCAGCTACAAATCAAAGCTCAACAGACACAGACCTTCCACTTGGGTGTATTGGTCTATTCTTTATTTACTGTCCTGTCTTTTCCACAAATAAAGAATCAGTCCTTTAATTTAAGCTGTTGTGTGATTTACATGGAGAATGACATGTACTCTTTTTTAAAAACAGAATATGCTAAAATTAATTATATGCCACAAATAATTTAAGAAATATTGACAAATAAAGCTAAATATAGATTCAGACTACTTTTATTCATGAGTAATTTTGGCCCCAAGAGAAGGCTCGATTTTAAATAACACTTCATTTCCCAATAATGGGAAGAAAGAACAAAGGACACAAACTTCAGGAAGCCACACTGAAGTGACTTTCACCGGTCATAACTTTTTCACCTTTCTGTCTTCCATTATTAAGAGGAAAATGTTTCCTTAATGTTTGGTCTTCACTGCGTGACTGAATTGCTTTACCATAGTTATGACCTCATACAACACTGGAACTACGAATACAATTTTTTTTTGGTTACAATTCCATTCATTGTTTTTTAGTTTTTATGTTTTTAACCTTTTTGAGGCAGGGTCTCACTATGCGGTCCAGGCTGGCCTTGAACTCACTGTGTAGCCCAGGCTGGCCTCCAACTCCTAGGGATCCTCCTTCCTCAGCCTCCTGAGTGTAGGGATTACAGGCGTGGGCCCCACTCATTGCTCTTTGATTAACAAAAGTGTAGGGACCTTGTAGCCCCAACCTCAGGTTTATTTAATGAAGACACTTTTCTCCAGCTTCTTTTAAAGAACTTTTTATCAGCACATGTTTGCAGTATATAACTGCATTCACTGTGGGGAATAGGCACACATACGTAACACATGTTCATGCATTTCTCATCCCCCCTTCTGGCCCCCTCCCCCTTCCCAAAGATCATCGGTGTCTGAAATGGAACTGATGTACTATGGGAAAAGTTTGATATTGAGGACAGTAAACTTCAGGATACAAGTCGGAACTGAACCAACTGCCCCTACAAGCTACTAAATATTGCTATATAAACATTGCTGTACATTTACACGATGCTTTGGAATTTGCTAAGTGGCTTCACAATATTTCTCACCAAATGCACAAATCTACTGTTCCAAATAAACCCCGATACTCAGAACCGCGTGTACTGCGATAATGGTGACAGCCCTCAGTCACAGTCACCTTACAAAGTCCGCGTTTACAAACCGTACTGAAGCTGCCGATGAAGGGCATCTGTTCTGGCAAACAGTGGTCTAGCTGAGCTTTCAGTCTCTCTCAGGGAAGCTTCCGCGTGGCTGGTCACGTGCTTCCTGGGGTGGGGTCACGTATGTCCGAAAAGGGAGGACGTCTACTGCGCTCTTCTTTTTCCTCTTGGAAACTGTCTGCGCTCATTTAAATTTATGAAAGTTCAGGCTTAAGCTGAGCTGATGCAGCTTTCTCCTTTCTTATGATCAGCTTTTTGCGCAGCGAGCGTTAAATTGTGGTCTATTTTTCATGCTTCTTGAGACTGTTTTTCCTCCTCGTTTGATTAACGGTTCTCACCTTACCCATCCCACGAGTTGCTTCCTCTTACCTGAGTATGTCTAGGAAAGCAGATGTTCCCACATAATCTTACTATGTAAAGTGACCCTCCATTCACAGAGGTGAGGAGAGACCTAAGAATAAACAGGGCAAGAGCAGAGGATTCCTACTGAATGAGGGAAATGCTTCTCTTCCGAGGCCACGAGAGGGCGCCTGGTGTCGTGTGTAAATCCCGCCAAAGCTGGGTCAGGCCCTGCAGGTGTCGGGCGCAGCTAAGAACCGGCCTTCGCCTTTCTCAGCTGGAATCCCGCTTACCTCCTTAGGAGGAAAGGTATTACTTTTATGTTTGCTAATTCTAAATTCAAATTACCTTACCGTTAAGTATTTTTGGAAAGGTTTAGCTGTCACGTTAAAACTTAAATCTCTTAATATTTTACTATGGTGATTGTCTCTTTTGTAAACATTTCCAAATACTTATTTCTGTATAGCTTGCATGTTATACTTTATTTTTCTGTTTTGGAGTTATTTACAGCTTCATCTTCCTGTTTCTCGTATAGCACATTTTAAAATTTTAATTTCTTTATACTGATCTGGCCGTTGTAGCCACTGTGGCGAAGCTCTGTTATTCAGCCTATTCGTTCTCTGTGTTTGAAAGATCGGCTGCTTCGCTTTAGGCGCAGCTGAGGGCTGAAATGGAACCCCGAGCGGTGCTGAGAATGCGCTTTGCAGAGCAGACGCAGAGAGCAGGCTTCCACCCCGAGAGCTTTATGAATGTGCGCCCCTGGCTTCATGCAAAGGGTTTCCCAAGCCCGAGAGGGTAATTCTCCGTTTCCAGCCTTGCTGGACTCCCAGCACCATGGCTCGGGGGACACCGTGGATCTGAGAACGTTTCCTCCTTCCCCAGAACACGTAATCCTCACATGAAGGAGTGTCCTCAGCAAAACATGAACTCACGGGCTTGGTTGTGGCCCGACACCACCGGGTCAGAAGCCCTCCCTGGTCTGCAGCGCGCGTGGGGAACGTGGAAGGCGAGGGCGCCCTGCGCTGCCCCTGAGCCTCCTCCCTCACTTCGGTGATTGCCACGGGCTATGGAAATCCCTTCCTTCTTGGAAAACCTCCCACTTTCACAACTTACACAGGCGTTCTGCAGCCTGCAAGGGAAGACTGGGTTCTCAGAGCAGCGGGCAGAAGCCTAAGCGCAGAGCGTGAAACCCGCAGCTCTGCACCTCAGGAACCTCTCCCAGGCTGATACCGGAGATGAGCCGGCTCCTGCCCAAATCCTTCCTCGTCCAGGACAGCAAAGATTTTATCTACCTGGTGAATGGGCGCCTCGGGGCTAGAAGGCAGAGAAAGCTTCTGCCCTTTCACAGGGCCCAGTTTGAGCTCGAAGGTAGGGAGCAGGGCAGAGTGCAGTCAAACAAACAACAAGCAGGAAACCAGTGGCCACGCCAAACTGGCCGGCGCCTTCAGAAGCCAAACAGCCCGAGCACAGGGTCCGCTCTGATGTCCTGGCCCCTGGAGGCCCCCCTCCTCACGCTGCCGGAGACGCGGGCTGAGTGAACACTTGCGGGATGCACGACAGCCCTCGTGAGGACCACGCGCTGCCGGGACCGCACTCAGCGGACCGCGCTGTCTCATTCAACTCAGCGACCTCTGCCCCCGTTTTGCTCAGGAATTTTCTCCTCTGGTTGTGCTTTCGATTGTTCTTTCCAATCTTCCATCTTTTCTTAACCTCTGGCCACTCCTTAAACCTGTACTGACGGACTCGGAAGCTACCTTGGCCGAGAAAGGGATGGAAATAAGCCACCTTCAGTTATGACACACACGGCTTATAACATGTCTGTGATCTGGCAGCTTCCGGGTCTAAATGTTGGTTGTAAGCGTTCTGTTTTTGTCTTGAGGTTCAACACTGTATCCTGGTCTTTCCTGACCTCCGGGCTGGACTAGACACTCCAATTTGAATGTGATTCTCGTTCCACGTTCGTTCCTTAGCTCCTCATAGAGCTCATCTTGCTCCGCAGCTTCTGCGTTCCGACGTATTTCCTGTTTGCAGTGAACCAGCACCACCATCTTTTCATTCTGGCTACCTGCCATTGGGAACCGCAGATTCTCTTCACTTCTCAGTGGTCACCATGCCTGTCCCGGCGCCTTAGATCACACACTCGTGGTTGTGAATTTATTTCAAGCGAGTAATGTCTTTCAGCTGGGTCTAGGCCATAGTTTCCTTGTGAGTGATTCCACAGCCTGAGCATTGTCTGAAGCAGCGGGGACACTTCGTGTAAATGCAGATCCTCAGTCCCTACCCCGTTCTTACAGAAGCACCAGCCTTGCTTCAGCAATGCCGTGAATTTTTACAAATACTCATTGATATACTTACTGCTACAGGTCAGTCTAATTCCTTTTATAAACCCACTGACACCCTTCTCCAAAAGAGAGGGAGCCACCCCAGGTGACAAAGAAGGACCACAGCACACAGTGCCACAGCACAAGTCAGAAATCCTTAGAGCCGAGTATTCTAACAGTGGGTCGCACAAGTCAAGGCCAGCCCGGACGACACTGTAGGAAACGGTCAAAACCCAACCAAACGAAAGATCAAAATTGCAAAATAAGAGCGGATAAGTTAGGAAATTCCCATCAAAACCCAGCAGAACTGAAAATCTGATTGCAACATCAAGTAATGAAGTCAGTTTTCTCCAAAAATTATCTTTTCAATAGTTTAAACGCGTGCGTTATTATGGGTGGACTGTTTAAACTTACAGCACTTTTTTTTTTTTTTTTTTTTGGTCTTTTTGAGACAGGGTCTCGCTATGCAGTTCAGGCTGGCCTTGAGCTCACTTTGTAGCCCGGGACGGTCACTGTTTAAAAGACAGAAATAATTAAAATAAAATAATAAAAGAGGGTTTAATGTAATGGGAACTAGCGCCGTGTCTGCACAGTGTGGCTTCTGCTTAAGAACGGTGATCCAGGCACGGGAGCAGTGAAATTAGCTCCCAGTTTCGTTGTTCTAACCTTCCGTCATTTCCAACTGGGAAACATTTTGTGAAATGACAGTGTGACTGGCAAGGTCAAATTCTAAAAAAGTGCGCAGTGGCACCCCGCTGCATGAACAGAGGAACGAGCGCCATCGTGTGGTTTCGGTGGAAAATGTCTTTAATGAATCCGACCGTTGTCGCGTTTGTTTTTGGCCGCTGAGTTTACAACAGTTTCTCCGTTTCATCTCCATCCGAGTACAACGGGCATGTGAAAACTTTACTTTACAGCATCCACAACCTGCAGGCATGAGCCAAGAAAGAGCGTTGTTTCTGCAAATGCTCCTTTGGCTTCTTTCAGAAGGAACCCTGGCACAGTGCCCTCGTGTGGTAGATCCGCCACATTGCAAGGAGAGTGATCAATTGCTCTCTGCTAGATCAGCAGGTACCCCGGTATTCTATGCAGTTGTGATGTTTCTATGCATCGGTAAAAGAAGGAGTTGAAGATTGTCACATGGCTTTTAGCGTAAGAATTCTTCTGCGTAAGAATCTCAACTGCAATTTTACACTTCCTATCAGCATTACATACAAAGGATGAGAAATTCCACCTCACTGTCATCTTTTACCAAACACGTGTTACACAGTATTGGTTTGGAACTCGAACGTTTCCTTCCAGTGCCTTTTGTGTTTTTGTGGAACCAGTAAAAAAAAATAACGGCATGTCCAAGTATTTCTAGCCACTTCAAACTGAAGCAATTCAACAATAAAACTTGCCCACATTTACTGTCAACGCCCATTTGTAGGAAATGCTGCTGAATTTAATTTTGACCTCTCAAGAACCTACTTGTTTAGAGTGTGTCTGGCCTAGTGTCATCAATATTCCTTCATAGATAGAAAACTTCACATTATACTTTGCATCTCCTGGAACTCAGATATGTTCCTTCTCATAAAGTACATGGGTGTGGTAATGAGAACTGTGTGAATTAATTGTTATATTTCACACACAGCTGAAGAAAGCTTTACTATATTAAGAGACAAAGCTGTAGTTTTAATTACTTACCATATATGTTTTTTCAAGAAGGAAATTTTCTAAAAGCCAAATACATATTAATTTAGCTTTTCATCAAAGGAAACAACTCCGTGGCTAATTTCCCACTTTTTCTCAACTTTCTAAGATAAAGGCTATACAAATAAAAGGTGAACGTGGTGTGAAATGGTTTGCATAGTCTGAGCACACTGCAAGGTCCACCTGTGCTCTCTGAACAGTTACAGAGGGAGACATCTGAGAGCACAAGACCTTCAGAAAAGAGAGCTTTCCTTTAGCATTATAATAATAATTGATCAGCACAAAATCCTCCTCACAAAGTAGCTGGCATTGTCCCCTACCCATGGGGCTGCTGTTGGCCACTATGCAGGTTTCTAGGAGCTGCTTTGGACCTGAAATTAGCAGAGTAATTCTGGGAAGATCAGATTCTTCAGGATTAAATACATAGGATTTTGTTTCCTCATATAAGGGAACTTCAAGACTGAATTCAAGGCAACATCCAACGTGATAATACTGTAATTCAGAGGGGTAAGTCATGACAAGGGTTGCTTTTGCTCTTTTCCAAAGGAAAAGTGGCCCTTGATTCTGGAGCCCAGTGCCAGAGCATATTCCATGCTGCTTTCCAGGACTCACAGCCATGTGGGAAACTCAGCATGAGGAGCAGAAGAAAGTGAAGTATGGTCAGTGTCACAGGTGAATACAAGCCAGGGAGAAAGGTCAGAGTTACTTATAACTGTGTGTTTGTAAGAAGTAAAGGGCTGGGGGTATAGCTCAGTGGAATAAGCGCCTGCCTAGCAAGCTCAGGGTCCTGAGTTCGATCCCCAGTACTGCCAAAAAAAAAAAGAGAAATGTAAGAAGTAAAGTTCCCATAATGGTAAAAGCAGAGGATTTGAGATGATAACAAACATTCTAGTAACACAACTATAATAACCAGGAGACAGAATTCCTCCTAGTCGATGCTTAATTATATCCCACTTAGTACACTGGATAACAGTACCCGGAAGTGGACACCATCTTGCTTGGAGGATGAGGATGCTGAGGTTAGGGAGACTGAATGTGTTACTGATGATGAGCTGCACTGGGCGGTGTGTCATTAGGTCATCTCATTGTTGTGGACCTCACCAAGTGCAGTTACACAGACAGAGACAGTCAGGGCAGTCTTTCAAAGTGACTTTGGTGTGCAATCCAGAGACAATAAGTACAAGGTGCACCAGGGAAGATGTGTTGTATTGTAAATACGTGCACCAGCGACATCACTTTATGATCAGCTATTTTATACATTGTATATAATTGTATACAAGTTGTGTTTTTATACAACTGATAGCACACTATGCTTGTCTACACCAGCATCGTCACAAAGCCACAGTTAACATGTTGTACTACATCACAAGACAGTTACAGTGCCGCTGTGTGACGGGAATTTTCTGTTTCTGTGAGAATCCTACAGGATCACCGTGGTATGTGTGGTCCATTGCTGATGGCAACATTCCTACGCAGTCCCAGGCTGTGACTTCTCGTCATCCTCCCCAAAATGTATTAAATATATGCAGTGAGGATTCAGGCTCAGTTCCACCTGAGCTTGGCCCATGCTGCTGGCTCTCTGCTAGGATGCAGAGAGAATGTCTCATTTGAAGCTCAAAATTTTGCCACCACTCTGCCCTTTTCAGTATTTCTCCTTCCAAAGTGAGATAAATTATGCCAAGAGAGTTCAGGGAGGTTTTCTAGAGCTTGAAAAGTCACCTCCGGGGGCTTCCTGTTGAAAACTACACACCTCTGAAGGGTTTGATTCTTTTGCTCAGGTAGGGCTGGCCCCCAGAAAGACCCATGGTCAAGGAAAGATTGGAGAACACTTGATTCTGTAATATCAGAAAGTGTATTATTTTAATTGAAAGATTTTGTTGGGTGTAGTGGTGCACACTTGCAATCCCAGCACTTTGGGAGGCTGAGGCAGGAGGATTGCTCTGAGATCGAGGCCAGCCTGAGCTACAAAGTGTGTTGAATGACAGCCTGAACTGCATAGCAAGACCCTGTCTCAAAAAGACAAAAAAAGAAAAAATTGGAAAAATTCTAAGTATGAGTTAAATTGTTATAGAGTAGAATTAATAGACTACTTTTTAACATTTATTGAACATATTGGTATGCCAGGTATTTTACTAAATGTTTACTATATAGCAACTAATTTAATGATCACAAAAGTAACTGTAGCAATAAATACTTATTAGCCAAATTTCATGGACAAGAAAATGGAAGCAGAGAAGTTAGATAGCTTGTTCTGGGGACAAACTTCCCCTGAAGACTATAAATGTCCACATAACCCCGGGTGAGTTACCTGTGGTTCCTGTGTCACATAGGCGTACTTGAACTTTTTGCATCCTGAGGAGCTCAGGACATTGGCTCCCTTGGGAGGAACTTTGACAAATGCCAGTGTAGTAATAAAACAAATGTTGAGAAGCATTATGTTGTTAGTTCCATGCTGTCTGCTTTGAGTACAGTATTTAATTAGTCCTTGGAAAACAGTCCTATGTTTTACGGAGAAAAGCAGGTAAGAGACATGAACAGGATTCAGGAGCAAAGGAGTAAAGGTGCTCCCTGGGCTGTGTGTGTCACTTCAGCATCATCTCCTTTTCTGTCGTATCAGCTAGGGCCAGACGCCGTTATTTTGTGACCCACCTAAGAAGCAGAACCTTGATTTGAAAGGTCCAGAAAGACACCAAAGATCAAAGGAAAAGGATCACAGAGCATGGTCATGTTTGGTCAGCAGGTAGGCAGGACTGTGGGTCTACATGAAGCACAAGAGCTCAGGATGAGGTCATCTCAGACCAAAGAGAGCTAGAGAGGCTGTAGGAAGAGGTTGAACCTAAGGAGCAAGTCTTGCGTGAGCATGGAGTCAGCCTGGAGAGTAGCACGCCCTTGGCAGCCTTTCTGAGACCACGTGACATTCTTGTGTGGCTGGCCAAACCTGAATGCTACCACTGGAGCACACTTCCCGCCTGTCTGCCCAGCCACATGAAGCTGTGTGGTGGTGGTCGTGGTAGTTGGGGGGGGGGGGTGACAGTGGACAGTGTGGTCTCAAAAGACCAGCCTCCTTTACTTTCTCCCTACAGATGCCTCATTGGAAAAGAAGGCAGCTGTGTTGTTTGCAGCTCACGCCTGGGATGAGTATAGTATAAAAACTCTGTTCCCTGAAAAATTTTACTATTTGGTCATTGTGCAGAGTCACACATTGATAAATCCTTGCAGGGAAAGTCTGCAAAGCAAGATGCTGAAGAAGGGACAGTGAGTCATACCAAGTGTACAGGGCTTGCTGGGTAATTGTTGCACACTTCCTGGTGCAGGGAGTTCTGGGTAAGCCTAGCACATTTTTTGGTGCAGGGACTGCTGGGTAATCCTAGCATATTTCCTGGTGGGAAACACACCGTGTCAGGGATACCTCCCCAGTCCACACTGGGATATGACTGTGAAGGGAAGGGGAGCCCCACTCTTTTTTGGTATGATTGACTGGTCAAGAAAATGAACAGAATGTGCTTCTTCCATGGCTGCTGAACCTTCTTGCCACTGCACTAACTGTTTCAAGGTCAAGGTAGTGCCATGAAAAGATGGTGGAACTTTCAGACCTGGGGCCAGAGGAAGGTGTTCAGGTTCTTGAAGGAAGATGTGCTTATAAAGGGGACTGTGGCATTCCAGCGTTCACTTCTTTCTTTTTGTTTCTTCCTGGTCCTAAGTTAAGAAATGTTGCTCTACCACACACCCCCACCAAGATATACTGCCTCACCACAAGACTAAAAGCAAGAGTCTGCCCCATCATGATGCACTGGGACCTCTGAAGCCAGGCACTGAAATAAACCTGTTTTCTCTATAAGTGTGTGTGGGGGGGCGCTCAGGTTTTTTGTTATGGTAATGGAAAACTGATTAACACAGAAAATTTTTTCCCGGAACCAGTGACTCTAGCTCGTGGCAATGTAGAGGAGGCTTTGGAGTTGGCTTATGAAAAAAATTTGAAAGCATCTACAAAGAGCCAAGAATGCTGTTTGTGAAGCACAGTGGGCAACTCTGATGTGGGTTCAGAAAACTGGAATGCTGATAACAGTGGAACTACGGACTGCGCCAGTGAGGTATCAGGACACGAAGGGAACTGGACTAAGGCTCACCGCAGCAAAGAATTTGGCTGTATTTAGCCCATGTCCTGAGACTCTGTGTGAGGCTGAGCCGAAGGATGACACCCTGCATTGCAGCACAGGTTCTACTGGGTGCATTTAGCTAAACGTACAGTAATCATAGGGAACAGAGCAAAAAGGTTTGCAGAATTTGCAGCCTGACCAGGAAATGAGCTCATTCTATTGTTGCCACCAGAAAACTGAGCCAGGTGCTTTGCCTTGGGACAGGGGGAAGATGCCTCCAACACATCTCAGGAATTTGCAAAGCCACCCCCCCCATCACAGGCTCAAGGGTGTAGAAATGTAACTTTGTTTCCAAGACATTCCAGGGCCAAACCATTTGGGGGAAAGGGCACACAGGTTTGCTGCCTGCCTGCCTGAGACAGCCTATGGAATCATTTTCCTCATATTTGGCCACCAGGGCAATCACAGGCTGCTGCAGCTGTGGAACAAATGGGCCCAGATGCAGCTCACGCTGTCTCAGAGGCAACTTTAGCTTTTAAGCAACACTGTAACAGTTAAGACTTTGCAGACTCTTAGGACGGACTGAACGCATTTTACATTGTGAGATGGATGTGAGCCTCTGGGAGTCAGAGGCAGCATGCTGTGGGCTGGGTCTCGAGTGTCCCTCAGAAGATCATTTGTTAAAGGTCATGTCCCCAGAGTGACCTGATGGGGAAGTGGTGAGACTTTCAGAGGTATTTGAGTGCATGGCTTTGGAGGGGACAGCGCAGCTCCCCACCCCTTCCTCTCCCTATTTTAACTTCCTGCCCACGAAGTGAGCAGATCAGTGCTATTCCACCGTTTACCACAGGCCTAAAAGTGATGAATTCTTCTGATTATGAACCCAGATCTTCTAAAACTGGCAACTAAAATAAACCTGTCCCCCATACAAATGTATTATCTCAGGTTTTTTATGTAGTGATAGAAAGCTGACTAGAACACATTAAGATCATGTTTGTTATTACAGATGCAGAGAAATCATGATATAGGCCATAAGCACAGGACACGGACCGGGACTTCAGAGAACTAAGCTGCCATTCTCCAGCTCTGCAACTCACCCAAAACTGTAGGTTCCCCTGGCTGTGTGGAGCCTCATCCATAGACGAGTCTACTCTATACCCTGTAGCAAAATATCCTTTCCTTAATGTTCCACATCTGCCACTGGTATTGGGGCCAACAGAATGAAGCGGCTGTGTTGTATAACAAACTGTATTCAGAACTTCCTGTTGAAAAGAAGGCTTTCCCAGCACTAAGCTAGACTGTGGGATTATAGGTGTGGATTCTCAGAACTCAAATAAGTCTGTGGTCCTGGAGACACCTTTCTAATAAATTTATATGAATAAATGTTGTACCTGGCTATTTTCCTGTTATAAATTACACAAGGGTGGGTACTTCATAAAGCAAAGAGGTTTATTTAGCTCACACATTTGGAGGCTGAAAATCCAAGACTGGACCCCATCAGCTGGGCTCCTGGTGAGGGTGCGTTCCACCACGTCACCTCACGGTGAATGGAATCGGGGTTGAGTGAGTGTTAGAGAAAGGTCTGGTGGTGAGACAGGAAGGTGGAAATTAGAGAGGGCGTGGCGCTGCTCTTCCCCACCGATTTGCTCCCAGAAGAACTGACGCTGAGGTCAGCACCAATCTTTCTGACAGAGGTGCCTGGGACCATGGCCTAAGACCCAGCTCTTTACCACTTTTTACATCCAACACGTGAACACTTTTGGTGCACACTCAAACCATATCCAAGCTATGGCAAACATTAACAGGAAAGGACAATGATTAAGATGTTTGGGGGTTTGTTTCCGTAGGACATATTTCAAAAAGACAATACCAGTACAGTTGTTTTAGAAAGCTACGGTACCACACAAATTTTATCAAAGGCATTTATAAACACATCTTTTGAAGTTGTACATACCATGACTAATATATATACTACAGTTTGCAGAATTGCTCAAAATGGAAAAGGTATTTTTATCAGCAGTTTCATCAGAAGTATTAGATTCACTACTGCATATGATATGAGCTTCTTCAGGGAAGTTAGATTTATCACAAGATGGTGGCAAAACGCTATATTCCAAGTAGATTATTCTATTACAGCATTCATTAGAGAGCAGTGTGACTTCATTTTTAATTGGTTAGCTTTACTCAGAGTAGAAATTTATCTTTTACTTTTAGGAGAAAAATTATATATCCAATATTCTGATACAGTATGATTTTTTGGAAAGCCAATTTACCAGATAGTGTTAACCTTAAAACAATCTGTACTGTAAAGCAAAAAAAACTTCTCTCCGCACCCCCTTTCCTATTCCTTTCTTTTTCTTGGTACCAGGAATAGAACTCAGGACCTTGGGCTTGCCAGACAGGCAGGCACTTGTGGCACTACTTTCCTATTCCTGAAAACAAACAGAATATGTTTTCGTGTGTGTGTGTGTGTGTGTGTGCATGTGTGAGCATACAAATGCATATCTTTATTAGAAGAATAATAGGAAATGTCGATCTCCATTGACAGTCCAGAAGTGCAAATTTGACAAGTTTCACAGGTAGGAGCTTTGAGAAATGCCGAAGGAGTAATATTCTCAGATTTACTCCAGCAGCAACATCTGGACAGGAACTGCATTTGCTTGTTGACACCCTACTGCATGGGTCCCTGGAATGAAACAGAGTAGAGGCTGGACTGCAAGCTCGGAATGAGGAAAGGCCCGAGAGAGGGCCGACGACTGCGGTGCTGATCTGCTGTGTTTACCCCGCTCAATCTGATACATGCCATCCCAGCAACACCTCCTGGTGCAGTGCCTGGCACCCTTGGATAAAGGGAAGACTCAGGACGTGTGCAGAAGGAAGCCAGTATTTGCTCTTGACAGCCGGCTGTTAAAGCAGTTTGCGCCGATCACGCCAGACTGAATAAGCAAACAGGCAGAGTGCAGCATAGGAAGGAGACCTCTCCAGACCCAGAGGGAGTTTTCACATCCTGCTAGACTCAACGCCGGCATTGCCCTCTGAAGTAAAGCTATGGAAAACACTGGAAAGTTGAAGAGGCAGTTTGAAAACCTGTGTTGCTTGTAATTGTGTGTTTGCCTCTTTGCCAACAAACATAGAAGCAGAACAGCCCAGCTGAAGATGATCCCTCTTGCTCAGATGCCCACTCCAAGTGATTGATTCCAAAGGTCTCAGGATCCCTGGCCACACTTTCCCTTGTGAAGAGCCTGCTTTTCTGTTGGGATATGAGTTAGAAGCTGTGTGGTCCCTGAGGGACATGGAAGAGACACAGAAGAATCCGGTTCTGTTTTGGGTCCGTCTTTTTCAACATGGAAACTTTCACATGTCTGAATGCCCTATTTGGCCTAAACATTCCCAACCCCACCAAAATATCCCTTTATAACCCTTTGATAACATTTTTATACCACTGTTTTTACATCTTTATCTTTGATTTTTTTTACACCCACTTTTCTCAACTCTTCCCATGACTTTCTTTCCATTCCTAATCCCTTTCTCAAACCTTCTACACCCCTTCTCCATACATCAGGTACTAGGCAGCTTCTAGGCTCGGCTTCACCAGTGTCTGTCTTAGTATCCACCTCAGAGCAGCAGTGTCATGGGGCGGAGACAGCTCAGAACAACTGGATCTTGTACATGCCAGTCAGAGACACAGGAGCAAAGTGCCATGTGTCCTGGAGCTGCAAAACATTCAAGGTCTGCATTAATTGTCACTATGACAAAATAAATGTTCCCACTGACATATCCACCAGTCTGTCTGATCCATACATTCTTGAAACTTTTTGTTTTTATCTTTCTTTTTTAAAAAGCTCACTTATTCTTATGTAGCTATTTTGATGTGTTCATTTCAATCAACACTGATTGAATGCTTATTAAGTCCCAACCAAGCACAGGGTTAAGATTTAGGGATTAAAAATGTGAATAGAAATTGTCCCTCTCTCAAAATAGTTCATGATCTTATAGGCAAAACAGATTTTCAAGTAACACTGTGATTGACATGAGAAGGTACTTAGGAAGTGCTGTGCAAACACAGAGCAACAAGAGATTACTTCTCATTGATGGGCTTCCGAGGAGATGAGTGGGCCAGGAGAAGTCACAAAGCAGTGGTGACCTTTGAGCCAATGCTTCAAAATAATTAAGAGGTCACTAGATCAACAGGTGACATTAAGTTCATCTCAGAGTCTACCAAAGTTGAGGTACAACAAGGTGGGTTTGTACAGCTATGGACGGCAACAACACCACAACCAACTACTGCCTGTCCCTGTTCTTGGGTCATTGGGTTGTCCTGACAAGTGTGGTCCTGTTCCCCAGTCCTCTGTCCCCTTCCCTCTCCTATGTCATCTCCTCCTTCCATTTTTCTGACCATGGATGTGAGTGAGGCTAAGTCTGTGCCACCCCGGAGCCTGTTTTCATCTTCAAAGACCTCTTGTTGTGTGGGGAGTTGAGAACACACTGTGCTTTAAAACTTGGGCTTCTCATAAAGAGACCATCTGTAAACTACCCAAAATGATAACTAGTGGGGTTGTAGAGATTTGATGTATGGCATCTTGCCCCTTCAAAGTGCTTTTGGGAAATGCTTAATTATTGTGTACTAGAGAAATACATATAACGCAAGATATACTATCAGGCTAATAATACCCCTTAGTTACTGCGGGTTAATCAGGTCTGCAATGTCCCCAACAAGTGTACCGCAACAGCTAAATAACAAGAGGCAAATGGGATAATTTCAGGGCTCCAGGAGGATCAGCACCCTCTCACAGAATTCCAGATTCTCTCAGAGCTAAAATCAAGACCTTCTCTGGGGGTCCTGTATTTATTTAGTTACCAGAAGAAGGGAGGGGAGTACTCAAGAAAGGCAGTACCATTCAAGGACTTCTCCAAGAAAAATATTAAATTAACCCACCCAGGAGTGAGATGCCCGAGGCTACAGTCTTTTATCTTGTTGAGGTTGGATCTAGGTGTTCTTGGCTGCGAGTTTGTCTTATCCTTTGAGGTTTGCCTGTTTGCACCATTACAGGTCTCAGTAGGGATCAGTGACTTATAGAAGTTCACTTACTATGAGTCTACCGCCCATCTCCAGACAAGGAGCCTGGGCCTTGGACAGACTCACAAGTAAACATGAAAAGCCAGTTGTCTAATATAAGTCCTACTCAGGGCTACTTTGTAGTGGTTTCCATCAATATACAAATGTATAGGAATTTCCAAGATTGCATTACAGTGGTTACCCACAGAGTTGGATGAGTAAGCATACAGAGTCTGTCTGCACCCTGGGGACCAAAGGTTTCAGCCCAAGGTCCGGAGCTCACGGCAGTGTCCTGTGGGAGTCCACATCAGGAGGCCAGGGGGTCTGTGGCGGAAGGCTGAAGAGTCTGCACCAGGAGTCAGGTGAAGGTGAAGACGGGAGCTCCTCCAAACAACAGAAGTGCGCGCGCCCTTCCTCATTTCCCCTTTGCACCATGCAGGTGACGCCCTTCCTCATTTCCCCTTTGCACCATGCAGGTGACGCCCTTCCTCATTTCCCCTTTGCACCACGCAGGTGACGCCCTTCCTCATTTCCCCTTTGCACCACGCAGGTGACGCCCTTCCTCATTTCCCCTTTGCACCATGCAGGTGACGCCCTTCCTCATTTCCCCTTTGCACCACGCAGGTGACAGCTGCCCTAGGGTGGTGTGTCTTGCACATCCCAGGGTGTGGAATTGCTGAGCCAATTTAATTCATCTTCTCTTAACTAAACTTCTCAAGTTGACACCGCCAGGCACCATCACAGGCAATCTCTAAATAATGTAGATTTATTATTGAAGCCCAAGCTGTTTCCTTGAGCATTCTGTTTCCTTGAGCAATCAACAATGAACTGAGGGGAAAGTTTTGAGCTAGTAATTTTCTGGACAATGTTTCATGCTTGTATCTTGTACTGTGAAAACCTGCTGTGAATATAACAACACACAATATATTGATGATTGCCACTCTCCTACCAGTCTGTTGTGAAACTCTGTTTCACTGTTATTTCTTACTTTTTTCTGTTTAAAATAAAAAATAAAATAAAACAGTGAAGTTTCCTTAAAAATATATTGTGAGTGCTATTTGCTTCAAGAACATACCAGTAGTATTAAAATTCATGCTGCTGTCCTAAATTAGGGGCACTGAATGTTATCTAAGATGAAAAACATCTACTTTTGTCACTACTTTCTTTTAAAAGGAGCAAATGACATACACAATCACCCCATTTTTACTAAAGTATTAAGTAATGGTGAGTTCATTGAATATATATTAATTGAGGGCCTAGCCATTGTCACAGGAATTCCAGATATTAGAGATAATTAAAGGCCTATTTTAGAAAAATCTAAAACTTTATACAGAGTTCAGTGCAGAAATTTTAAACTGGTAACAGCAGAAGTTTATTTTGATCTGTATAGTTTTTAGAGACTATCAATATGGTTGAAATAGGGATCCATTCCCCTCCAAATCTGGATTAAGAGTCTCATGAAAACCTAGCACTAGGCTACAGCCTATGAGGAAGGGACATGCAATTCCTAGTTCCCAACTCTTCTTGGTAAGTGTACCAGCTTACTTCATGCGTGTGGTGATAGCAAAGCAAAAGAAAGAAAGTAAAAACTTACAAGTCTTGACAATTCAGTGCACGTGAGAGTCTGGGGAGCACTGTAAGCAGAATTTTAACATGGCCCCCAAGATCTTGGTCTATTGGTATTTTATTCCTTTGACTACATTACATTGTACAGAAAAAGCGAAGCTCGCCAGGTTGTCCTCACCCAGTCACACGCACCCTATAAAAGCACAGTGATCTTTGACTAGGGACAGGAGAGAACGTCAGAGAGATTTGAAATGTAACATTTGTCATTGTCATGAGAAGGACTTCACATTCCTGTTGTAGATGAAGAGGTTAAGCTGAGGGCTTGGAGCTCTTGTTACTCTGGAAGAGGGAACTACTTCCAGCTAATGGCCGAAAAAAGTCAGCGGCCTCAGTCCTACAACTCCGAGAAACTGAATTCAGCCAACAAACCTACATGAGACGGGATAGTGATTCTTCCCTAGTGCCTCCAAATGAGGGCCCAATCCTGCTAGCACTTGGCGCCCAGCCTTATCAAACTCTGAGCGGAGAAGCCAACGAGCTTGCCTGGTATTTTGAGCTGGAGAACTGGGAGATAACAGAAGTTTGTCGTTTTAAGTCACTGTGTTTGTGGTAACATGATATCACTGTGATAGAACAACTTATCCACACAAGGAAGTAAATACAGTGAGCTTGGGTAACTAGGAACATGAAAGTATCTTCAAGTAAAATAAGAAGCGAGGGCTGGGGATTTAGCTCAGTGGAATAAGCGCTTGCCTAGCAAGCGCAGGGTCCTGAGTTCGATCCCCAGTACCGCAAAAAAAAAAAATAAATAAAAGAAGCGGACACAGACCGTGAACGAATATGTGTGAATTTAGCTTCTGACTCAGATTCTTAGGTGAGCTTTCTATTTTCATTCATTTGAGCAGCATTAAGGGCATATACACTCCATGCCAGGCATTGGGCTTGTCTTGAAAATACCAATAAAATCAACCTAAGCCCAGTGACTGGCACAGGATAAGCACTCAGTATATATTAAATTGAATTAAATCACACTAAATTAATGTGATTAAATTAATCACATTAAATTAAAATACCTTGGAGAAGCCTTCTCCTAGTCCTTTACCTCGTTTAAATTCTCTGGTGAATAGATGGCTGTACTGTTGTGGCCCTCTCCCCTCCGCTGTCCTTCAGCTCCAATCCTTGTCCTTGTGCATTTCCCAGCGCATGCGTTGTGCTGTCTCCTTTTGAACAGAGCAGTACCACAGTGTAGTTCTTCACTCCACAATTAGGCATTATACAATATGTCTCCGAAAATAGCAGATACCATTCTCCTAGTTCACCACTGAACCCATGGCCAGAACAACGGGGTTCTTTCACCTGCATGACCTTCCTCTGTTTGAAGTGCTAGGTCAGGATTTTGTCCCCCGACTGACCATCATGCCACATCAGCAAGAAATAGTACTGTCAGGAGAGGGCCCTGCTGTCATGCTAAAGGTTATTTTGCTTTGTACAGTTTCAGTGCAATAACCTTTAAACACTCGGGCACTTTGCAAGACTTTCCTTGGACATCTGCTTCAGCATGTTCTGTGCATGCTTCACTTAGGTAAGAGACTGCAGCTCACCTTTGCCGTGTTCTGCTTAAGTCATAAATTTCCTCCTAAGCATTTTTCTGGGAAAACCCAATAGCCAGTATCCAATTAAAATTCTGGATAAACACATGTTTATCTGTGCTCAGCCTTCATACTTTTCTTGCTACTCCAGCTTGTCTGAAGGTGTTTGGTACCAGGATGTTACGGTTTGATGTCTGTGTGGCCCCAGCCCCCAAGGCCTTATGCACCAGAGGCCAGGGCTTGTGGGAGATGATTGGACTGTGGGTGCTACAGTTGAATTGGTGCATGGAGGGGTGCCTGCTTGCAACAAACTTAAAGAGTAGGGATTCCCATTTTATATATTGGAAAACCAGGGTCACGTGACTCTGAGAACAAACTCTTAGCCACTATTTTGTACTGTCACAGTCTTTGTGGTCTAAAGGCATAGAAAAATCCATACAAAGATAAGAAAGTCATTAATATAATAGGTAACTGTACTCCTGACGAGCTTGGGTCCTAACTTGCATATGTAGGTCATAGAAACACACAGAAGGCAGAACCCTATAGGCACAGGAACTTCCCATGTTATCTCTTCCACACTTCGGATTCTGACAGCGTGAGGAAATGGGTCAGCTAATTATACATGGAAAGTACAGTCTTGCTTCCAAAAACTGGGGATTGTTTTAAAGCATTTCAAGCCTCAGCCTGCAGAAAATGCTTCTTTGACATCACACGACTACAGATGTCCCAACACGTCTGTCTCTGTTGGGCTCAACAACAATAATGTGGACCAAGGAACATCACATGCTGGGAAGTGTGCTGGATTCCAGGGGAAATAACCCTTTAATTGCAGATGCAACAGTTATATAAAGATGGTCAGGGTTCAAACGAGGGCACATTCTTCTTTATATCAGGACAAGAGGGGACACTGTCCTTAGCACTCAATATGATAAAAATTAGATGTGATGTTTTTCCGTTCACATAAGGGGAGATGAGAGAGACAGAGAGAGAAACAGAGAGAGAGAGAGAGAGAGAGAGAGAGAGAGACAGAGAGAGAGAGAGAGAGAGACAGAGAGGGATTTAAAAAGACAACGGAGAAGCAAAGAAGCTTTGGTTTCAGGAACTGAGGTCTGACGAGAGAAAGCCCACCCACCAAGTGTCCATTCTGAGTTTGCCCAGGAGAGTTCTTGTGCACACTAGAGGGATGAGTCTGCAGTTGCTGCAAGCCCAACAGTATGACAGGTTCAGAACTCACTCACAACTAACATTTCATGAGTGCCTGCTGAAATCTGCTTGTGTCACAGGGAAGTAACTCAGTAGGAGGCCTGCTGCTTCATTCACAGGGTCACCTGGAAGCGCTGTACAGGGTGCTTTGCTTTGTCTCTCATTGCCACCAGAGTGAGCACATGGGTCACCAAGATCTTCCCCTCTGCACAGAACTCTGTGTATTACAAACAACCTTGAGCAGCACACTCAGGTAAATCAGATTTGCAATAGGGCCACTACCAGCAAGCATTCTCTCCTGTTTGGTATCAGTAGCATGATTTCAACATGTCCAGATTTCTTCCTCTGCTGTAGAAAAGTCCGATAAGCCAAGTATATGAGACTTTGTCCTCTTGTCCCACACTTCTTACAAACTCAGTAATAAAATAATTTTAATAGTATGCTCTAGCAAAAGTTATATGAATGAGATTTCTCTCTTAAAATATTTTAACTAGACAGAACTGTAGCTGCAGACCATGCTTGATCACTAGTAACAGTAGTCATGGAATATAACATCCTCGAATAAGGAGGGACTGTTGTTAAGATTCCTTTCTAATATTACATTTTTATATTATTATTATTATTATTAGTTCATATATTGCCTATTATTCTTGCTTCACTGCTTCAATGACAGTTCTCTTCTATGTTGCTTAAACTGAAGAAGAAATTTACATTAGAAAAGTTCATTTTTGATCAGTAACATAAACTGAGAATACACCTATATAATAAGATATCATTAACAATAAACTGTGCTACTGGGAAGCAAAATAGTCTATGCTATTGCATTTAATTGTTTGAAATAAATTCTGAGTTGTCTTCAATTATGTTTTATGTAGCATGTGTGAGGCCTAGAGGGGAAGAAAAGCTTACTTACCTAGAAAAGTAAGCTTTGGGGGATACTTGCAAGAAAAAGAAACAAAATCATACTTCTAAAAGGATTCTACACATTGCCACAAGGTGGCGTGGAGAGCCCAGTTTAGCCTGGTTGCTGGGAAGCAGTGAGGAAGCAATGGAGTCCAGGGAAGAGGGTGCTACCCAGGGGAGGCTGCGTGGGGGTGGGAACCACAGGCTGAGATCAGGCAGAAGTCCGGTGCGGATGAGTGAGGAATCTTGGACAGGACCATGGTAGTTTCTTCAGCCGCTGCTTCCTCCCTCTCTTTAAGACAATAACGCTTCAGGGCAGCTCCTCTTTAAATGACAGCGGTTCCTTCTGAACTGCCCTCGAGAAGGTTTTTGCCTTTACAAGTAACCCCGCAGAACTTCCTCCCTAAACTGTAACTTTTCTTCTTTGGCCATGAAACATGTTTGAGTTAAAACTCCATGAGCAGTTCAGAATGTGAGCGCTCTTGAGCCCTCACAGGTGTACCTAGCGGCCATCTAGGCTCGTTATCCTTACTTAGAGCAAGACATTTCACCCCTACTCCTCTCTTGACTTCAGAGAATTTGGGGTGTGGAAAAGAGCTACAGCAAAAGGATATTCCACAGGCCCGAGCTTCTTGGAGAAGTAGCTTGTGTTTCAGCATTTTCCATCTGGACTGTCGGTTCATGCTGCCAGAGCAGGGCAAGATGGGTGGAAACCAACCTGGAAAATCCCCTGCAGGGCACTGATTTCCCTTTTCCCAGAGCAAGGTCTGGGCATGAAAGCAGAGCCCTGCTGTTCTGACTGAGAGTCGCATTCTTTGGAGTGGTTGCTTTTTCTACTGATTTGCAGATCTGAGACTTAACAGTCCAAAAAGGCACTTAGAAAACTTTATTTTCCAGGTAAACATTATTCATTCCCAGGACAAGTTCTGCTCTGTAAGGCTATCATTACTCAGGCATGTTTCTCCAGAAGAAATTCATAGATAACTTTGAGCAAAAAGAGCTGCCTAATCTACGAATGTGCACCTCTTTTACATTCAAAACTAGTTTTTGAATTGGTATTAAATGCTTCTCCTTTAGGTGCTGGTGACTGACACTACAGTCTCTGCCCGCTAAATACCTGTTGTTCTACTACAAAGGTCAGCCAGCATCCCTATGATTGTAGTTTTGAGTAGAAACACCTGTGCACTAAAGGAAAAGCAGAACAAAGTTCCGCTGGTATTTTAAAGAGAAGGTTGGCTACATTTGAAAAAGGTCTTCATGGGAACCAGAATGGATCATAGATACTGAGCATCTGTAGTGAGCAGGTTTGACCCAGAGGATCCACAATGCGAAATTCACTTTAATAATGATAATAAATGCTGAAGCAGTGTGGCCTGGTTTGATGGGCTCTCCATATTTAATCTTTATAATAACTCATAATTAGATAGTAATATGGCATCTATTTTCTAAGTAAGACAGCCAAGGCAGAGAAAGAAAAAGGTTAAGCAACTTGTTGAGATGCACAGCATGTAAACCCCTGAGACAGGATTTGCAGCCAGGTTGGGTTATAGAATTGACTCCTATATGATACAAGTTCTAGTTGGATGAACATAACTTTCAAGATAGAAAATAAAGAAACTCATTACTTTAGCATCTAGTCTATTGAGGAACACATCTATTTGGCAGCCTTGGAGATCTGGAGCACAGTTATAAGCCAGTGTTATGGCTTGTGTCTAGATGTCCCTCTAAAGCCTCATGAAGTCATAGGCAGGGCTTTTCACAGATGGCTGGATCTAGAATGTGTAACAGCGGGATTAATTGTGTGATGCTAGGATTGAGGGGGTGGGGTTACTAAGTCAGTCCACTGATTGGTTTGGGGATAGGTCTAGCAGTAGAT
Organism: Dinomys branickii; assembly: GCA_004027595.1. Lineage (NCBI taxonomy): Eukaryota > Metazoa > Chordata > Mammalia > Rodentia > Dinomyidae > Dinomys > Dinomys branickii. The sequence continues at coordinate 450,542 of PVLD010000038.1, read as the reverse complement.
AGTGGGAAGGCTCACCCTAAGTGTGAGTGCTACTCGGGCAGCCTAGACACAATACAGGGGCCGGAGAGTGGGCTGCTGTGGTTGCTGCTTGCTGCTTGCTGCTTGCTACTTACTGCCTCACTTCTTTGCTGCCTTCTGCCCTGCCACGGACTGTTTCTCCTCTGCCATGCCTCCCTGCCTTGGATCCAGTCAACTATGAAATAAGAACTTCACAAACTATGAGCCCATTAAACTTCTTCCTTTAATTTTGGGTGTCTTAGATTTTGTCCCAGCAATGAGAAGAGCAACCAAGACAACCAGGAAATGCAGAGTAAAATAGCTTGGGGTAGCTTCACACCAAAGCAAGGCACAGAGTTCTTGGGCAGGCGTGGTTGACCTTCAATGCAATTGTATTTCCAGTTTCCGCATAGAACTATGCATGTCCACTACTACTGTGTCACATGATGTATTCATTGCTCCTGCGGACAAAAAACATTTCCAAACCCAAGGCAATTCAGTTTTGCTGTCACTGACATCTAACTATACTCACATAGGGAGCAAGATTAAAAGGGGTCCGTTAGTGCAAGTCACCAAGTCCTTATCAGTTTTAGTAAACTCCAGAATCATCATAGTGTTACAAGGGAGCTCAGTAAGAAATGTTGATGCTGTTGATCTAAGTGATGAAGAATATATCGAGAGAATTGCTGTGATGTACTCCGTAAAGATGCACAATAAGAATTATGCCTCAATCAAAAAACTCAAAATATATTTGACTGCTGTTTGAGAAGAAACTATAGTACATTATTTGAGGAGGTGAAAGGATTTCTGTTCAATTTACTCAACAATTTCCTGAAGGGTCCAAATGGCGGAGCACGGATTATATGTTACACGTAGTGGCATGACTTCTGAAATGTCGGCTCTGAGGGCAGTGCCAAGGCCAGGGCCATAGAGCTGAGCCCTGCTGTGCATACAGCTGGGTCACCCCTTTCAAGATAGGTGCAGCTTCCAAGACCAGGTGGGGAGACAGGATTGATGGGATTTGGTATTTCTAGAGTTTTGGGGTAGCCATTTCACCATAACAAGTGCTATAAAAAATAGCAATCTACATATTACCAAACAACGGTGCAAAAAGAATTTGTTTTAGTTAAGGGTTCAGAGTCCAAATCTGTTTTGTCAGTGTCTGATTAAGTTTTCATGGAATTGTGACTGTTTTATTGACAGAACAGAGGTTCCTGCCTGAGAAACAAATGCATATAAGCGTCTTTCCCTTCATTACTTTAAGAACAGGCTTCCTACTATGCACCTGATAATTTTAGTGCTTTATCTGCTATAGGAGGTGAAGCAAAGAATGTGAAAGGGTCCCCTTATCATTCTGCTTTACTCACATACTTACTCTAAACTCTAACTTTGTGTCAATGAGCGCTTACCTGCTAATAGCATTAGTTCACTGAGACAAAATATTAGTTAAAATGTTTTCTTTTGTTTGTTTTCTATTTTAAAAAATAACAACTAGAGAGTTCAATGAAGTAACCCTTGAAGCTCACTCAAAAAAATTAGGATTAAAAGGAAACATTTTATTAATATATCTGCTTTTCTCTGATATGAGAAAACCTTGCAATTCACCTTTCTGCTTTGGAACAGAGTTCCAGGTCACCAGACAGCTGGGACCTGGGGTCTGTCCACTCCTACGTGTTACCAGAAGCAAACTGAGAAAGTCTCACAGTGATGCTAGTGCCAGGAGCAAAGGGTCAGGCACACAGAGAGCAGTAAGTTGTGCTCCGAACAAGGATGGGAAGGCAGGGAGAGAAAGGAGCAACTTAGAGCTTGAGTTCTCTGGTCAGTCAGTAGGCCTGCGCTGCAGAACCAGCCCTACCGCTGAGCGGCAGGGCGCATTGGGCAAGTCACTGATCCGTGACCTTCTCTGTGGGAATAATGACAGTTTTGCTTTTGTAAAATGGGAATAAGAACAGTTCCTTCCTCTTTGGGTGGTTTTGAGAATCACATGAGATTGCGTATAGAAAATGATAGCTCAGTACCAGCAGGCTGTTGCTGTTAATCAACATCACTCAAACACAAAGAATAAACGTGATACTCCTGTAGAGGAAGAGGTCACTAAGTTAGGTTGGGAAGTAACAAGAAGCCAATCTCTACCGTCTTTCCTGGGAATGTGAAGTGATAAAACATTAACTTGGTTACCGATATATGAAGTGCTTTGATGTGCCAAGTAATTTAGATACATTATCTTTAAGTCTCACCGGAGTGTTAAAAGATTTTAGGTATAATTTTACAGTTTCAGAAACTAAGGTTCAAGATAGGTAAAAGAAAAGCAAGTACTAACTGCATGGGAGGAATCTTAACATGGAATAAGTTTCTCACTCTAAAAAGTAACCTTTGGGAACTAAAATATACAACTGTTTGACATCTTTTCTCCTCAGGATCCCTGAGGGATTTTCTTACATCGTTGGCTATAAAATGCTATTGTATTCATCCTACTCGGGCTTCTAAGATTGACCTCCTGCTTCACGGTGGGTTTTCTTTATTTTTACAATGCTCCACCCCACAGGAAATCTCTAGAGAGTGGATTTTCAGAGGTAAGTCACCGGGGTATACAAAGGTACTGGTTGTTCTCTGGGTAGTAATAAAATTACTTTATAATGTTGTGATGGTTTTAGTGATAGAAGTCCTGGGGCCTGGGCAAACTACAGCAAAAGCAAAACATTCACACATGTAAGTAGATTATATCTTTAAAGGGTTAGCAGCAAGACAAGTGGTAATTAGGCTGTTAAATTTGGCATATAATCTATAGATTAATATAGTAATGCCACTATTTTCCTTATAAAGCAATCTTTTATTCCTTCCAAGTAGCCAATGTTATTAATGACTTGAAGAAGAACATATGGGTTAGAGTAATTCAATATTCTGGATTAGAGTGATGGGGGAATTTTGTTCATCTTGGAATAAAATATTAATGAGTCATATAGAAGAGTTTCTAAATCTTGCTTGCTAAAACTACTTGAGCCATTTTGCTTAAGTTTTGAAACCATGATTTGTAACATATATGCCTTACAAGACAAAATAACCTCTAACATGCAAAAACTAAACTTAAATTAACATCTCGTTCCTGATCCATATCCTATAATCACACTGAAGACAAGGGATAGGGGGAAATATAAAGATGAATTAGACACTTCCTTGCTGTGAGAAATGCCTGAGTTCAGGGGAGACATGAACAATTGTAACCGGAGTTAAAGATCAAAGAAATTAGCACTGTACCAGGACTGAGAACGCAGGAGAGCTCAAGCCACGGTCCAGGCCAGAACAAATTCGGTGTCTTTCTTTCAGCCTGGAGGCTGTCAGTCCCTTAGTACACCTTTAGAGTGGTTAAGTGTTTCCACCCTTGGTCCAGGAAAATTTGAAAAGGACCTACAATTCTCCTAGCACATGTCAAGGATTGGATTGTACTTTTCTGCTCATTCAGAGCTCAAAGCAACTTCTCTTAGTCTCACCAGTTCTTCTTAGAAATTCAGAAGGACAGGAATCACATCAGCATATTCAAGCTGGACACTGGTTCAAACTTGACAACACTTATGCATTTCTTACAGACAAGTGTGTAGTGGCTAAGGAGAGAGACCGCTGAGGTCTAGGGAAGCAAAGCAGATTGATTTTTACTACCTGTGGTTTATTATAACTACTGACCTATCATAAGGAACCAACCTAAAAGTGCAGATGTTCCCAATACTACTTTTGATATGAGTACTACACTATCTTTTGTCTCTGTCCCAAGACACTTGCATCTGCTATAAGCATCCATGAGGTGGTGGCAGACTAAATTGTTCATTTGCAAACAGAGTATGGACCTACTGTAGTTTTTGACATCTCCTTCGCTCCACTACTCACCCATCTTTCAAATTGGACAGAGAACTATACAGAGGATTTCCCCTTCACAGCTCAAGTAACATTCCTGCCAACATGATATTTCTAAAGTAAAAACTATAGACCATTGTCTTGACAAAGTCTTACATTAACCTTTCCAGGAAGTGGTGATGTCAGGGTTAACTGCAGGTTCCATGGAGTGGCATCAAAGTTTTTCAGGAATCACTACCCTAATTCTTCCTCCCTAATTCAGCATCCCCAAAGTGCATTCTTTACTCCAATCTTACAAAATAAGACTTCTTCTAATTTTCAGTACTCTTCCACCTTCACATGTCCTGGAACTGCCCATCCCATCCTGTGCCTGCAAATCTTCCCCATTCATCAGAACTCAGCTGAAATTCTCTTCCACATATCATCCCAGAAAAATGTAGATGCCCATTCATCCTTTCATAGACACAGAATTGATGAAGGAGGCAGAATGTAAACTTGTTCTGGTAAAGAACATACTCAAGTTAGAAATATGAGAGTTCTTGGATGAAGTTGCCTTCAGTATATACGGAAGGTAGATCAACTTTTCACTATCTGTTGTTTGTTTTAATGACTGGTCCATAATTATACAAGAGTTATAAAATATCAGTGAATTAGCTATTCAATAATTCCTTAGGCTCTGTTGACACAGCTGGCCTTGGTGGATGTTATTACCTTGATGCCAGCTGGTTTGAAAACAGTCAAAACTGTTTGCAACAACTCTACAGGAGTGGGTCCAAGTTTAATAGTAAAAACAGGATCTTCCTGATTTGTACTTTCGGGAAACCTGAGAACTACCTCTGGGAAATGTACGATAAAAACACCCCAAATCCTGCTCCTGTCTCACCTCGGAGGAATGTCACCAGTCAGAAAGAAGGAGCACTCTGTGGCTGCTTCCTAAAGGATTTAAACACCTTCCTTTGCTTCCTCCCCAAAGTTTATCCTGTGTTCCCAACAGAGACAAGGCAAAGGCAGCAGGAGTGTATCTTGCCTTGGGGCAGCACTGTCAAGTGAGGAATAGCAAGGACAAGAAACCAGAGAAAGTTATGGCTTTGGATCCCAGAGGAACAGCACATGCCCTTCCTGCCCCTCTCTCCCCGGTGTATATTTTCATAGCCTCTCAGATTCAGTTCACTGGTAGCCCTAAGAACAAGAGCCAAGTGGGAAAATGTGACTGGCCTCTGAGAGGTGGCCTGCCTGGGCTCACTGGTCTAACCAAGAAGGCAACTTCACTGGCCTGCAGGGTTCAGATCATCCCAGGTATCAGCCCACAGGCATGCCCTGAATGATATGCCCCCAGCCTGGGCTCCAGAAAGAACCTGTGATTGGCCAGTGTCACCTCATCAAAGGGCAAAGAGGAGCTCGCAGCAGTCACTCAGAGGAGGGAAATCCAAACAAGATTCCTACCTGAAACTAAAGGCCCGTTCTCTGGAGCAGGGGTGGGGACATGGAGACAGAGACTTCCTCTCTGGGACAGCTTTGAAGTTGCCCCTTAGTAAACATGCCTCTTCTCTAAGCTCTGCACACAGGCTGAGCTGCCACCCACAATTCTACCCCTGCCACCCAGGAGCAACCCCAGGGTGGTACGGCCATTCCTCACACTGCGGGTGTGGAGGAGGACCATGGGGATGCCCTTGACCTCCTGGTGCCAGGCATGGGGACTGGGATGCTGGTTTCCCACGGCCACAGGGTGCTGTGCTGGGAGGGTCTGTGCTGAGTTTGAACTGGCATTTTTCTAAAGCCTTTTTTTTTTAATGAAATATTTATGACAGGAAATCAGGTTAGACATTCCTGAAGTTAGCAAGAGTTTATGAACACACTGTCCTATCCGCCCTGGACATGTAAATGTAGCGAAGTTTTTGAAGGAAGACCTACATACTTCATGCCTTTACATTTAACCTGGACCACAAGAGGAATGCAAACACTGACTCAGAGCCAGGCCTCCGGTAAAGGGTTACCATACGCAGGCCGCACAAGGAAATTCCTCTCTGCAGCCAGAGTTTATACTCCACAGTGAGCTATGAATAGAAAGTTTGTGCGTGGCTATGAATATGGATAAAATACATCACTCATGGCCAGGGAATGGCAAGCAAAATTGAAAACACATAGTTTGGATCACAGAATATTTTGAAAAATATATTTAAAAGGAAATAAACACAGATTGTGTGTGTTCATTTACTGCTTGAAGTACCTTTGGGCGAAAGAGACATCAACAACTTTTCTTTCCAAATTGTTTGCTCTTCTTGTGCTTTTTAGCCCAGACTCAGACCTTCCGGGAAGGGAGTGGGGTCTTGCAGAGTGCAGGGTAAGTGGCTTCACTGGCAGGCGTTGTGCTCCTTTCCTGTGGAAGACAAGGAGTTGAGTCTTTGAGTTTGTCCAGAAAGGGCTGTGGGGCCTGGAAGATGTGCTCATGCCACTCCTACAAGGGCTTGTTTACGCCCCCTTCAGGCCAGAGGATCCTGCTGCCTTCTGCGTTGTAAACTTTCATCTTCTTCCTTGTAGATTATTCGTAATCATCAAGACTGCATCTGTCTTGTTAACCCTCCAGATGAAAACTGGGACTTTGCCATTTTGTGTCCCATTGAGAGGACCGGACTCTGTGAGGCTTAATTAAGAGGCAACGTGGTTTTCATGCCCATTTCACCTGGACAGCTCTGCTCCATTATAGCAGCCTCCCACCACTTCCAGGTTGCCAGGGTCCTTAGATTCTCCTTGTGTTTCCAGTGAATTGCTCATTTGCATAGCACTCAAATAGGCCCTCTCTAGAGAGGTCAGCTTCCTCAACAGTAATCCCACCGTCTTTGTTCTCCACTTCAACTCTTTTCCTCAATGCTGTAGCATTTTGAGGGCCACTACGGGGAAGCTAATTTATGTGATAGACTCTGGTTGACTTCAGAGATACATTCTATTGAATGTGGATACTCACATTTTTCATTTGCTCTCAAACTCCCTACTTGATCCAGAGAAACTCAAAACATTGAGCTGAAGCATTGCAAGCCATGAAACACACTGCTGTGGCTGACTGGACCATGCGTTAATATGTGACTCGAGCAAGAGGAATCTATGATATGACTAGCATCCTTAGGAATCGTCTGATACTGACACTCTGCCTAAACAGAAATACATGGTGTAATTTTTTTTAAATTTCAAATAAGAAGCCCACCAGAAGTTATTATCTGAAAGGAAAAGCCATAAAGTAGACTGTTCATGGCCATGAGTTTCCAGCTGAGCTCACGTGTGAGACCCAGGTATCCACTGCATTCTGGTTTTGATTATTTACATACCTTGTCCCACTATCTTCCTTGTGATAAAGACAACACTGATGAGAACCCGAGGACCTCCTGGGGATGGTGCAGAATCGCAGGAAAGAATCTGCCTTGCCTGTGCCACGTTTTAGCTCTGCTGTAGCAGAGAGTGTTGAGAATGACCTAAGAGCTCTCATAATAATTGAATATGGGAAACACATCTGTTTCAACTCTGAGTTAAATGAAAGTTTATTCCTTTATGGATAAAAATATGTTCAGTTTATGACCCATGGAATGACACAGGCAATCAGCTTTCTTTCCCTTCTCTAATTATGGCACCACATTCTCTAAAGCCAATTGTTGATTACAGATTAACATATATAGCATACATGTTTGTGCATGTGTGTATATACAAACATAAATATAAATACTATATTTACATATTATTGTGGTATGTTACACAATACCAGTATTTTCTATAAATATCAGATGCTCCTGCCTTGACTCATGTCAATTTCATGTACTTTGAGTAGCTTCAAGAGTAAGAAGACTGTATTTTTTCACTTATTTTGCAGGTTGTCTGGCCTAGTAACTATTTATGATGGTTGAATGAAATCATTTGAGGACAACCATGCCAGTGTTAATGTTGTCATGTGTGATAATGATTTTGTGTGAATTTTAAACTTGAATTTATCCCCTGGGATTGTAGCATGCAGTATCAGGTGTTCTACTCTGTTTATCTTCTGTCTCCCCTTCCAGACAGCAAGAGCCATGTAAACAGAGGCTTGTTAGTTACTGCTCCAGCCCAAATGCTGAGAACTGTGTATTTAACATAGTACACACCTGATAGATATGTTTTGAATGAATAGACACTTAAAGATTAAAGAAAAAACAAAGGAAGCAATTTCCTCTTTTATTCCTGTCTTGGTTACTTTTCTCTCCTTGCTGAGATAAAATACCAGACACCTGAAGTTAAAGAAGGAAAGGTTTGTTTAGCTCACACTTTGTGGAGGTTTCAGTCTGTAATCAGTTGATTCCAAGGCAGGGTGGCATGGAGCATGGGCAGCAGTTCAAGGCAGCAGAAGACAGCAAAAGCAACAAGAGCAAATGGAACAACCCTCCTTTCCTCCCTTGTATTGTAAGCAGACTACCTCCCAGCACCAGGGGGGTATAGTACTCATACCATCTCCATGCCCAGGCTTAGGATGTTTAGAAAGTGAGGACCCTGGCCTCCTGCTGAATTGCTTAAATAAGTTCTAAACTTCTCAAGTTGACATAGTGAACAACATGGTAGAGGGTAAGGGCATGTCCTCTACACCCTAGGATGTAAAACTGCCCAGTAACTTAGTTAAGCTTCTAGACTTCTCAAGCTGACACAATGTATCAACTATTACATATCCCAACTTCAGTGTTTGGTGTACTGTAGACACAGTGCTTTTCTCTGTTCTGGGCCAGGCCTACTTTTTCTTGACATTAGTCTGTGACTGCTTTAATGAGTGGTTGACCTACTTGGTACAGTATTATTATTTTGATAATGTGGTATGTTTGAAAGTTACAAATACCTGATAATATTTCTTATTCTTGACACTGATGTGGTAACTAAAAAAAATACATCCCAAATCTATCCTTTTTGCTCAATAATTTACCAGTGTTTGAATAGGCAGCCAAGGAGGATGTTTTGATAGATTTGGTACAGACAGCAAAATAAATGTTCACTTTCCTCTCTCAGATTTGCCTCATGCTTTTATGGACAAATATTGTGACCTCACAAATATACATACACACACAGAGATTATATAAAAACAACTAGAAAAAAATTGTAGTATGTATCTTGGTTTATGAAAGTTAACATTTCTATAAAATTCTTAGGAAAATTGGGGCTGGGGATATAGCTCAGTGGAAATTAAGAGAGCTCACAAGGAATGCTCAAATTTGCTTCATGTTAGAAGAAACTTGAAACAAAATGGAAAGCTAACTCTCTACAAAAAATGGCTCAAATGCTGAATTCAGGTTAATTTTCTATGAACTTTGTTTTACATGAGAGAAGAAACCTAAGTACTGCTTAGTAGAAGATTTTCTTTCTCTATCTTACTGTTAGCTTCACCTTAGAGATCATTTCTTGAGAACCACTGAAGTTTTCAAAACTGAGTAGACTTCATATTTTGCAGCTATTTCAGAACAGAAACCATAACTAGTAGATGTACAATCAGCATAACAAGGCAATCTTATCAAGTACCATGGTTTCTGTCTGTTACTTGAAAAAACATTCAGAAGTAAGAGAAACAGAATTATTTTCTGCCCCAAAAAGAAGGTTCATAAGCAACTAAGAATCATTTAAACTGTCTTACTTGTTTATTCAACTGCTGCACAGATGTTATATGTCTTTGCAAATGCATTCAACATGTATTGTATCTTTTCCCTTACAGCAAATAGCAACAGTCTTCATACAACAAATTCATTGGTACCTTTTGATATGGAAGGTATCTATACTTTACCAACTGTGACAAATTCTTATTAAGTGTTATGTTTATTCTATGTAGGGTCTTTTTTTGGTATCAATAATCAAATTTATGATCTTGTGCTTGCCAGGCAGGCGCTGTGCAAATGAACTATATCCCTGGCCCATTTACATAGGAAAGAAGAATATTTTCTCAAAAATAAGGAAACTGAAATATCCCATCTATACTGGGCATCATAAAGGAAGCACAAGGTACATGACTCTGACATTTGACCTCAGTCATTTCAGGAACTGCAATTTTCAGCTGTGGAAGGCATGGCTGCGTTAGGCAGATAACCCACAATCACCTTGGCCCATTTACTAAATCCACCATGCTGTTTTTTTTAATTCTCTGTGATTTCTTTTCTTTTAAATTCCATTTTACATTTGTAAATACATCATATAGTCCTACTATCAAGGACATTTAAGAAGAAAATTGGAAAGGAAATTAATACTTTCATAAATTTTCAAGATAATACTAAAAAAGATGATAATGAAAATATTTTGGAGAGTTTAATACAACAAAACAAGACCTTCTGTGTATATAACCACTAGACTATAAACATCACTGTGGCAGAAACAATGGAAACCTAACTCCCATGGAATGCCAAAGATTTAATATAGTGCCTGGCATGCATACCAAATGCTTGCCAATAGATTGAAACATCAAGAATGTGCTCCAATAGAAAAGTCAGTTCTGGGATGCATCCTATCCAAAAAGCACGCTGCACACAAGCAGTGGTAACTAGAAGCAGTGCCCTTCAAGGAAATGATGAAAGCACATACATAATTCAGAGAAGTAAACACCTTGAAGAATTTCAGAAGAGCCTTCTATGTCCACATCATTGGAAGAATTTTACAAATTAGAAGTCAGTGGTTTGAATAAAACCAGAGCCTGAACAGCTATTTCCAGCTTCTCAAATGTGCAAAACATATTTTTCCTTTTCAGCTTCCAAGAGAGACCAAAGAATCAGAATCACTACAGGGATTGTTTCCATGGCCTCATTCTCAAGGGATAGACAGGCGAGAGCTGAGAAGCAGAGCAACAACAACAACAAGTCGGTACCCAAGTGTAAGGTGCAGGCCCAAAGGCTGAGGGTGACAGGAGCTGTAATTACGATCGCAGGGGTCTCCTCTTTCATAACTAAAACTTACTATATAGTCAATATCAGGTTAGGATTGAAAGTTAACAATGAGACTGATAAAGGCAGAGGCTATAGCAGAGACAGTCTGTCTTGACACTCTAAGAAGGTCAAGCTTTAATTTGAGAAAACTGATGATCCCAGGAGGGGTTATGCAAGTAATGACTATGATCAGATGGGTCCTGAGGGGTTTAAGTAGAGAAGCTGAGAGAACAATCACGATCCCCACCTTCAGTTTAAACATAGAGTTGGAGACATTAAGCAACAAGATCTATGAGATCCTTTCTAGAATGTTCTTTCTCTTCTTCCTCCCTAAAACATGGACTTCCATTTATTTTGGTTGTCATTTAAATCTGGACAAGGGCTTGTGATGGCCCCAATCAACACAGTTTGTAGACATGATGTCCTGTGACTTCTGAGGCTAATTCATACATACTGTGAAGCTTCTGCCTGGCTTTTTCTCTCAGGATTCCTGCTCTGGGAATCCAGTTGCTTTCTGTAAAAAAAAAAAAAAAAAAAAAAAAAAAGCCAGTGGAGGGGCTAGGTGTAGATATTCTGGCTCAGAGCTTCTGCTAAGCACCAGGCATGGGAGTCACGGGTGTGAGATTCTCCTAATGATCCCATGTCACACCTTCAGTTCCGCAGCAGAGACCCTGATGTTTGGCACAGGTGCCTCTCTGCCTTGTGCAAATACATGACCCAAGAAACTGAGAGTGATTACAAATTATTATTGCTGCTTTAACATATGCGTTTGGTATAACTTTTTATGCAACAATAGATAACTAGTGTATCGGTCTGCCCTTTTTCTCCTTTTTATAACACACTATTTAGTTTTGCATGCTTTTATATTTCCTGTGAATGGAATTGTGTCTGGTCTTTTCACATGAAACGTGCTTTTTTATTTACAGTTATGTTCCAGATATGCATACGTTGATCTTGTATCAGTTAGTGTTCACAAGAGAAATATATGGTTTATGAGGGAGGCTTAAATGGCCACTTGCAAAAGCTAGAAGAGTACGAAAGAGGCCATCTGCATGCTGGAGCACCAAAGGATCCAGTCAGAAGCCAAAGGCCTGGAGTTCATGGCAGAGTCTTGTGCAGGTCTGTATTGGAAGCGGAAGGGTTTATGCTGGAAGGTTGAAGAGTCTGCGCTGGCAGCCCGGAGATGGAAGCCCAAAGGGGATGTAAAGGACTGGAGCTCCTCTGAAGAAGCAGAAGCAGCACCTCCTTCATCCCCTTTTCATTCCGTCCAGGCTACAAGCTTCTTGGTTGGTGCCACCTCACTCATGGTGGGTCTTCCCTCTTAGCAAGTCAGTCATCCAGACAGACCCAGACCTATGCTAGACCGATCCACTAGGTATTTTTTGCTCAAGCTAACACTACAATTAATCATCACAGATGCATAGCTCAATTAATTTATCTTCACAGATCTATGAGTCTCCTGTTCAGAAAAAGCAAAATTTATTAATCAATTCTGAAGCTTACAGAACTTTGTTTTCTTTTTATTTTCTTTGGTGTTAAGAAATAACACTGCTATGAACATTACTGAATGGGTTTCTTGATGCACAACTATAAGAACTCTATGACCTAGACATTATCTGTAGGTAGAGGATCAACCCAGTGATAGTAATAAAATTTGATTTAAAGACCAGTATGTGATCAACTTTCAGAAATTTTACTTTAAAAATGTAAGTATTCTCTATTTGTTGTATATAGTACTTTATATGTTTTATCATATCATTTATCTTAATATTTCTGCTCAAATATATTGTTTCTCATTTCTTTTCTACTTGTGATTATGGGTAGCACTGTATTGAGATGCTCTGGTATTTTAGAAAATTTATCCATTTATTTGTCTTTTTTGGTTTATATATTTGGAGGAAGTCACATTAGGTAAAATCAAATTTATTTTTAACATCTCTTCCTCATTAATTGATTCCTTCCTTTTTTTTTTTGATATCTGGAATTGAACTCAGGACCTTTCACTTACCAGGCAGGCACTTGTACCACTGAGCTATAACCTCAGCCCTAACTCATTCCTTTATTATTAAGAGATAAATCTGCCCCAGGTGCATACTTTCTGATATTAATGTAGTTTCAACAGTTTTATTTTGATTAGAGTTTTTCAAATATACCTTTTTCCAGTCTTATAAATTTTGACCTTGATATGTTACAATTGTATTTATTATATATTGCTAGATATAGTTTTAGTTCAATCTGAAAATTTTCTCTATAACTGGATCATGTATTAAGTTGGTAACTTTTACTATTCATTATATTTTGGATTTATTTCTACGTTTTTATTTTTTATTTTCCATTTGTCTTAACTATGTCATGTATCTTTTTTCCTATTATGATTTTAGGTTCTAGAAAGCTGTGTTATTTTTTTATGTGATAAATCTGGTTTTTTTAGATTTGTATATACATGTACTTTATTTTTATTCATTAATTGCCTTGGCATCATACATGTTTCCTTTCTTTCTTTCTTTCTATCTCTCTCTCTTTCTCTCTCTCTCTCTCTCTCTCTCTCTCTCTCTCTCTTTCTTTCTTTCTTTCTTTCCTTCTTTCTTTCTTTCTTGTCTTTTTAAGACAGGGTTTCACCGTACAATTTAGACTGGCCTTAAACTCACTTTGTAACACAATCTGGCTTCGAAGTCTCAGCGATCCTCCTTCCTCAGCCTCCTGAATTCTGGAATTACAAGGGTGTACCACCATGCCAGTGGCATCTTACATGTTTGTCTATGGAATCATTTTCTTGCTTCCTGTAGAGGATTGACAACTGGTGGTCAACTTATAACATGCAGTTGAATTAAGGAAGCATGGTGCTAGGAGTAGGAGGTCCACCTGGGGATTGTTGCCAGCAGCATAAGAGGCAGAATGGGAGAAGAAGAAGGAAGGCTGTTGAGAGCTGGTAGAAGTTACAAGGAGCTGTTGGTTCTGTTGGAGGAGTTCGTCATGCTGGCTTCCTGATGAACTTGGCTGTTTTCATCCTCCAAGGAGTTCAGAACCTTATTGGTACTGAGAATGGCTTTGGTTCACTTTGGGGGAGCTCTGGTCCTCACTCTGAGCATTGCTTCCTGGCTCTGGAGAGGAAGACAGTGCACTGCCGATCTCCTAGAGAACCCTGCTATGTTGGCTTCCCTGATGGGAACTTGGCCATCTTGATCATCAGAGGAGCTCGGGACCTCACTATTGCTGAGGATGGCTGTGGTACCTTTTGGGGGAGCTCTGGTTCTTCTGAGCATCGCTTCTTGGCTCCAGTGTAGATTCCTCAGCCTGCTGGCACAGACTTTCTAGATTTCACCACTGACCTTTGGGCCTTCCCAGCACAGATTTGTGAAACAAGCCTGCATTTGATATTGTTATGTGCTCTAGCTCTTCAGCTGGACTCATGCAGGACATTATCATGAGATCAAGGCCCTCAGCTGGATTCTTTGGTCTTTAGTGTGTGAACAGATTTCCTGCACTCTCTTCTATATAATTACTTGGGTGACTGTTATAAGTAATCTTATAAAATATGTGTCCTGTATTATATTGTTCACCTTGCAAAAGCTCCCAAACCACAACACTTCCTGAATAATATCTTCTGATTTTTGAGTGTGGAAAAGCAATTATGTGAACAAAATTTTTCTCAGATTTTATCAACCTGAAAATTTCTTTCATCACAATTCTTGGGTTACTTCTAAAATTTTTGCAACTTTATGCTGATATTATTTTTTTACAAATCTTACATAAAGATTTTTCACACTAACTCTTACCTCCTAATGTTGCTATTCTTTAAGTTAGCTTCCATTGAACTGATTTTCATTTATACAGAATTTTTGAAACATCTAGCTAGATTTTTATAGAAAGCTGTATTGGAGTACAACATACACAACTAAAATTCACCAACTGCATGCACACAATTATTTCTTAGCTAGATTCTCTTTTCATTGACTTTTTTACTCTGCTGTATGTAGTAGAGGTTTTCTTTTTATTTATCCTGTCTGTGATTCATTTAAATGATTGGATTGTAATGAGAATTCGATGAATTGAGACTTTTTTCATTTTTGGAAAATTACAGACATGATCTCTTCAAATAGATCATCACCACAGTTCATTCTAGAAGTATGATTCAATGTGCACTGGACCTTTGTGCTTTATGTTCATGTCTCTTAAACTTTCCAATATTCTATTTCATTGCTCTGTACTTTGTTTCCAAAATATTTTCAGGTTTATGTTCTGATTCATTAAGCGGCATTTAATGAATGTTGGGGAGCCAGTCATAAAATAAGATCCCTTTGGGGGGGAGCATTTTCTCCTTTTTATTTCTGCTTCCTTCCCCTTCTGTTTGCTCTGTGTGTTCCTGGAGGCTCATTAAGGCATAGGTCAGACAGTTAGAACCACTAGAATGTGCACTGCATGAAAGGCTCCTGACCAGATAACCTGGTCACAGAATGGCACATTTCAGGCTCCAACTGTCAAAAGACACTTTCTAGCCCTTTGCAGATCTATGTACCACGTGTGTATCACCTAGTGTTCAACATGTCTTTTCCTTACACTTTATCCATTGAGACTATTTTATATATACAATAGACTTATTCTGGGGCCCCGAACTAGCTCCTCTCATTTTCTGCCTTCTGTGACACTTGTCCCATCTGCCACATCCCTTAGGGTGCCAGTTTTATCATCCCTTTTTTATTTGGGTCTCTCTCTGGTGCATCATCTCATTTTCTATTGATTACTTTCTTTTTGAACCCCACTTCTGAGGCAGTTCAGACCCAGGTCACTTTCAAAATATAACTCTCACTTAGGACAGATCAGTTTTGCCTCTGATATTACCACCAGAGCTCTGCACCAGGGCCAGCGCTCTCCCCCATCGCTGACCTGAGTCTCTGCCATTGTCTTCTCTCTCCATCTCCTGCACCAAGCCTGTTGGATAAAGGCTGCTCTCTGAACTGGCTGGAGATCCAAAGCGGATGCATTTAACCCAGGACTCAAAGTCTTATATGGGGCTATAAACTCTGAAGAAACTGCAAAGGAAACATTAAAAGGCACCAGTGCCACTTGCTTCACTGCACAGTTCTGGTGAAAAAATAACCTGAGCCATAAGTAATGCCTTAGGCTCCAAAGATTGGGTTCAAGTCCATGTAAAGAGAAAACTTCAGAGAGATTCTGGACTTTCTCTTCTCTGTAGGATCCACAAAGCACCATGGAAAATATTCCACTGATTCCACTGACCTCACCATTAGATCATATTCTTAATAAGGAAACAATTTGGATCTGATAACTTAAAAAAGAAAATGACTCATTTTGAATTGCAGTACGGCTCAGCCCCACTGTAAGACAGGGGACAAAGAGAAGTGGTTAGAAAATGGCAGTCTAAATTATAATCCTACTCTTCATTTAGAATTTTTTTTTTTTGAAGAGGCAAGAAAAATTGCCTCCAAATCCTTATTGGCAGGTTTTGTGATCATCTGTCAAAACTTGAGCCTCTGCAAATGCCTGAAGGATATTTCCTTAGGAAGAATTCTCCAATACAGATCGATACAGATGACCCACTGCTCAGGCCTCCATCAATCCATCAAAGCGATCTAGGAGCATTCCAATGTTTAAAGAGCAAGATAAAACGAGGGGAATATAACCCTCTCCTTGTCACTTCCTACACTCAATTAGACAGCAGGGAGATATTGCTACATGGAATAAGACTCCTGAGAGAGCAAAATCAGCATAACTATTGTTTATAAAGCAAAAGATCTGAGGCAGTTTCTTGAGGGAAGAAAATTCTCTAAGCCTAAACCTAACCCTAATGCTAACCCTAACACTAACACTAATCCTAACCCTAAACCTCACCCTAACCCTAAATCTAAACCTAAACCCTAACTTCAAACCTAAACCTAGCCCTAACCACTAAACTTAACACTAACCCTAAACCTAAACACTAACCCTAACCCTAAACCCTAACCTAACCCTAACCCTAACCCTAACCCTAAACCTAAACCTAAACCTAAACCCTAACCCTAACCCTATCAAAGAAGAGACCTACAAAAGCCTCCAGCCTTGCATAGAGAGATTTCTCAAACATGGCCCTCTGTGACTTTGTAAATTTCCTTGCAATAATCCAAATCTCCCTATGGTAAAGCTCTTAGGAGAATATCAGATAGCACAGGACCTCTGCTTCATCAATGAGGCAATAATTCCAATCCATCCTTTTATGAAGGAACCATATATAATTCTCTCCCAGATTCCAGGAGACACAAATTGGTTCTCAAACTTGGATCTCAAAATATTTTCTTTTCTATTCCTTTGCACCCAGATTCCCATTTCTTGTTTGCCTTTGCATGGGAAAATCTCATCACAACAGACAGACAGCAATATGTATGGACAGTGCTCCTACATGGCTTTAGGGATAGGCCTACCTCTTTTCTTGGGCACTAAGAATAGATGAAGGGACTTAAAACGTGCACAGGGACCGCCCTACAAAGTGTAAATGGTATTCTAATCAGCAATGCCACCTGGAAGCTATCCAACCACAAAACTGCCCAAAGCTTCAGTTTTCTAGCCAAAAAGAGGAAAATAAGTTCTCAAAAGAAAAAGCTCAGCAATCTCTTTGTAGAGTTCAATACCTAGTATATGTTCTTATTAATGGGGAACAATAATCTTGTAGGGAATGGAGCTGGGCTATTTGTGATCTTGAACCTCTATCCACCAAGCAACAGCTTTGTTACTTCCTGAGAATGCCTGGCTCTGCTCTGGATACTTGATTCTGAATTAATGGCAAAGCCTTTATATGTGGTTGTCAAGGGCCCTGAGTGTGAGCCCCTTGGATGCACAAAGGCTTGTTTAAATACTGACAGTTCTTTTCAGGAAGTGGAACATGTTCTCAGTAAGGGTCTAGCCCTGGGAGTACCAGACTTTGAAAAGCCCTTCTTTCTCTTCATAGCAGAGAAGAGAGAAGTCACTCCTGGAGTTTGAACCCAAAAGCTGAAACAGAAATCACAACCAGTGGGTTATTTTTTTTAAAAAGAAGGTAGATGGACTGAATGTCTACCCTGCCTGGGCGCAATAGTAGCCACAGCTAACCTAAAGCAAGAAGCCACAAAACTTACTCTTGGAAAAACATTAGAAATCCTGACTCCCCAACAGGTAAGAGCTACACTTAAGGCAAAAGGTTATTTAAGGTTGACAAGAAAATGGCTCACCAAGCTGCTAGACACCACCGAGGTTACCATAAATATATGCACTACTCTTAATCCTCCCTGACACCTGAGGGGTAAGAGGTTAGCCATTCTTGTGGGTAAGTGATTTCCGAAACCTATGTACACTGGCAGGAAGTCAGTGATTTGCCCGTCCAAGACCCTGAGGAAGAATGGTTCAGTGGTGAGAGCAGCTTTGTCCAAGAAGGATACTGAAAGGAAAACTACGCAGTTGTTAGTTCACAGCAGGTCACTGAGACCAATCTTCTGCCCCCTGGAACCTCAGCTCAAAAAGCAGAATTCATTGCACTGCCTCGGGCACTGATACCAGGAAAAAACAAGAGGCTAAATATCTACATATATGCCAAATACGGCTTTCTGGTGCTACCTACACATGTAGCTATCTGGGAAGAAAGATTATTGGTTAACAAACAATTATCTCTACAACATAAGCAGGAAATTCCATAACTTTTGGAGCCAGTCAGTCTTCTCAGATAGGTCACTGTCATTCATTTTGAGGGACACCAAAGGGACATGTCTAAAATCTCACTGGGAAACCAAAGGCCCATGAAGACACAGAAAGGACAGCTCTGCATCCCCTCAAGACCCCAGCATTATTCCTACTTCTGAGGAGCCGTTCAAACCAATGTGAAACCTCAAGAAGATTAACTGGGCTTTGGGACATGAAGGAGTTAAACGGGGATCGTGATAATATTTGGGAAACAAACTAGTCCTTCCTGAAGAGACACATGGAATGCTGTAAAAAAAGCCTTCATGTTTCTTTTGCATATGGGAACAGATGCTAAATTGGGAATGGCCACTTGAATTTTTGCAAGACCATAGCTAGTTGAAACCACCAGACAGATCTGTCAAGCTTGCCCTATCTGTATTTGCAATGACCCTAAGCCCAGCCCACCTCTTTTTTTACAGCCCACATGAAGGAGAGGTATGTATTCCAGAGAGGACATGCCAACATGTGGAAGGTTTAAATAAATACTGGTCCTGATTGACACTTCCACTGGTTAGATTGAGACTTTGCCTACTCAGAAAAAATTACAGAGGTATTTAAGTAAATCACCCCTCAGTGTGGACTACCCTGGTCTAGTCAGAATGATAATGACCTTCCTTTTACCTGTCAGATAACTCAAAGGCCAGGAAAGACTTTAGGAATAAAGTTCTACCTCTACTCTGCATGGAGACCTTGGAATCCCCACATAGGTCACTGTCATCCAGACCCTAAAATGGACTCTGGCAATACTTTACCGAGAAACTTCTGAGATTTGTCTCTGGTTCCTGCCAGTAGCCCTCATGAGAATTTGAAACACCATAAGCCCTTGACAAAACATGAGTCAAATGAAATAATATCAGAGAAGCCTTTTCAACCTTTTGACATGTTGATAGATCCTGAGGCACCAAACTTTCACAATGTCTTATTAATCTAATCTTGGCCACCTTCAACAAGTTATGTAACAATACTAAAATGAAGTCCTTCCAGGTTTTATCCTCGACAGACCACTTGGTATCCTCTGTGGTGGCAAAGTGCTTCTGAAGACCTACAAGGGAGGAACTTGAGCCGACCAGTTAAGACCAAAATGGAGGAGCTCTTCATCATGTTTGCCATCCAAGCTCCTATAACATGGGTAGGTATATAGATGGTCTCATCTATCTAGAATGGAGATAGCTCCAGTTAATCTACTCAGAATGGCAAACAGCTAGCCTGAGAAGACTAAATATTCTTGTGAACCCATCAAGGGCCTCAAGGACCTCTTCAAAAGGAAACAAGAGGATTCAACCAGAGATAAGTCATCCTCTAGTGAGTACAAATGATTATCACATTTCTAAATTCTTTGGTATCATTTTAAATTATTTAATTCATTGTAGCATAGACATTCTCTTGGATTCTGACCTACTCAAAAGATTTGTTTGGGATTTGATGATGACAGAGAAACTTATCAGACTGTATTTGAGGAGAAACTAAGACATTCCTCGAGCTACAACTAATGAGGTATTACAATATAAGTAAGCACTTACTCTAGGCTTAGGGTTTTTAATCTGTGTTCTCATTTGTTTATTTCCCTGCTTATTCTGGTCCTCTAGTTGGTGCTTCACATAATTTCATTGCTCCATCAAAATTCTAACTTATAAAATCTCCCTGCTACTTGCCTTGATTTTCTTTGTAATGTTCCCCATGATTAGTACCAGCTCACCATCAATCCAAACTTATTCCTTAACTCCGTCCGCTTGAAAGAGCTCATACTCTCTTAAAGTCCATTAATCAATCCTTAACACTATGCTGCTGACCATATCTCCCTCTTTAGTGCTATTTGAGCATATGCTGAAAACCCTTTTGAATGGATGCTCTTTGAGATGTTCTTACACCCTCATTTCTGATGAAATGCTCACCTCTCAAGCCTCATTGCTTCCATCAATTCTATTCAAATCTATATAGCAAAATTTAAGCCACTTAACCACGTTTCTTGTCTAATATTTTCAGATGTTTCATTTGTCACTCGGGCTCCAGCCTGCACACAGGCCATACACATCCTCAGTACTCTCAGGCTATGGGCAGTGTCACTCACTGGAACCTTAACTGTATCTCACACTACAAGTCAATAGGCCATTCTTCTCCAACACAATGGTTTCTCTAAACAAATCCAAATCCCTACCTCTTCTACCTCAACAGGTCCACCTGAAACACAAGATAAAAATGCTGGCTTATGGCAGGGAAGACCACACTCTGTTCAAGTCTCTGATTTCAGCCTCTGGGTAACTGCTGGTAGCTAGCTCTCCTCAAGCTGTTGCTGACATATCACTTCCTTGTCAACCATGGACACTTAGGTTTTCCTAGATTAATAGAGAGAATTCTCCTTTCAAGAAAACAAGACCCAAGCACATCTCAGCCACAAGCTTCCTCTTTTCACGCATTAGGAGGAATGGCATTGCTGTTCAGTATTTACTCATGGGAGCCACGAGCACTTTCATCACTGGTGCTCAATGTCTCCTTTTCCACCTTGACATCACTACTTGTCTCACTGTCCTGTGTGTTCTTTATTTGTGGACATCAGGCCCTCCTATGCTTCTCACTGGACAAGTGTTTGTAGCAGAATTTCCTAGTCACTGAATGCAAATTATTCCTAACAACCAATCATTCACAATTCCCTTTCCACCTCCATCAGACCAAAGAGGGCAATTACTCTAATTTCCCTTTTGGTGGGCTTGAGGACTGCCATGGGGCTAGGAACAGGATCTAGGGGGCTAGGGTGGTTGCACACACTTCCTCCTCCCTCTCTCTTAGGCTCTCTGCGCTCCTTATTTAGATATATACTGTCTTAAACATTTTATAAGATTAAGCAGGCTCTCTGACTAGAGTGAACTTTCATAATTGCAGAGGTCTGTATATGCTAATTGTAGCACAGAGAGATCTTTGCATGGCTTTAGAACAGTGCTTGTTACCACACCAACCAGTCAGGTGTTGTACAACAAGCTGTAGATACTCTCAACAGTCAGCTATCCCTATTAAAGGAATAAAGGCAAAATAGTAGGCTCCCTTGGAGGCCTACTTAGTGGTGGCTCATCTGACTACTACCCTTCCTTGGCCCACTGGAAAGATTTTTGTCTTTTGTGTTTGGATTCAGTCTACTTAACTGTCTCAAAAAATTTATCCCTTCCAGATACAACAAACTCATGTACGAATGATGGTTCCCCTCCTAACTTAACTCTCAAAAAATCAGCTCAGTCTTTTTACCTTATACCAACCTCCAATTCCCCTAATATCTTACTCACTACCCAGGTTATGGTGCCATGCTCAAACTCCACCTTACCCAAGAGTGGACCAACTCTGAAGTTCTACCCAAGAGTGGGACAACTCTTTTTTAGCTCTTAAGTCAGGCTAAGAGTTCCAAAATTACCCATATAGGTATGAACAATGGCCACTGTCAGCTAAAAGCAGTTTCAGAAAAAGAGACCACCAAGCCGTGAACATTCCATTAAGATTTATGGAACTTATATCTCAGGGAAAGTTGAGGCAGAAGGTAGCTAAGGAAATACTGAAGAGAGAAAGAAGAGCCCACCTTGGCATAGATCCACCTTCTGAGTTGAACATTAGCCAGGACCAGGATATCCAGGTGTAAACACAATGGAAGAAGGTTATCAGGTATTACATAAGTCTCTGGGCATGAGTCTAGTGGTCCTCCAGCAATCTTTGGCCAATTCTAGTCCTAATTACTATGACATTGACTCTGCTGACTTTGGACACCATGGCAATTCCCACAAGGGCCATAGAAGATCAAAACTTCCACTGCCCAATGGAGCAGCCAAGCCATGTTTCTCACTGGCAGGAATCAAGCATCAGACCAAGACCCCAATCCCAACCCAAATACCAGGGCTTACACCCTGGACACTAAGCCCCCTTCTGGTCATATGCACTTCTTACTTGCCTGCTTCTAGCCTGTGAACTGCACTGTCAATTTTCACACAAATCTTTGATGTTGCTGCTCCTTGGGGTGTTCTTCTTAATTCTTTGTTCAAGACATTAAGAACCTGAATAAGCCTCCCATACCCAATCTGGTAACAGTGACACTACTGACTGTTGAAAATCAACTTTTTTTAAAAATAGAAGTTCAAAATTTACCTTCAGAAATTGTACTTACTATTTATTTTGTACTCTCTTGGATACTACTTTGGATTTTATTTTTTATCATTTTCAAAATATGAAGCACATTATTTCATATTCTAGCCTACAATATTTGCCAGAATAAATGACTCTTACAGTTATTGCTATGTCTGGCTCTCACACCTTATGGTTTGTGTTCTGTGTTTTATTATATTTGACTCATATTTCTCAGACTGTTACCTGAGGAAATTAATCAAAATCTGAATTTCTAGAATTTTTCCTGAGAAAATTTCCATTAGACTCTGTTCCATGCCTAGAGATATTACCAACCTGTTACCACTTTAAACTCAGCTTGGAGGAGTCCCAAAGCTACCTACTTATTGTAAAATTGGTCTGGGAATCCATCTGAGATGTAACTTTTGATAACATCCTCAAGGAACCTTCCACAGCATACCCAGCACCAAGGTTTGAGCAGGTGTTTTCAGCCTCCAGTGTAAATGGAAATAGTTTTATGTCTAGTTTACTTCTCCGCTGAGGAAGTAGACTTTGGAGTATATATTCCGGTATTCAGTTCAAACAGGTGCTAGGTTTTACCTTTTGTCTTCTGTGTATCACAGAATCCTGGGTAAGGTTTTAGTGAATTCTGTCAGCATGCAAATAGAATTCAGTTTCTTCTCCGGTCCCTATGACCTAGTGTTTGTCCTCAAATATCATTTACTTCATTGCCAGATGCTTGTTGTTTTACCTGACATGCTAGTTGCATTCGGTCTACCATACCACCATTATCAAAAGCTGTGTTTTGTAACTAAGCTGACTAATCACACTTGTCAATTTGACTTGGTTAAAAGACTGCTGAAGAGGGGATTGGATTGTGAGTCACAGTGAGCTCAAAGCTGAATGGACTGTCAGGAGGTGGGATCTGGTTGCAGGAAGCAGGTCCAGGAAGCATAACCTCAGGACAGTACAGGGTCCCTGGCCCCTTCCTCTCAGGCTTCTTCCTTGATCTCTGCTTCCCAGAGGACACGAGTTGGGCAGCCTTCCCCCATCACAGTCTTCCGCCTGGATGTTTCTGCCTTGGCATCATTCAGCGTTGACTGAAACCATAACCTTGAGCCAAAATAAACCTCCCCTCTTTTATAAACCAAAATAAACCTCTTCTCTTTCATAAACTAAAATAAACCCCTCCTCTTTAAATTGTGGGTGTCAGGTACTTTGTACCAACAATTGGAAAGGTGGTTAATGCAATAGGTATTTTTTTAAACAAAAACATTAAATATGATGCCTCAGAGATCATAATGAAATCACTATTATTTTCTGTGTTTATATATCAATAGGTCTCATCTCCAGCATGTATTTATTTCCTTTACCCAGGAGAAGTTGCTTAACCTTTATTTTGCATTTAATATAAAAATAATACTAGTTTCTATTTCATAATGTTACTGTGGAGTTTAAACAAGTGAATAGTATAAAATAGTATTTGGCTTGACATGCATTGAGTGTTGACCCAAGGTTAACTATTAGAATTTATGGCTTATTTCGTTACTTTATTGAGAGGAAAAAAATGTGCAGCTGTTAAAGTCTCAGTACATGTACCCCTTTACTGATTTGAAAGTAATGAAAATTTGAGTGGTATTTTCACTAATAAAATGCTGCATATTCCCATCAGTGGTTTAAATAAAATGGCAAACGCATATGTAACATGCACTCAAAATCAAGTAGGAATGTAACATAATGGGGAAAAGGAGTATATATCCCATGATAAATGAAATAATGAAAAAGTGGAAGCAATTAATACTGCCTGTTAATACCTCATTCCAGAATAGTTTTTTGGAGGCATAGTGCTCCAGGATTTGGAGGCAGCTGTGCATTCTGTATAAAAGACTGAAACAATATTCATGAACACTTTAATACTGAGATCCTCAACATGTTTGTCCCAGGGTTTTTTTCCTGATTTTAGATTATCATGATACTTTATATTCTGAGAATCTAGGTATTTGAGTTGGTGATTTGTAAAGAATCTTAAATGATTAGATTTATGTCAACAAAGCATAACCATATTCATTGCAGGGTAGAAAGCATTTGGAGAACCACTTGCATCTCAGCTCTCAGATCACTAAGATCATGAAAGTCAAGAGCAAGAACAATTCAATATTCCAAGGACATCAAAGACTCTCAGGAAAAGACGGAAGTTCTCTGCATGCTCAGTGATCATTTGCTGCCTCTGCTCTTGTGCAAGGAACAAAGAACAACTAAGAAAGTTATATATGCTCCTGATAGCTGGCATCGGTGGAAACTTTTTTAAGAATGGAACTTTTCAGCAATTCCTTTCCTTAATTTTTAAAAGTGAATCTTCACTGGTTGAAAGGTGATTTAGGGACGGTATCTCTGGAAGCAGAGGGCTATTTATTCAAAGACTGGGGACAAGCCTGCATGGCTTAAATTTTCAGCTTCCCACAGTGTTATGGAAACACAAGTGAGCCTTACCTTGGAAAAATGACTCTCTGTCATTCTCTGGATGTGTGCATCTTCGGGACACAGGCTGCCAAGACAAACAGGCGCCATCAGATTCCTTTCCACCTCTCATGGAAGAGTGGCCTCATTGAGGATGAGTTCTAGAATAGTGAGAAAGGGTTCATTCAGCCATCACCGCCACTACCCTCCCCAGATTCCTAGACCCCTGACTTAGACCTCACAGGGGATGCAGACAATCAGCAAAGGAATGTTTTTGTAAACACTGCTCTTCAGACAATCTTTCATCAGTGAAAAATGAGGACATCCTGGACCCTTCTTGTGCCTGTGCTATGGCAGACTGGCTCAGTGAAGTCAGGGAAAGAGGCATTTCAAATGCCACCCTGCTGTTGAGGGTAGTTTTTATGGACCCACATATGCAAGCAGACATAGTCAAGCTAAAGGTGCTTGTTAGAGGAGCAAAGATTTGTCCTTGCTGTTTAATAAGAGAACTTGTCATGCAGTCAAGAACCAGGAAAGATCTTAGAGTTTAACAAATCCAGCCTTTCTTTTTATACAAAAATATGCTTTGCTTGTGGCCCAATGATTCAAAACACTTCAACAAAACACTCAACGTGTGAAATTTTTTGAATATTTTCATAAATCTGTTTACCATTCCCCAACCCTCCTGAAAACACTTCTTTTTAAGGGCAGTGAGGCCAAGTGACCTGTTAATAATTACAGTGAGAAATGCATTCTGATACACATATAAAGGGAGAGCAATGAGAAAATGCTTTGTGCTAGAGGAAATAAGATTGGTAAATATAAACATTTAAAAACATGACAAAATATAATTCAATTTATTATAAAACATTTGCAATTTATAGTAAATGTACTTCAAAATATATTTAATATACTACAAAACGCATATATATTTAAAATGCATTATTATCTCTCTGTATTATTTCTTGAGTTACATTTTCACACTAAGAAGCCAAAAGTAAATGTTTCTTTCATGCACTGCTATGGTCTAAGCTTTAAACTTGATATCTTGATGGGTATGAAAAATGTGAAAAGCATTTGTTGTTGACAGAGAGGTGAAGGCATTGAATGCATTTTGAATCAAAGAACTGAACGATACATAATAGATTTCTAAATTGCATAGCGCAGGCCAACTGGGTGGAAAGAGCCATTAGGAATTGTTGGGGAAAATCTTATAGAAGAAATTGGGACTGGAGTTGGGCTATGGTTACAAAGGGAATTCTTTTGTTTTGCCTCTGTTTAAACCAGTCATTAGCATACAGAATCTCCTGAGCATGAACTATGTCTGACCACTTCACTGAATGGAATGGTTGGCAAAGGCATAATGTGGATTTTACAGACCACACACCCGCTAGTCATTAACTGGACCTACTGGTTCCTCAGTAGTTCTGTTTCAGTTCTGGTTTTTACGTTTAAATGCTTTCTGATGGAAAGAAATATAGGGTTAGAAACAGCGACACAATAGTGAATGAAAACTATTTTACTTCTTCAATTTCCATTCTTCACAATCATTCAGCTCCTGTATCCAAAGTGTATTTTTGGATCCTCTCTCACATTAAGTTCCTTGACAGAAGTTAGAAGACAGGGAAAAAGTGTTTTGTAACTTGTTGAGAATATCACAATAAGAACAGGAAACCCAAACTTACAGAACTGAACTTTCTGACTGAATTTTGTCTGAGAGCATAGCACAGGGTATGCAGGAAAGCACAAGCTGCCTGATAGGGTGAAAGTGTTGTAAAGTTAGACACACAGACCAGCATGCAAAAGTCAGGCTGCAGTACCTTGTCACACAGGCTCCTAGCCGAAGCAGACCTTCACACTTGTTTCACATATAACCTATTAGTAATTTACTCAAGGCACACTGAGTTAGTTCATCACTTTCTATGAAAGGAAGTTCTACACTTTACTGACATTGCGGTTAAGTTTATAGTACACACACATATATGCATAATACATATGCATTCTCAGCACACATGTACATAATATCTTTGAAAATAGCATAAATCTGTAGCATACATACATGCATATCAAAAGCATACAAATCTATTTGTAGTATACACACAAACACTTTTTTTGACATGGAGATATTGAGTGAAACATATTCCAAGTAACTTTTTTGTTACAAAATTCTCCTTTATTAAAGTAAATGTTTTTTTAGGAGCTGGGGATATAGCTCAGTGGAATAAGTGCCTGCCTAGCAAGCGCAGGGTCCTGAGTTCAATCCCCAGTACCACCAAAAAGAAAAAAAAAAAAAAAAAAAAAGATAAAGTAAATGTTTTTATGAGTTGGTGATGACTTCAGGATTTCTAAGAAGTCCTGGATTTATCTCACAAATGAGCTAAACAATTTGTGTATGTGTCTATTAGGATCTATCTAACCTATGCACCAAACTCTTTGTAAGTTATGCAGACACGTATCAACCAGAGGCAAGCAGAGAATCTGTTTGCTTCACCTTCATAAGGCTCATTCATCATAATTACCAATGTAGTTACTACAAAAAGACTTATTTTGACTTTCCTATGAATCTTCTCTACAATTTTAAATGCAAATAAATGCCGTGCACACTTTACACCTGTGGGAAGAACTTTGCTATTGGATGTTCTTTTCATTGGTAGGTCAAACCTATTATATCTCCACAAGGAATTCATAGACTTATATTTACTGAATCAATAATGAGTAAGGTTTTGAAACTATGTGTATAAGACCAACACTTTTACTGAGGTCCAATTTAGGAAAAGGTCTCTCCTTGATGAGAAGTTTTTTTCTTTGGGGAAGTTTAGTCACTTGGCTTCAGTACCTCATATTATTTCATCACCAAACATTTAAAAACTGATTTACAACCACTGCAAGAATTACTATTCAATAATATCTTTTGCTTTACTAACCTCTAAAATTAGAAATTCATCGTGAGACCCTTTCGCAAAAAACAGATCTCTTCTTTCTAAACATGCTGTGAATACTTCAGTATCTTGAAGTGAAGGTTTTGATGATATGAACTCTTGTCAGTATCAAAACAATGCTCCTGTTACAGAAGTTAACTCAGTTATTCATTAAACAGAGAAATAAACGCTGCCTTATGAGAAATACATGGTCTAAAACTCATGTTGAAAGTCATCAATAGACTTTTACAACCTTTCAATGATTTTAAACTCTTCCCATAAAAGTGGCCATGTAAAGTACGGATCCTTCTAGCAACGTGTCCATTTGTTGGGGATACGGCACAAGAGAAAAGAAGCAGAAACCTGTCCTTGCGGATGCTGCAGTTTAGGTGAGAGCTCATACTGCGTGTGGACAGCTTTGTCACAAAAATTGTGGTCGAAACATTTAGTAGGTATATGCTTACTTTTTCTAAGACTAAAAATTATAAAACCACGGGAATAATTTTAAATTATGTAAAATTATTTTAAACATTCCAAGGGACCCAGTATAAAAAGTAAGGTAAAAGCTTTTTTCTTTGTTCAGTCAAAAATAAGAAAAGATGAAAGGAACTTCAGCAACTGCCTGATGGTCCACATCTCATCCTTTGGCCCCACAGTTGAGTATCTTTTGTCCTTTTATTAATATCTGCTGTCTTTCTTTAGATTTGCTGTATTGGCTGACTTAACTTGGAACTATGCCATATTTTCAAGCAATTTGTTAGGATTTTTTAAAATTTTAAATTACCTAACTGTTCTGACCACTTGCTCCTTGCTTAAGTGGCCTCACTGGAAACATTCTGGTAGTCTATGAGTGCATACATCTGTTTAACTGAACTCTGATGCATAAGATGGAGTTTTGTGTTATTTCTCTCCCTCCCCATCTCTCTCCTGCCCCACCACTTATAACTACCCACCTGTCAACAAAAATAAAAAAAGGTGCTTGCTGACCACTAACAATTCCAGTCCCATGCCAGAGGCTAGTGGTCAACTAAGCTGGGCAGAGCATCTCCACGCAGCAGGACTACACTTACGAATTTCTCTCTCCATAGCTGAAATAGCTTGGTGCCAGTGTTGCTCCAGATGTTGAAAGGCCCCAAGCTAGGATACAACCCATACCCTATTCCTAGGATTTGTCAGAAGCAGACATGACATTTGGATTTTCCCTCCTATTTGACAAGAATAAGTCACCAGGACATCTGTTCTCTGAGATCTTAGACTGAACTAGCTTCCATGCATAGGCCAGTCCCAGGCAAAGAACACCTGTGTATCTATCTGGTACACAGCTCTCACAGGGGGACCTGGGCTGAGCTTTTTACCTGCTAAAGAACATGTACAATTTGAGGAGTCTCAAGGAGGCTATAAATATTCCAGAGCTCTGGAGATCCTCTTATCGCCAAGGGAAGCTTTCTAAATATTATCTTCAATTTGGAGAATCTGGGAAAAGTTAAATTTTCCCAGCACTAAGAGATGACTGGAGACTCAGCTTCCTATGTAGGTTTTAATTTAGTGCTTTCAAGCACAAGTAATCGTGAGCTCCCAGAAGAGCTCCACCACTACCTGTGTGACCTTTGACAGTATTTGGCCCGCTATGCCCTTCATCTCTAAATGCATATGTGTTTTTCATGGGGATGTATAGACTAAAGAATAAATGAAAAAGTACTCGCCTTGGTACTCAGTAGGAATTGGTTACTACTAATTGTTTTAGATACATAAAATTCTATCTTGTACATCTAGCCAGCGATGTGAACCTACGGCACACATGCCACAGTGGGCTGTTTGCTATCACTGATAGCCCTTAAAGGGTCACCATCACCAATCTAGGCTGTCAGTTCCATAGCCATGTGTTTAAAATTAGTATTCATGACATGTAAATACACAGTAAAATTTATACATAATTCACTGTAATAAAATAGAATGAAGTGGAATATATTGAAGACTACCTCTTAAAATAAACATGGCAATTTTTGTTCAGATAGCATACATGGAACCTGATGTAAGATGTATCTCTTAAGGTGAGTCACACTCTTAAATAGCCAAAAATCTTTTGATCTAAAGTTTAATTTGTAGCGAGCATGGTGGCATACCACTCTGGGAGGGTGAGGCAGGAGAATCCCAAGTTTGAGCCCAACATAGGCAGTTTAGGGACTTAAGGAGAACTTGTCTCAAAATAAAAAATAGGAAAAGGACTGGAGATGTACATCAGTGTGGAAGCCCTGGGTTTGATACCCAATACAGACAAAAAATTTTAATGTTATTGTGTTATAATGAGTTGGTTTAATAGAGACTAACTTCTGTCTTGGTGGAAAGGGGATATCCATCTTACAAAGTACTAAGCAGTCTGCCATTTCTCACCTTCGATTTTTTGAATTGAGTTTGCCAGTATCATAGTGATTAGGAATATGGATGTGGCTTCAATAGAAATGATACTTGACCATTTAGCTTGACATTAGCCAATGGTTTCACAAGACTGACCCAAAGTCTGAGAGTTCTTTAAGCAAACTCAGATATCTTGTATCAAATATAACTGTCCTGAGAAGAAAGCATTTAGACATAGATTGCATTGCCTTATTGATTCAATGACCTTTAAGCAAGGCTACAACATTGGAATGACAGTATAGAGCTGTAAATGTTTTTCTTTTTTACATTACCAAGAACAAACCAACTCACCCCTTTGCATATCTTTGCAGAAATTGATTGCATATAATAGAATAGCCTGCTTATAAATTTAGCTTCCACTGACTTGTGTTAGCTATATCAGCAGATGGAAATTCCTGATGAAGGGGTTAAAACCAATTGTATAAACATTCTTGGTAACTAGTGAAAACAGCCCAGGAGCATAGGGACTGATTCTTTCACCTTTCCCAGCTCCAGGGAATTAAAGGCTCGCATAACATGGGTTTGCTCAGTGTTTTCCACTCCAACAGAAGTTTTCTTTGTAAGATTTCTGCAAGGAGCATACCAAGGGGGAAAAGGAATGACTTTTTAAAAATCTGTTCTGTTTCTTTCCCAGATTTTTCAAATATATTAACTTTGGTTCAACTCATCTTTCCCACAGAAAAAGCAGGGAAAAGTGCTTGTTTTCATCTGGCCGGGGCTGCAATGTTTTCCTTCAGTCAGCGAGAAGTTGAGACAGCATTTGTCTGGGTCACAAAGACAGATCTCAGCTGTGTTTTGCAGTACACAGGTAGGTGGTCTCACTCTCCTTGGCACTGGGTAGAAGTCGCATCATAGCATGACTCCTGGGACAAGTTGCCTTTATCCACCTGCCATCAGAGACTAGCTCCTCTCTTCTAATATGACAGGGCCCTTCTCTTCAACATTGCTAGCCTTCAGAAAACCCCAAACTCTGCAAAGTGAGGGATTCCAAATGAATCCCTCTTTGAAAAAATAATAAAATAAAAATGTCTTTAAGACATGCGCAGACCACATCAGTGATACATGAACCACATCTGAATTTTATAAATATCTTGTTAGCAGCACAAGAACCACATCAGTGACCCATTTCCCTGGTGAACAGCTGTTGAGAGAATCAATGACAACCACATAAAATATATACAAAATACTAGAAATACACACTATGTGTTGACTTGTACAAGTGATACAAAGTTCTGCCAATCATACCATTCATCAGAAAGAAGCCATGACAATCTTGTGATCAGTGAAATTAGATATACTGTGCTGCTGTGCAGAAATATTTTATATAAATCACATATTTTATGTGATTGCCTATTTATGTATGATTTACATGCAGACTGTGACCAATGAACCATTACTGACTTGGTGAAGGTACTTGGAAGTCTCAGGTAGTTCTATATGAAATAACCAGTTTATTTATTTATTTATTTATTTTTAGAAAAATAGAAGCACAAAAACATATTAACACACAGACACAAATTAGCATAGAAAATAGTACAATCAAAACTGATCTACAGACAAGGTGACATGGGCTCAACAGTGGTTGTTGCTTTACCTATTGATATCTTCGAAGTGTATATATATATGAACCCAGATACAGACATGCAAAATTGGTCAGACAATTAATACTCTCAACAACAGAAAAACACAAAAAACAAAAAACCAAAGCCAAAAAAAAAAAAAAAAGCACCAATAGTTGCTGTTTTGCATATTGATATCTTCGAAGTGTGTGTTCAGGATAACACATACAGACATACAAGATTGATCAAATTTAAGTGATATCATACAATAGTAGAACCATGTTAGCCCTCCTGCATATATGTATATTCATATATACATACATAACCAGTTTATTAACGTATTTGTGGGATACATTTCTTTCATCGTATTTACATCTGGTCAACTCGCACACACTCTTTACATGCACAGGAAAAGGAGGAAGCAAAGAAACAAGACACTGAATGTTTAGTTCCTTAAGATACTGCATGTGTAAATGATCACTGAAGGATACAGAAGAACTGATTGGAAAATGGGTTGCAGCTAGAAAAAGAAATTGTCCCTTTCCAATGTCTAAGAGTACAGATTGAAAAATTGCACAAATGATAACTATGTGGATAGCAGAGATGTATCTAATTAATGTATTTCTTATGGAAGCACTTATAGCTTATCTAGTGGAAATATTCAAGCTAAGTAGAAGTATTTGGGTTAAATAGCTCTAAGAGCATAAAACACTATCTTCCACCTTTAAGCATGAGGTCATGATTCTAATACAGCATTTTACAGCTCCTTATTACTACCTGCATTTTCAAAGTCATTTTTAACTTACCTAATAGATTAGGATTTTGAACTTTTCATGACTAAATTTAGTCCTAACAATTTTTCAAATTTAAATACTACTTAGATGCCTTCAATCCTACTATTTACACTTACACTAGTTTCCTAGCTGGCAATTTAGTTCTAACTGTGATGGCATCATAGCGTGAGTGGGACAGAGTTAATGAGAAATAGATGGCAGCCAGTTACTGGCAACCTAATTAACTTCCTGCCCTTCCAAAGGCACAAAAGCCACCCTATCCCAGCCAGCCCTCTAACAATGTAGATCTTTTGTGCCACACCGCAGACTGGATAAGGAGTAGCAGTTGAGTTACTTCCTCAACGCTGAGCAACACAAGTTCTAGGACTTATAGACACTGGTTTAGACAAAAGAATACTTTCTTTTCATTTCCATAATTATCAGTAATCGAATGGGTTCCAGATACTGAAACAAAAGCACGGAGGTAAGATAGGCTTACATCACGTAGAGCTGAAGGAAAATAGCTTCAGGTAGAAATAACCAAAGAAGTATTGTACGAATCTCTGAGAATCTTGGTATTTGGAGATAAGGTGGAGCAAAAGCTTTGCCTCAACTCTACATGTGATTGTGGCTTTCATCGTTTAGGGTTCTCTCTGTTTTTTCAAAGGTTCTAGAGATAAGGTGACCATTGTTTGTATCAACGGGGATTCCTTGATGTGAGAGATGTCATCAATAGGAAGTTTATGCTCATGTGGTTCTTCTGTTTTTCACCAGACATTTTTGAGGTCTTGGTGTAGTCCAACTATTTCTGTGTGTACCACATAAATTTTATGGGAGTCATTCCATTTATTTTTATTTAGGGAGGAACCTGTCAGGGATTTCTATTGCCATAGAACAGACACTTTTTGTGATTATTATTTGTTCTTTGTAAAATACTGATGGAGTTCCTGATGTGTGTGAGAAGTCCAACAGAACTGAGGATTTAAAAGGTCATACTTGTGGAAGAAAAAAATAGTTTCTAGCTTGGCAGATGATAATATGAAAAATTATGATCCTGAGTTTCGGTCTCCTAGTTCACTGCTATTTACACATGTATTTCAATTATTTCAACCACATGGATTGATAGATTTGGTAAATAAATGAAGCAATTCATTGAAAAATTATTTGTATTGGTGGTTTAATCTCTCAGAGATGAAACAGTCATTTGGTTGGCAACTTTTAAAGCTTTTTACCATTTGTTTTGATATATTGGAGATAATTCATCTAGTGTGATGAGAAAAAGTCAAGTCTAAGTGGAAAACATCCTAATTGCATTTTGATTAAGTGTTTTTGAGCACAGAGGTGCAACTATAGAGACACTAAGGCAGGAAGTATCATTGATGGCACATGCTTTAGAAGTTCCATGGTAGTACAGATATTATATTACTCATGTCATTCAGTCATCAGGGAAAAAGAAACAAAGAGAGAAAAGGGAAGTTTTTAAAAGAAATTTCTTTCATTCTAATTTTTTCTCATGCCCTATAACCTCTATTCTCATCATAACTATCTCTGCAGACTTGCAAATGTCACATTTATTTTTCTTTCTGACAAATATATTTCCTCTTTTCTCTGTGATGGTCAGTATCTAACCCACCTCTCAAGTTCTATATCCTCCATAAAAACTTTCCAGGTTCTCGCACTTTCCCTGATCTGACCTTCAAGGCTACAAGCCAGAATGCTACAACACAGAGCTGATACGTGTTTGCCTTAAGACTACAACTAGACTGCAGATGCTTGGTACACCAGACCCTTGGCGATCTGGCTCCCACGAGGTCTTGAAATAATACTTAGGTGATCAACATGCAAAAGGAGACAGGGGAAGACATGCACACAGAGGGAAAGTCAACAGAAAGGCTTGGCAGTAATAAAGAAAGAAAACCTGTGGATAAAAATGAAAGTATAGTTTAAAGAGAGAGGAGCACAGTGTGACCACAAACAATAAAAATTTATGAGACGTGAACTACAGCAACGAAAACAATCTAGAAAATGTGATCCAAAACCAAAAGAAAAACTAGTAGTCAATAACAGCAGACTCAATATAAGGATATCATGGTTGTTGAAATGATCAGAATAAGTCTTTAAAAGTTAACCAAGAGAAGCATGTTAAAGAGTCTTGAGAGAAAAGTTGAATCGCATTTATGAACACAAGGGATATTTCATCAGAAACAGAAACATAAGAGCTAAAGGGAAATTACAGAACTGAAAATATATATTGGACATGAAGATTCTGGTTCAAGGGATTAGCACAGAAGTGGACTCAGCTGAAGAAAAAGTCACTGAAACTAAAGACAAGCCAATAGAGCTTACCCACATTGAAGAAAAAGAATAAACGATAGAGAGAATAAAGAAACTAGAATTATTCAGGTCTGATATTGGTGACACTCAACACATTCAAATTTAGTAAACTCCAGACAAGATCAAGTGGGAACCCAAACTGAGTTTCACACGGTCCGGCAGCTGAACACTATTGATAAAGTCATGTTGATAGAATACATTCAAGGAAGTATCCACAAGAAGTATCAATAAGGAAGTATCTCACAGGAAGCAACAGAGTCCAGAATATAGAATGACAACTCTAAAATGAGACAATATTATATTAAAGCTGACAGTCAAACAAAAACAAGGCAGAGACAATCTTCTTCTGCAAATCTGTACCACAGTAAACACTAGATATCTTTTAAGTAGAAGAGAAAATGATCATTTATGGAAGTCCAGATGGCTGAAAGAAATAAAGAGCCAAAGAAAGGAAGGGATCCACCTGTAATAAGAAGAGTGGTGAACAGTAGCTCCTGTCCATCTCTGATTGAGCTATGAGACAGCTTGAAAGCTCAAGGCACCAATGAAGAAGGATAACTAAAATAAAGGTCAAGTGAGAGCGTGTGAGGAAAGAAGGGAAAGGATGACTGCAGACCTTAGCAAAAGCTAGCGAAGCACACTTGACCTAAACAAGGGCCTGTGCATATATGAAGTTGTTCTTATATGAAAATCTAACCCTGACCCTAACCCTGACTCTCCTCCGGAGTAAACAGAAGCCAGTGGCTAGATTTCATTGTAGCTCTGAGACATCTTGAAATCCCAAGGTACCAAAAGAAAGAAGGGTTGCCAAAACCATGAAAGTCAAATAAGGCTCAAATATGATATAAAATAATAAGTTATGAGATATCATAAATGCTAAATAAGATAAAAGAGAGCAAAGCGCCAAGTATAGCTCCTGGTATGTAGGATACAGGTCACTTTTTATACCCACTTTTAAGGGCTGGGGATATAGCTCAGTGGAATAAGCGCTTGCCTAGCAAGTGCGGGGTCCTGAGTTCGATCCCCAGTACCGCAAAAGAAAAAAAAAAAAAAAAAGTCAATATACCCACTTTTACTTACTGTAAAAAGGAACCCTAAAATTATCTCAAGAATAACACCTGAGAAAGTATTTGTCTTCTTCATAAGTACTTACCAATGGAGATGGGCTTAAAGTAGAATAGCCCAGCTTACCTACCCACCCACAAAGTAAACAAAACCAGACTTCATAAAAAGCAAAGACTAGGGCTTCTCTTGTGCTTTTCAAAATTTTTTTGTGTGCCTCATATTGAAACATCAATAGTCTTTACCTAAACTCTATAAAATAAATAATTCATAAAATTATCACCATATATACAAATGTGTAAAATTATCACCATATATAACAAAGTACAATCCACTTATAAACTTATTGCTATATATTTATGCATAAAGATACTCATCTGATAATCACTTGCTGGAATTCCTAAATATAAAAGAGAAATGAGTGGGTGACATGTGTCATTATACTTCCGGCAATTTTAAGAAGTAGAAAAGAAACCGGATATGGTGGCATATGTCTGTAATCCCAGTACCCTGGGAGGCTGAATCAAAAGGATTCCAGTTTTCAGCCCACCTGGGAAACTTAGTGACTTAGTGAGACCCTGTGTTAATATAAAAAATAAAAAGGGATGGCCAAGCAGCTCAGTGCAAAGCTCCTGCATTCGATCTTTAGCACTACAGAACGACATGACATCAACAAAGTGGGATAGAACTGGAAATATATATATAAACATAATGATTAACTAACATAACGTCATTCCCATGGCCGCCTTCCACGATCCCGTGATGAAGCAGACTTTAACGTTCCTTCCCAGCCTACATGAGTTAATCCTTGATTAGTGAATCTATAAAATTTGCGGTCTATTTCTATCTCTGGAAATATTTATCATCATTCAGAGTCCTCCAAACCCTGATACTCTCAATGACACATTCTGAGTCTGGCCCCAAGAAGGGCTCTTTAACTCAACAGTGTTTTGACTTTTAAGGAATAGCTGAGGCACATTGCCAAGAACCTTGGCGCAGATTTTAGGATCTACATTTCAGCCCTGGGACAAGCCTGTAATTCACCAGCTATTAACCAGCCAGAGCCATATGTGAATCTTCCTCTCTTTTCTTGTTTCCTCTCTGAGGAGAAAATCACCCTAAGGACATATCATAATGAGTGAAGGTGGAGTGGATGGGGGAGACATGAGAACGTTCTGTGAGGTTTCAGAATTTTCCTTCCCCAGTACTATGCTCATGGAATTACGTATCTGCGTCCACGACGGGGCTCTACTTTCTTCTCTGTCTGATCCTCTTCCACTTCAGCCTTTCCTTTACTACTTCTCTTGCTGTCTACACTTCTGCCTCTAAAAAAAATACCACTTCCTTGCTCCTATTTCACTGAAGGAAGACAATGAACTCACTCCTTAGTTCTCATCAGTCATTTTATGCTAGACTTGACCCTGCCCCTGCCCCACCACCCCAGGCTGGAAGTAAAAATGTTGTGCTTGATCACAAAAGGCACATGATGGGGAAAATCTGCCCATTCTTTGCTGTTGTGATTTAAGAACCCTTTTTTCCTTGTTTGTCTATGTTTAAGTCACTTGGAGGGAAAATCAAAATTTTTGAGGAGGAGCCACCTCTGTTCATTGTGTTCAGCTATTTAGGGCACAGAATTTCTAAAGCGTTAGGCCTTCTCTTTCAGGGAATTTCACTTTCATTGTGGTTCAGGAGTATCTGGGTCTCATTAAGAAATAAGTAAAATGTTGAAGGAATTTGCATAATAAATGTTAACAGCTAATTCCTGCCCTGCCAAACTATGTAAATTTAGCTAAACTTTGTAGGCCTGGTTTTTAAAATAAAGTACTTTGACTACTTGCTGTCTAATGTTATGCTGAATTCTAATTTTGTGATAAAATTATAGAGAGATGGGACAGATATAGAAGAAAAGGGCCTCAAATTTATGAAGTGCTACTTTTGTAATGTCTTTCCTCATCTGAGTTAAGTAACCCCAGTGTTTTTCCTTAGAAAAAGCTAGAATGATAACATTGACCTCAGAAGGACTTTTCCTCCCTGTACATATTCTTGGAAAATGTTTAGGCAATAGAACAGGAAATTGGTCATCCAAACCCTAAATGTAAATAAGAAATAAATAATGATGTAAAAATAGCATACATCTTACAGCATATCAAGAAATTTGTATTGAGTCACACTAGACCAATGTTCTTGCACTGCACTGTACTTTCATAGGAAATTCTTGGTGAGGAATATGTCATAGGGACCACTGAGTCCTACAGAACATGACAATAAAATGGAATTTCATTCCTCAAGGGATGCCACGAAAGAAAGCAGCCTGCAAGGCTGCTGTATGCAGCTATCGGATTTACTGCAGAGGTTCCTCACACTCAGTAACAGAAAGATAGTAAAATAGATCTCTTTTAAGGGGAGAGAATTTTATTTACCATGAACATCAATATATTTCCTGTTAAGTATCAGCAAAAGATTTTCTCTCAAGTATAAGCTTTTGTTTCACATATACTTGCAGTGCATAATGCTTATATTTACCATAGGAAGTTTGTGCATGTACATAACACATCTTAATTCTTGTTCTTTTGTCCCCTTCCCCTCCCACCCCTCCCTGCTCTCTCCAACTCTTCCCCTTCTCAAAGCTTTATATCCATTTTTAATTCAACTTTCTTTTTAAAATCCTTTTCCCTTCCTGCCCTCCCCACTCTGTCCATCTCTTGTTCCCCTTCCCATTTGAGAAAGACCTCTCTACTCCCTCTTTTCTATTTTGTACTTTGCTCTTTTTTATACTTTGGGCTTCTCATGTAAGAGAAACCACGTGGTATTTAACTTGTGCATCTGACTTATTTCACTTAACATTATGGTCTTGAGGTGCAGCCATTTATCTACAGATGCACTTATAAAAGTTTTTATGGAACTGCCCACAGTTAAGACCGGCAGGAGCTCTGAGCTGAGATAGGCTCAGAACCTGGAAACACCTTTGGCCTTTGCCTTGGTGACTCTTCAAGTAGAGTTAGAAGTTTGTAGAAAAGCTGGGACTCACCTCAAGTGGCATAAGAGGGTCAGCCTCCTGGATGTGTGTGTGTGTGTTTATTTTCTCAGATCTTTTATTCATTTTGCAAAGATTCTTGCCCATTACATCTTTTGGGTCATTTGGCTCAACTCAGTGTCTTACATGACATCTGCATCTTGTAAAACTTTCCCAGTTGTATATTTTCAGTTTAAACGTGTTCTTGACAGTTTTACTGTTAACGAAATAAACTTGTTTGTGCTAGCATTTTCCAATTCACAGATGTCTTATTTATAGTTCATGGGAAGGCATTTTTCTTCGTGTAGAAAACAGATCATGAGCCTTTCCAGTCTTAATAGTTTCCTTATCCATAAAAACTATGAGGATAACACTGACCTAAGAGTACTTGACTTCTGATTAATCAAAATTAAGAGCAATGGAGTCAAGTGAATATTTGAAAATACATTCTCCCAAGAAAGAGCCAGATCTACTTTTTTTTCCTTTTTCTTTCTTTTCTTTTCCTTCCTTGCACATGTTAAGCACATGCTTTACCGCTGAACTGCCTTACCAACTCCTTAGGTTTTTTTAAAAATCCTCCATGTAACTTAAGTGGCTGAGTAGCTTATTCAATACATGCTGCTGTGACAGTCTGCTGAGCTACATTCCATATGATTGCCTTTATTACAAATTGACTTTCCACATGATGTAAAAGGGAAGGACTTTCTTACTAGTAGAGTTAGCAATTGCTATTTGCTCACATAAGGAACACATTCACTGATTCTGTTCGCCATGGCTATTTATTGCATACTATTAGGAACTGTTGGTATTTAGGGTACATTAGCAATCAATTCAGACAAGATCTTTGCCCTCACTGAGCTCAGACCAGAACAGATAATTTTTATAGTATGTGAGCTGGTAGGATATGACAGTATCTGGAAGGAATATCTAATCTAGATTATGCTGTCATAAAGCCTTCCTGAGGTACGTGAGCTTTGCACTGATAGTTGGGAAGTGAATAGGTGGAAACCCAGTGTTCTGGTTTTCCACTTCTGCTGAACAACTTCCATATTTAATGGCACAAAGCAATTCTTTTATTACATTATTCGTTTATATGGGTTAGGAATTTGGATAAGGCTTCACTGATGGCTCTTCTGCTTCACATGGTTTTTCACATAGTGTGCTGTGTTTCAAGCCATAGAGATTCAGTTAACATGACTAAAGCCATCTTGATTCATAATCAACATGATTGTCCCTGAGGGTCCCTGGTCACTTTTCCCCAGATAGTTTCCCAGCATACCACAGAGGAGCACAGTCACTAATGCAGCTTTGCAACCTGGACTCTGGTGACATCAGTGCCAAAACTATGTTTGACATCCTTGATATATGCTTATGATAAACCAGATACATTCTGGCTTGGAAGTAGTCATTTTTGTCCAAATTACTGTGTACATCACCTTCTTCTCATCCAAGTCACAGAGATCCACCTGGTCTTGATCCACCAAGATCCATCAGTTATCATACACTGGAGCAGGTTGTTCCAGAACACAAGCTCTGCCAACTGGCACACTCTTTCCTTTGCAGGGGTTCAGTCTTCCAGGTAGTGCTCTAAGAGACTAAGATGGAATCCAAGACATCCTGTGATCAAGGTTCAAGTACTACCTGACCTCACTCATTCAAGACATGGATGGTCCTGAGTGAGTCCTAGAGAAAATGTGGATTCAGGGGAAATGGGCACAAAAGGTTGTAATAAAGGAGGCAAGGTTCTGGGAGCCTTTATAGACACCAGCTACTGCACCAGGTAAGGAGGAAAGGAAGAGAAACAGATTCTCAGGCAAGGAAGTCAGGGCCTTTGTGAGGAATTAGAGTTTAGTGGCAGAGAAATATGCATTTCCCTTTTCTTCTCTTTGTCTAAAATGAATTATGAGATAAACTTTTGGAGTTTCTGTTTTTGCCATTTTTATCCTAAGAAACCTGTGGAGATTTGAGTTTTTTTGGGTATAGGAATAAACTGGGGAAGGCATGGACTTCAGTTTATCACCATTTGACCCTAGTGATACCAGATACCTCTTACTTTTTCAAAGCTTCTTTATCAAATTAAATTTAAACTATAGAATAAGCACTTCCTCTTAAACATACAAAAGCTTCACACAGTCTGTTTGTGACCCTCTTGGCAGTGTAATGAGCTATTATTAAGTGATTTCTGTCATCATTCCATACCATGTTACCCCCTGTGAAATCTTATTAACTTGAAGCAAGCTTCCAGTCTTATTCATTTATTGAGATGATTAATCTTGTTTATTCCCATTAGTTAGCAGGGCCAACAGAAAATTGACCAAAGATCTAAGGAGGCTGGGGAAGAGATATCTCAAGCACCAGTTTTGAAGAAATCAAAACTAATCTAGAATAATTCATATGAGATCACCTAGTTTTATTGTCAGTGACAGTGAAGGTAGGGTGTTGCTTTCATATTTAGTATTTTAAATTTTTAAATGGATATTAAACATTCTCTTTTGCCATTGATTTTAGGCCTTTAAGGTGAACAATTTCTTGGTATGAAGTAAAACTATATAAAGTTTTGACTGTGCTATGAATAGCCTCATCAAAAACAAAGACTTGTTTTTCTCTTCTCTGGAGACCTCTGCTATGAATTTCTTGTATATGATATCCACAGTTTATAACACAAATAACTTCTTACCTGATGGACCAAGCATTTTTCTCTTGGGTGAATTTTTTTGAAAAGTTAAAACATGTCATAAAAATTTGGGATCTCCAGGCCATTTGTACTCACCAAGTGCTCAGCAAACTATTTCTGTGAAACTCTACATCTGAACTTCAATGTCTTTTCCTCTGTCCAAAGGGAGGGGGGTGTTTTCTCAGCAGAGAGTCCTGTACGCCATAGGCAGTTGGCATGAGTAGAAGGAGCAGGGGAGAGAAGGGTAACTGCGGGGTTTCCAGTGGAAGAGAGCGGAAGGCCATCGTGGGGACCTAGAACCTGATCTTTAAGTGGATATTTATGTAAGTAGGAGGCTAAACTTCCTTCCATTCCTCCCACTAGTCAGCAGCATCTACTATGCTAACAGAAGTTAAGACTGAACGGGTGCTTTTTGGGAAATTGACAGTGAAACTGAGTTTCAGGCCTAGGTTGCATATTTAGAGCAGAGATTTATCACAGGGCTGTGGGATCTCGAGATGGAAATGACTTTGAGAATGCCAGCCCAGTGGGGAGGTGGATCAGCCAAGTTTACCTGAGAAACAGATATAACACAAAATGCACAAATGTGTAAGCATTGACTGATTTGGCTTACAATGGTCAGCCACAAAGTTGGATGAGGAAGCTTGTAGAGGGTGTCTGCATGCTGGAGACTGAAGAGTCCAGTCCAAGGTCTGGAGCTCCCTGCAGTGTTTGTGCAAGTCTGTATCAGGAGGCTGGTGGGCCAGCATTAGACGCTGAAGAATCTATGACAAAGGCCAGAGAGTTTACATCAGAAGGCTGGAGTCCCAGGTGGATGCAAGTCTGCACCAGAAGTCAGGAGACCACCACCAAGCTGAAGGCGCAGACTGAAGCTCCCCTGAAGAACCAGCAATCAGTCCTTCCTCATTTCCCTTTCATTGTATGCAGCCTATCTACCTGAGGGGGGTGGCCCTCTGTATGCACACCACCTCCATGCCCACTACACAGGCTCAGTAAGGACTCTGGCCCTCTGCTGGGTCACATAGTTAACCTTCTAAACTTCTTAAGTTGACACAATGGACAATATCCTAGAGCAGGAAGGGCACATCCTTTTCACCCCAGATGTAGAACTACTGAGCTACTTAATTAGGCTTCTAGACTCCTCAAGTTGACACAATGTATCAACCCTAATAGGAGGACTCTGGACTTCTCTGCATGAGTTAATAGAGCAGCCAATCTTATTGAGATATTAATAGGCTGCAGGATATGTCAGATAACATTTTAAATGATAAACCATAGGAGAGCATTTATAAACTATGACACCCTATTAAAAAGAAAAGTAGTATTATTTTTATAATACAATTTCAAACAATATATGATGTATATTCTTATCTTTAGGTTTACCAAAAAGGAAAAACACCAGTCATGAAAAAGAGCAATTTACAAAGAAAATACAAGGTGCCACAGAGACACCAATTAAAAATTGGGCCTCTTCATTTAGTAAGCAGTATGTTAAGTGTGAGCTGGGGGTATAGCTCAGCAGCACAAGTGGCTGTCTGGCAAACACAAGGGCCTGAGTTTAATTCCTAGTACTGGAAAAAAAGTATGCGTACAGGTAAAATTTTCTAAGTCAAGAAACAATGTCTTCAACTTTAAGCACATGTTAAGGAATATTACTTTATATGTAGATATCAAAATCAAATGCCTAATAAAAAATTAAAATGAAGTTTTTAAATGTATCTTTTTATAAAAACTATGAGTGAGATACCTGGACAAAGTATGGGCAGAGTCCTGCCTCCCTCTTACTTCTTTTAAGGTATTTTGTAGTAGAAGATCATGTCTCTTCTATATGATTTTTACTTGTAAATATTAATAGGCAATAGAAAATGACAATAACATCTCGATTGCTGTAATTTTTCACTACATTTAAGAAAACAGGATACATGGTATTTGGGTTTTAAACGACTAAGAGTGCAATCACTGACCAGTAGGTGGAGACAAGACTTCCCTCTCACTTTGGCCATGGTAACTGGCTCATCTGAGAAGAAACCTGGATGCAACAAAATAACTTAATTTAGTACTGGACATTCAGGATCACAACAGATGTGCCCTTTAACCTGAAAAATGCACATTTGTTTACACAAAGAACTTCCTACTGTAACTAGATACAATTTCAAACTTAATATGTAATAAAGATAATTGAATAGTAGGTTATTTTAAAAATCCTAAACAATTCTTCAGTAGCTTCAAAACTTACTGGTTTTGGGTTTTTTCCTTTGGGGTTTCATAAAGTTATTTTTATTAAACATTAGAGGGTTGCTGTAACATGACACTCTTGAAGGGACATTTGATGTTCAAATCTCAAGTTATTTGCTTTGGTATAAAGATGAAACATTTAGCAAAAGTTAACACAGACTCACACTCAACTCCTTAAGTGGTGTCTCGTCACAAAACTGATACTAATGTAATGAAACCCAGATACTACCATGCAGATCATGTC
The DNA here is from genome assembly GCA_004027595.1 of Dinomys branickii. Classification (NCBI taxonomy): domain Eukaryota; kingdom Metazoa; phylum Chordata; class Mammalia; order Rodentia; family Dinomyidae; genus Dinomys; species Dinomys branickii. The sequence goes on along the minus strand of PVLD010000038.1, from coordinate 406,314 downwards.
AGATCTGCTCTTCCCTATGGACATCTTGAGGTAAATTATTTTTAATGCACAAAAGTAAAGATTCAGAGATTTCAGTTTTAGGAATGTCCATGAGTCTCTGCATTTTAAATGTCATATTCTAAATGGGATTATGACAATTATTATTAATATAGAATTTTAGAAGCAATATAAAGCATATCAAAATGTGGCTAAACAGTTAAATGCTATTAGAAATATAGTTCTTAATGAGATTAATGAGACTTTCCTTATTTGTATTAAATAACATATTTGTGTGTGTTGGAGTGAGAGTCCTCTAGCTCATGTCAATTTCAGTTTATCTTTAATTTGCCATAGATACAAATACTACAAGAAATAACCACATAAGTGAAAGATGTGGGTGTGACTTTGGTTCAGCTCTTTCAACTGCTCCTGATTTAGCTGCCAGATATCTCAAAGTTACCCACCACTGAAAGAACTGCAGTGGCTCATCAGCTGATTGGTTTGATTATTCAGTTTTGCTGAAAGTTGGATATTAAAACTGACTGGCAAAATGTTATCCAGAGACGCCATTACTTCCAATTACCCATTTGTTTGGTTCTTGAGAAGGGTGAATCACTGGCTGTGTCTTTCTCTTATAACGTGAAAAAGAGGTCATCATACAAATGGTGAGAACAATAGAGAGAGGAGAGAAGAGGAGGCAGAAGAGATACCTCCATTGGAGACACTTTCTCAGGCCAACAGGCAAATTACTTTGAGAAATACATACATATAGAATTAAAGACTAAGGAATTATTACTTCACAATTGTTTCTCTTACTAATTATTACATTTCTGCATAGACCCAGATTATCCCAATGTGAGGGCCACTCTTCCAAGCTAAAATTCAACTCCACTACAACAATCTGACTCTTAGTATGTTAATCTGATATAGTTAAAGCAGGTAAATGTCCTGTCTGACAATAATGGAGACTGTTCCCAACCAGTGTCCCCCCCCCCATCATTACAAGCAAGCAATTCCTACTGAGTAAATAAAATGCTGCACTGAGCATTAAGTGATGAGGTCCTCAACTGACAGAACAATCTTCCCATGCCATGATCATGGCTGGTCTTGGGACAATTCAGGGATGGTTGTGTTTTCCAACAAGTATCTTCTTCATTTGAGTACAGCATACCTAGCTAATACATAGAGCTATAGTTTTAATTTTAAAATTTCATGGCTATGCACTTGTTGTGGTTGGTATCTAGATGTCCTCCCAAAGCCTCAGGCAATCATGGGGGTGGGCTTCTAGAGCTTGCAATCGATTTATGGTCTAATGCTGGGATTATGGGTGTGAGTACTACCTTGGGGCATGCAGCCTGAATACAATATAAGGGAAGGAAAGAGCCTTGTTTTCGCTGCTCCTCTCTTTTTACTCTTGTTGTTTTTTGCTGTTTTCTGCCACCATGACTGTTGCCTTCTGCCATGTGCCACTCTGCCTTGGAGCCAGCTGAGTGTGGACTGAAACTTCCACAAACTGTGAGCTAAATAAACCTTTCCTTCCTTAATTCTGGGTATCAGGTATTTTGTGTCAGCAACAAGAGAAAAGTAACCAAGACAGCAATTGAATAATGCTGAGATCTGAATGCTAATGTCAAAATTTTTATGTCGGAACCCAGTTCCCAGAGTGATGGTGTTTAGTGGTGGTGCCTTCGGAGATGATTTATCATGGGGTGGAATCCTCAGGAATGACTGGCATGGATTCTGTGTAAAAAAAAAAATCTGAAGGAAGGCTGTTGGCCCCTTCCACCCTGTGTGGAAGCAGCAACAAGAAGGTGCTGCCAGAAAACCAGGAAGGCCACAAACCTCTCAGCTCCTTGATCTTGGGCTTCCCAGATTGCATTATAATGAACTTCTATTGTGCCTAAGATACTCAGGTTGTTATGTTTTATTACAACAGCCTGAGCAGGCCATGGCAAGAACATTACAGAAGATCCTCTATTTATAATGGTTTGACTTACAGTATTTCAACTTTATAGTGATAGGATGAAACCAGTACATACATTTTTAGCAGAGACAATACTTTGAACTCTGAATTTTGGTCTTCTCTGGGGCTAGAATACACAATAATATTCTTTCTCATGATACCACACAGCAGCAGCCCAAGATTAGGAGAGGAAACAACACACAGTGAGTTGTTTGGCCAAGTGGTAATGCTTTGTTTAGGGCCATTATGTGCATTTCCAACTTTCCATGTTTTGACTTACAGTGGGTTTACCGGGTCAACTTCATCGTAAGGTGAGGGGCATCATAGTTCAGCTCTTCATACCAATCTAACCTAATGAGAAAATATTGTTATTCCCATCTACCAATGAGAAATACGAGGGTGAGTGATGCTGAGTAGTGAGTAACAAAGGAAGAACACATACAGCGACTTCCACTCCAAATGATAACAAGGACAAGCTACATTTTTTGAACAATTATTGTGTTTCATGTCGTGAGCCTCCAGGATGGAGCTCAAGGAAGCCTTGTTTTATGAATTACAGCAACATCAAGGACATGACATTTTATGGTCTTGTTTAAACTCAAACCCTTGAGAAAGTTTAGTGCTTCATAAAAAATTATAAATGGGAAGAGGACCAAGAGATGGAGCGGGGAGGAGGAAGTGGGGAAGGGAATGAAGAAAATGAGAATGTGCCACATATACGGACCACCTCCTCAGAAGGAATGTAACCATTACGGATGGTAAACATGGACTAATAAACAAATAAAAATTAGTGGAAAAATATAAGATTAAAATAAACCAGCTCTAACATAGAACACTGGGTATATTAAAACAGTCATGCTTGAAACTTGGACCCCAAATACTGCTCCCCATTTTTGATAGGGTTGTTGGAAATCCCATGTGCTTTTCCAGAATTGTATGGAATCTTTTTCCAATTTATTAGGAGCAGTTTTGTTCTTGAATGCAAGTGTCCTTTGCCTGATAAGTTTAATAAAAGTGACTTCATATTTTAGAATCATAATTCACTCTGAACAGAACATCATCCTGAGCATTTCGGATGCTCATACATTTCATCTTAATAACCCCACGAACCACTTTGGTCCCTATCTCACAGTCAAGGAAATTGAGGCACAGAGACATTAACAGAGGCCACATATTCAGGAATTCACCCCAGGCAGCCTGGGTCCAGAGCCCACATTCTTAATCACTACCATGTGCCTACACAAGGAAAAATTTCAATCAAAACTATATTAGAACCACAGAAAGGAAGCTTTTGTGGGAAATGACTTAAAGATAGAAAACAAACAGAAACAGGGAAGCATGAGGCAGACAATGGGAGTAAAAGATGGACATAACGTGAGTGGGGAGGAGACTGAGTTGTGGAAACTCTCTGTAATTTAATGGGTGTAGTAGCACGAGCATCTAAGAAAGCAGACTCCTGGAACATTACTTGCCCAGTCTGGATGGCTGCTTGGTGAGGGCACCATTGTGTGGGAGCTTAGGTCAGAGGAAAAAGATACAACTCCATGTTCTTGGCAAGATCTAGGAGAAGGCCAGATACTGGTGTACTTGGTCCAGTCGCAGATTCTGACTCTTCCAGGATGTCTCTGCAAACATATTTCCCTGAAAATTCCAGCAGCTCTTCAAAAGCCTTACCCCTTGCCTGGCTTATGCAATTATGTGACAGGTAATCCAATCAGAAATTTCAACCATAAGTTTGAAAGCAAAACCAAGAGCCATTGTGTATTTAAGAGTATAGTAAGAGGGAGTCCAGACAGTGAAATAACAAAATAATTCATACTTGACAAACTCAGAATGCTCCCAGTGAATATTTAGCCCATAAAAAATAACTAAACAAAGATTGTGACAACTGAAATTCAATGGAGTAGGTGCTGGCAGATTGAACCACTGTTGGCCATGTGCTAATAACTGTTACAGTAGTTTCATGGTAGGCCCTTGTGTTTCATTATAGTATTTCTTCCTATTTGAACATATGTTTGAAAATTTTCATGATAAAAGAATAAAACCTTATTTAAAAGGCAGCTCAACAGAAAAACCAATATGGTGGACTATCAAGCTAAACGATTCTTATAGGACATACCAAAAAAGTCAAAGAGAATGAAAATACGATAGAAAAACTAAATGACCTGAATGGTAGAGTCAGCAGTTGGGACATCATTTTGCAGGAATAGCAGGAGGAATGGGCCACAGTGTACAAGAAAGTGACACACAGGGTTCCTGTAGGTCCTGAGACTTTGGGGTCTGGCAGCCTCATGACCCAACAGCAAGTTGTCAAGAAGATCCCGATCTTTGGTGCCATGGACAGGACCTGGCCCACCACCTTGGATCAAGGGGTGTAAGCAGGTTCTAAAGTGGCAATGTTGGTTTAGGACTCCTTCAGGCTGCTGTCAGAGAGCCCCTGCAAGACCCATATGAACAAGGCTATAGCCAGGCAGGATGCTGTCCTGCTGCTGCACACCAGCAGTGACATCGGCCCCTCCACAGTCATGGCCACAGAATGTCATGGCAGCCGTGAAGGCTCATAGAGTGGACAAGGCTGTGGCTAGCACTTGAAAGAGATACCAATACAGATAGGTAGAAAGAAGAAAGAGAGAGAGAGAGACAGAGACAGAGAGACAGACCGAGAGAGAAAGGTGATTTAAAATTATGGTGAATACTTAAATTTTTTAAATAGTAAAAGACACGTTACCATCAATCCCATTAAAAAGGGAATCCCTTGCCTCAAACACATGTATCCCATCATTCTCACCACTTTGAAGCAGTTCCAGATGTCTTTTTTCATGAGTGTCTTTAGCTGTGCTTTTTTTTTTTTTTTTTTTTCGGTACTGGGGATCGAACTCAGGACCCTGTGCTTGCTAGGCAAGCGCTTATTCCAGTGAGCTATATCCCCAGCCCTTAGCTGTGCTCTTATGACAGCTTTGATATCCTGAATTGATTCAAAACCTTCAACGTTTTGGGGAAAGCCAGGAGTGAGACGGTGACAGAATAAGATGGGTGGGGACACACCACCATGGTTTTGTGGGAGCGCCTTTCTGTGGGATGGCACCTTGCGGCCACATTCACAATAGTTTTATCACATTTCATAAAGACCCACATGAAAGAGGTCTTCCAGAACTGCCTCAGAAAGCATGAAGAACAACGGATAAGTGTCTTAGTGAAGAGGAGTATTTTGAGGGAGATTAAGAACAATGTGTTTTTTACGCTAAAATATTTTAAACATTCACTATGTATTTCAGTTGCCCCTTGTACGTACATACATACTACCCAAAACAGCAAAATACCTTAAGTAAATATCACATATCAAAGTTACAAAATATCTGAGGAAGCAGCAGAGATCTGATTCAAAAAATGTCCATATTTCAAAAGCCGACATCCTTTCCTCTGCACCACTCAGGAAACAAACATTGTGGGTCTCTGTCCTAGAATTTCTTCTTTGTAAAGCTATTATCATAAGAAGTTACTGTGCAATTTAGGCTCATGATACAGGACAAATGTCTTTTTACTTTGAATGGATTTGAGTGAGGGCTGTGTAGAGCAGGGTTGGACTGAAATATCCAACTTCCTGCTCTGGTAATCTGAGACCCTCACTGAAGGAAATGATGTCCTATCTTAATCCCAGTCTTCCCTGACCATCTGCAGTCTTCCAAATGGGATCTGTTACCAATAAATCTTTCAGCAGTGATGATTCAGGGACCTTATATTATCAGTCTGAACCTTTGGACAATGTGATCATTAAGAGAAAATGAAACTGAAAAGTCAGCAGAAGAGATTTCCTGGGATTGAAATTTTAGGTCAGATCAGGTATACAATAAAGAACAACAAGCCATCCAGAGGCATATGTGGTGGGGACAGGTTGGTATTTTACTTTTTTTTTTTTTAAGCTGATTCTGGAGAAGACTTTTAAAATCACAATCTCATTTGAGCCATTTGTTTCCTCATTTTCTGGGCATGGTTAACAAATTAAAAAGCCTATTTCTTCTCCTCAGCTGTGTGTCATTGCATTAGGGACCATTCTGGTAGAGATTCTCAGGGAGTTAGTGCTGCTGCTAGCAGGAAGAACTCAGCATAAACAAGCCTGCAGCTGACTTGCGAACTGCACAGATGTGTGTGGTATTCCCGTGGGGCCCCGTGCCATGGGCTGACCTCTGTGTGTCCCTGTGGACTCATGTTAGACGCTGGAAGTCAAGACAGGTCCATTCACTCCCTTGTAGGGACCTTGAGAGGTCACAGCTACAACACCTAGGAGTTATGAAGGATTAGACTATTCAAGCAGGTTATTCATTGGACTGGAGTTTGAGCTACATTCATGACCCTTTCATATATATATTTTTTTTATTTTGAGATGGCATCTTGTTAAGTCACTAAATTGCCCAGGCTGGACTCAAAGTTGAGATCCTCTTGCCTCAGCCTTCCACAATGCCAGACAAGCTGCAATAAGACAGTAAAAATGGAAAACTCTAAAACTAATGCCTTTTGGAAAGCCAGTGCTTTCCAGAAGGGAAATATATTTGATGACGTTTTTGTTTTTATAAGTTATTTTAAAATTTCCCAACTTTGTTGGTACATAGTTGACAAAGTGGCATAAATGTAAAGTGGTATAATGTATAAATGTATTATATATATATATAATAAAGTTTGAAATTATTAAATTGCATAAATGGGCATGTTTTCCTAAAGGTCCATTCATGAAATGACAATCTTAGAAAGATTGTTTAAAGTTAACAATACCCTAATGAAGCTGATGCTGATAGGATGAGAACCCTACATAAACTGTTTGTGCCATTATGAAGCTGATGCTGACTTTGTTCATGGTATACTAAAATAACTAGTCTGACATCAGATACTGACATTTCCTTTGCTTACTCCATGCACTCATTTTATAAGAAAAGGATTTACGTAACCAGATTCATTTGGAGAACTGAGCAAGTGAGATTTAGAATGTGGGGTGATGCAGTTCTGTGGGATGTTCAGAATTTACTTCCTTCAGAGGAGACAGTGTGGGCTCTTCCGGGGGCCTGGGCTGGTTCCTAAGGGCAACCTGGTTGAGTTCAGAAGTCAAAGTTTCTGTCCAGTGATTTTGAACACTAAAAGGACAGCAGTGGAGGGCTTTGGAGTGCAGTCATTTCACACCCAGACCCCTGATCTCACAGTCCTGGACGTCCAGAGTTGGAGTTTTCAGTATTAATAAAGAACTGTAGCCAGGAAATCTAATGGTTTTGGGACTGACCACATGTCATAATAATGTATCATTTTAAAGTTTTTTCTTCTTCAGTTTAAATTTTGAGTTCTAAGCATACTTAATTTTTATAAAAATCTTAAAATATTTATTATATAATACATATACATATTTAATGTATATCAAGCCCCTCTTATTTGTGAATCTTGACAGACAGAAGAAAAAAATCACACGAATATGACAAAGGTCCTAAATCCCATTAATAATATCAGAAATTTAAGGGAAAGAAGACCATATTAAATAACATCATAGAGCTGCAATTAGTAAAATTCAAACAATGAGAAATTCTGCCTAGAAAGGGAAGCTTTAAATTAAAAGAAATTTAATAGACGTATTGATCTCATGACTATGCCTTATGTTTTGTATGAAAAAACAGGGGAATGTGAACAATGATTAATTTTTGATGGCATCAAATATCTTACATTAGAATTCCTTGTATTTCTATTTTTAATTATTTAAAATTTTTCCCACTTGATTAGTATATAGTTGACAAAAAGTTGAATAAATTTAAAGTATACAATGTAATCTAATATATGTATATGTTGTTAAATGATTTCCACAATCAAGTTAACACATCTATCACCTTAACTGGTTCGTGTGTGTGTGTGTGTGTGTGTGTGTGTGTGTGTGTGTGTGTGTGTGTATGATCCAAACATTTTAGTTGCACTTTTAGTAAATTTTAAGTATATAATACGATGTAGTTGACTGAAGTGATGTTAAAATGTTTAGGTACATAATGGTATTATGGCTTTTTTATAGTTCTTTATGGGTTAGAGACTAAAACATTTGTGATAAATATTTGTGATAAACAAAATGATAGATGTCGGAGATCTTCAAATTTATCTGACTGGAATGGAGTAGAAGGTGCATAGGGGTATAGAAAAAATAAAATTGCCCATATATTTATAATTATTGACATTAATTGACTCATTAGTTTCATTAAATTATTCTCTCCACATTTGTGAATATTTGAAAACATCTGTAATAAGAAGCTAGAAAAATTATTTGAACACTGAACCAGAAATTCCGTGAGGTCCAAACTGTGTCTGTCTTACTGACTCTTGCATCCTAGAAAATGAAATAGTACATGGTATCTAGCAGTTTCTCAATAAATATTCACAGAACTTACAAGCTAGCAATATGTTGAGGCTTGAAAAGTTCCATTTCCAGAGTGTGCCTTCCTGAAACCTGAATAAGTTTCACTCTGCCTTACAGCATGCAGAACATGGATCCTCAGGTTAACTGGCTCCTCACGGTGTTCCTTTCTTTCTGCCAACCTTGACTTGATTCAAAGGACCTCTTCAATTTGAGGCTACAAATTGTACCCTAAGGAATTCTTCCAAAATTTTTTCTTCAGTCATCTAAACTATTTAGGAGTTATCATTTTAAACTTATTTGGATATTCTAACTAATCTTTCTAAGTTCTCAATGACTTCATTAAATAAAAGTTTGTTTAAAAATTTCATATGAAAAATATTATACTTTGTACTGGGGATAGGACAATCCTTTGATCCTCAAGCATCTAATTTCCAAATGAGCTGAACAGATATATCCCAAAAGAAGTGCAAATGTCCAATAACTTTATTTGAAATGCATAACATCTTTAGCCATTAGGGAAATGCAAATCAAAACTACACTGACACTCCGTCTCACCCCAGTGAGACCTCACCCCAGAATGGTTATCATCAATAAAACAGGAAAGAACAAATGCTGACAGGGATTTAGGCCAAATGGACATTTATATGCTGCTGGTAAGAATGTAAATAGGCATAACCTCTATGGAAAATAGTATGGCGGTATTATGTACTACAGACATGTTCTAATAAAAATGTTTTTAATTTAAGAAGGAGCTGGAAATATAGCTCAGTGAGAAAGCCCAGGTTTAATCCCCAGTACTGAAGAGAGAGAGAGACAGACAGACAGACAGACAGAGAGGGAATAAATGTACACAGAATAGTGCACACAACAAGATACATATTCTTTTCAAGCCCATGGAACAGTCACCAAAATAGATCACACCCTGAAACAGAAAAATAAAACAAAAGGAAAATGGCCTTCTATTTGCCAAAGATTTATTCAGATTTTCATGGCATTATTATTACAATTTGTTCTAAAATCCAAATGTTTAAGATTAAACCTGCAACACAGACTATCCTTCAAATATTAAAAAGAGGAAAAATCCAAAACCCAAGAATGTGATTTTAGCTTGTTCTAGCCATGGGAACTCATGACTGCAACCCACACACAGACACAATTTTATTAGTGCACAGTTTGTACTGCAGCCTGTCATGCTCCAAAAATGTGCTTTTTTACTTGGGTAAGTAATTAAAAATCACCCGATGACTAAGGTCGTTCTCTGCTTCATTTCCACCGTGTGGCAGAACAACTTTTGGGAACATGTGACCAATGCCAAACAAGGGCAAAAGTTTACCGGCTGTGGGTCCTTTAGCAGAATTTCTCATGTTTGGGCTCTGTCTGCCACTCAGGATTTTATCCTTAAATGGAATGTGCTACTTCTTCTTCGTTTTTCAGTTCCAAGTAACAGTTTTATTTGTCCATAGCACATTTTTTCACATACACTTGACAGTGTTACCAAGCAGAGCTTTATATGACCCTACAAAATTAATATATTAAGGATAAAATATATATAACAAAACAGTGGGAATCTACATGCTCAGAACCATGCCCACACAGATGATCTGGTTAGTTCTACAGCCAGGACTCTGCCTACTTTAGAACTCACTGCTACATACCAATTCTTCTCTTTCCATGTAATTCACCAAAAGCAGAGAGTTCTAAATAGAAACACACACAAAATAAACCCTCTTTTGAAGTCACATCTGTACAAAAACTCAGTTAGAAACCTTAGAGTCACCATCCAACGACCAAAGCTATTAATTGAGCCCATTACTTGAGAAAAGGGCAATATATTTGCATGCCTATTTTGGTCTTTCTAGAAATGCAAAGCCTTTGAAAGAACTAACATGCAATATCTAATGCCATGTAAAGGACAGGCAGACCATGTACACATCTGACTAAACACTATGCAGTCTTCTGAGGAGCCCCCTCCGGTAGAAGGTTCCAGCTTTCATTCTGCAAACTTCTCTTCCTTGAGGCACACGCCTCGTGCATGCCTGCCATATGCCAGCTATGAGTCAAGTCTGAGGCACACAAAGAAGAAATCTGCTATGCTACTACCAGGCACCTCTGCCAAGAACAGAGCTTCTCAGAGTCATACAAACATCTATGTATAGGGTGGACATAAATTTTGATCCTGACATAGGATCAGCTGATTTGCTTTCAAGGATCAATTTTTTTCTAGCACATATACAGCTATGCTCTTTTAACATAACACTGAGTTGCTCTTTCCAAACATACTATTTCATTTACAAAATTAGGATATTGGAAATGGGCTTAAATGGATATTTTCTAGTCTCTGTCACAGGCTTAAAAAAAAGTGAAAACTATAGTACATAAAGAACATAAAAGTGTGAGCAAAAGAAAGCTCCACAAATACTTAATAATGGAGAAAAGTTGATCGATGTAGGTTTATTACTTCTTACTGGATGTTGTTTCATTGACAAATACAGCCTTCAAATTTTAAAAAGTGAAACAGTAACAAATGGATGAGAATGAAGTATTATAGCAAAAAATGGTAGGTTTTAAACCAATGTCAGCTTAGTCAATGCTAGATAATAGTTGACCAATTGTAGTATTAACAGCCAAGAAAGGTGACAGGTACAGTCCTGGCAGCTCCACAGCCTGGAATGTTGATTGCTACTAAGGATGCCGTGAACATCCTAGAGATCGACTGATGGCCACTGGAAATAATGCAGATGACCTGACTGCATGTCTGTCTTCATGTAAGCACACTACCCAGGACAGGGAATCTTCAGGGACAGAGCTCCAGCATTGAGCTGCCTCTTGAGCCTCTGGAGAGCTTCCGGATAGTTGCTCTGGGTCTCATTCTATCGTGAGGTGATTTGGCTGAGCTCAGAAAGAAGAATCACATGGGTCAAAGCCCAGCAGACTATAACTAAAGAATCACTCATTGAGATTATGCAGGCTGGACTTCTTAGGTTGGGAGCTGAGAATTATTTGGAGCATGGATCCTCTATTGGCAGAAAATTTTAAAAATATTTTATTATGTTGATGCCCAAAATGGCTCTCCTCTTATATTTGTAGATTATATCTGTCATTTTTCAAGATGCTTAAAGATCATGTAACAAGCATTTGCATCCAGGATCAAAATGATCACTAATTGCCTTTCTCAATAGCTAGAACATAACAGGTAATATTTTATTCAGTCAACACATATTTAGGAAGTACCTGTTCTCAGGGAGACTCTGCTAGATATGGAAGGTACAAGAGAGAAAATATGGAGGTAAAGCTTATGGTCCTGTAATGGATATAGATGAGCAAATTGACAAACTTGGTAGTGCAATGATGGGCAAATAGGAAACCTCTTGGCTTATATAGAGCAAACACTGAACTTCAGCTTGAGATCTGAGACATGTGCAAATAATTCCACGTAGACTCAAACCACCTACAATTGAGGATATTAGGGAGAAACACACAAAATCTCTAAAAGCAGGGAAGGGCTGGAAGCTAGACAATAAATATTAAAATTAGCTTCAGAAGAAAGAAAACTCATCGCTTCAACCAGAAGAGGAGGAAAAGAAAAAAATATAATAGGATGGTTTGTGAATGCAGCTATACCTGTGATTAATCAAAGAGAAGACTCCATTTTATTCACAAATTTCTTTTCATATCATGATATTTAAAAATCACACAGAGGCCAAGCTTTTTTCTGATTTGCCACTTACAAATTTTGGTTTACATTAATAGTTTGTTTCAACTTAAGCTCTGTAACTAGTCAGTTTTTCTCTTTTGGGATACTATATTTTCAGAATTTAGCATACATAAAACACTGATTTGAAATATTAAAGTATCCAGATGCACAAATATTTTCAACCACAAAACTAGTTTTAGTTTTATTTCTATTTAATGTAACTTTTACTTTTATAGAGAAGCATTAGTTTGGCATTAGGATTTCTGCCAGTGGGTGGAAAATAATTTTGTAGTTTAGCTCTACTTTTTAATTGACAATCTATATAAATAGCTTCAGGACAATATATTAAGGAATAAAAGAGTCAGAATTTCAGGTAAAATGTCTGTAAAAAATTTTGGTATCATTCTTCATATTTTTTTAATTTATTCAAAAATAGAAGGAAAACATATTGACAGACATCCATTTACAAAATAGCATAAGAACAATACAAGCAATACAGAGTTACAGACAAAGTAGTAAGAAATTAACAATGGTTGTTGTATTACGTATTGGTATCTTGAAAGTGGTTTCTCAGGAGAATAAATAGAGATATGCAGGACTGATCAAATAATTGACCATTAACTGTTCTTTTCAGTAAAGTAATAGAAGTCAATACTTCAACTATGTTAGCTATCCTGTATATACATACATACATAATTTCCCTTTATACGTACATAATTTCCCTTTCTTTCCTTTCTCTTTTCACTCACCCCAGTTGCTCTTTACTTTTGAGCATGTTGTTTTCATTTCACAGTGTCTGTCCTACCTCCTAATTTTTATTCATTCTTTCAAGTTCTTACACTAGTGAGACAATATGTTGCTTACACATAGAGGTCTTGTTTATTTCACTCATGAGTATGGTCTCTAGTTGTGACCATTTATCTGTAAAAGCCTCAAGTTTATCTTTCTTTATACCTGAGTAATATTCCATTATATAGAAGTACTACAATATTTTTATCCATTCCTCAGTGGATGGGTATTTGGGTTGCTTCCACAATTTAGCAATTAAAAATTGCACTGCTATAAACATAGATGCACATATATCACTGTGCTATGAAGTTTTCAGATCTTCTGGGAAAATATGCAGAAGGGGGATGGCTGGGTTGTATGGGACCACCAGACCTAGTTTGCTGAAGAATCTCCAAATTGATTTCCACAGTGGTTTCACCAATCTGCATTCCCACCAACAGAGTAGAACAGTTCTTAATTCTACACAGCCTCACCAGCATTTGTTATTGGATGATTTCTTAATGATAGCCATTCTTACTGGGGTGAAATGAAATCTCAGTGTTGCTTGCATTTCTCGAATTACTAATGACGTTGAACATTTCCTCAGGTATTTATTTGCCATTGTATTTCTTTATCTGAGAAGTGTGTGCTCATTTCAGATGCCCCCTTTTGGATTAGGTCTTTGAATTTGGAGGGGCTCATGTTTTTTAATTCTTTATATGTTTGAGATAGAAGACCTTTGTCCAAGGGACAGTCAGCTAAATTTTTTTCCCGGTTTGTGGGTTTTCTTACTATACTGGCGATTTCTTTAGATGTGCAGAAACTTTTCAGTAGGATAAGATCCCAGTTGTTGATTCTTTGAAGTATCTCATTGGCAGTTTGGTTTTTGCTCCTGAAATCTCTGCCTACCCCTATGTCTTCAAGATTTTTGCCTACTTTCTCTTCCAATAGATTTAGTGTTTCTGTTTTAATATTGAGATCTGTGATGCATTTTGACTTGAGTTTGGTGCATGGTGATAGACTTGGGTCTATTTTTAGTCTTCAGCAAAAGGGAAGCCAATTTTTCCAGCACCATTTATTAAAGAGGCTGTCTTTCTTCCAGTGGGCTTGTTTGGCCCCTTTGTCAAAGATTAGATGGTTGAGTGTGCTTGTGGTTGTGGCTGCATCTTCCAGTCTGTTCCATTGATCCTCAGGTCTGCTTTTTAGCCAGCACCAGGTTGATTTTATAGCTTTGTAGTATAATTTCAGGTCAGGGATTATGATTCTACCTGACTTGTCCTTGTTGCCCAGGATTGCTTTTGCTATTCTGGGTCTCTTCTGGTTCCAGATGAATTTAAGGAATGTTTTCTCTAGATCTGTGAGGTATGTTAATGGTAGTTTAACGGAAATTGCATTGAATCTGTACAAAAATTTTGATAGTATGGCCATTTTTATGATGTTGGTTCTTCCTATCCATGAGCAAGGAATATTTTTCCATTTACTGAAATCCTCTTCAATCTCTTTTTTCAGAGTAGTGTACTTTTCATTGAATAGATCTTTTACTTCTTTTGTTAGATTGATTCCTAAATATTTCAATTTCATGGATGCTATTGTGAAAAGTATGGTTTCCTTAATTTTTCTCTCAGTCTGTTTGTTGTTTGTGTATAGGAATGCTATTGATTTTGGGGTGTTGATTTTGTATCCAGCTACACTGCTGAATTTGTTGATTAATTCAACGAGTCTTCTTGTGACACTTTTGAGGTCTTCCTTGAAAAGTATCATGTCATCTGCAAGTAGTGATAATTTCACTTCTTCCATTCCTATCCTTATTCCTTTTATTTCTCTCTCTTGTCTAATTGCTCTGGCTAATGCTTCCAGAACTATATTGAATAGGAGTGGTGACAGTGGATATCCTTGTCTTGTTCCTGATTTTAAAGTAAAAGCTTTCAGTTTTGTCCATTTAGTATGATGTTGGCTGTTGGTTTGTCATAGATGACTTTGATCAGATTGAGGTAAAGACCATCTATTCCTATTTTCTTTAGGGCTTTTATTATGAATCCATGTTGGACTTCATTGAAAGCTTTTCCGCATCTATTGAGATAATCATGTGGTTTTTGTCTTTGGCTCTACTGATATAGTGTATAACATTGATTGGTGAATATTGAACAATCCCTGCCTTCCTGGAGTGAATTTGACTTGGTCATGGTGCATGATTTTCTTGATAATTCTCTGCTTTCTGTTTGCTAGTATTTTATTGAGTATCTTTGCATCTATGTTCATTAGGGAGATTGATCTGTAGTTTTCT
Organism: Dinomys branickii; assembly: GCA_004027595.1. Taxonomy (NCBI): domain Eukaryota; kingdom Metazoa; phylum Chordata; class Mammalia; order Rodentia; family Dinomyidae; genus Dinomys; species Dinomys branickii. The sequence continues at coordinate 391,253 of PVLD010000038.1, read as the reverse complement.
TTCTTGGTTGGGTGTTTCTCTGGTTTTGTTATCAGTATAATACTTGCCTCCAGAAATGAGTTAGGGAGAATTGCTTCCTTTTCAATTTCATTGAAGAGTTTGAGGAGTGTTAGTATTAAATCTTCTCTAAATTTCTTGTAAAATTCTGCTGTGAATCCATCAGGGCCTGGGCTTTTCTTTGTCAGTAAGTTTTTAATCACATATTTAATCTCATTAATGGATATCACATTGTTCAAGATTTTTATATCTTCTTGATTCAACTTTGGTAATTCGTACATTTTTAGGAATCTGTCCATTTCTTCTGAGTTTTCTATCCTATGGGAGTAAAGATTTTCAAAGTAGGTATTAATGATCCTTTGAATTTCTGTAGGGTCTGCAGTGATTTGATTCTTTTTATTCCTTATTGCATGAATATGAATTTTTTCCTTTCTTTTTTGATAAGGTTTGCTAGGGGTTTATCAATTTTATTTATTCTTTCAAAGAACCAACTCTTTGATTCATTTATTTTTTGTAGTGTTTTCTTTGTATCAATTGCATTAATTTCTGCCCTGATCTTTATAATCTCCTCCCTTCTTATTCTTCTTTAGCTAAAAGTTTGAGGTACAGCATTAGGCTATTTATTTGTTCTCTTTTTGTTTTCCTCCTGTGTGTGTTCACTGTTACAAATTTCCCCCTGAGGAGTGCTTTCATTGCATCCCACAGATTCTGGTAAGTTGCATTTACATTTTTGTTTGTTTGGTATTTTTTAGTTTCTTCTTTAATTTCTTCTGTGATCCATTTGTTGTTCAGGAGGTTGTTGTTTAATTTCCAAGTGTTTGTGGAGTTTTTGGAGTTCCTTTTGTCATTAATTTCCAATTTCATTGCACTGTGGCCAGATAATATGCATGGGATAATTACAATTCTTTTGCATTTAGGTACGTATGCTCTATGGGCTAGAAAGTGGTCTATTTTAGAGAAAGTCCTATGTGCAGCTGAGAAAAACGTGTATTCTGATGTTGTGAAGTGGGACACTCTGTATATGTCTACTAAGTCCATTTGTTCACAGATTTGGTTCAGATCTGTTATTTCTTTGCTGATTTTTTTGTCCAGTTGACCTATCTCTTTGTGTCAAAGAGGTGTTGAGGTCCCCTATTACAATAGTGTTATTAAGTATTTGCATTTTCAAGTCTGTTAGGATTTGTCTTATATAGTTTGGGGCTCCAATATTTGGTGCATACATGTTTAGGATTGTTATCTCTTCCTCTTGCAGTTTTCCCCTAACAAGTATGTAGTGGCTTCCTTTATCTCTATTGATTGTTATCTGTTTGAAGTTTACATTGTCCGCAAACATGATAGCTACACCTGCTTTTTTGTGGGCTCCTATTGCATGGAGAATTGTTTTCCATCCTTTGACTTTCAGTCTGTGGATTTCCTTTTGAGTAAAATGTGTTTCCTGTATACAGTATATTGTGGGATTTTGTTTTTAATCCACTCTGCTAGTCTGTTTCTTTTGACTGGTGAATTGAGGCCATTTACATTAATAGTTATAACTGATACGTGTTGGCTTGCCATTGTCATGTTTACTTGCTGTTGGTTTCCTACTTTTTCTATTTGTTTAATTGCTTGCTCTTCTTGAGAGTTCCTTTCTATTATTGTTCTTGAAATTGCAGTCATTGTTTTCCTCTGTCTAAAATATCTTTTAGTACTTTTTGTAAGGTTGGTTTGGCACTCATGAAGTTCTTCAGTTGCTCTTTTTGTAGAAACATTTTCTTTCTCCATTAAACTTGAAGGATAGTTTGTCAAGATACATCAATCTTGGTTGGAAGCTGTCTGTTTTAGGACCTGTAGTACTTTGCTCCAAACTCTTCTCGATTGGATGGTTTGTGTTGAGAAGTCTGCCGTGGTTCTGATGGACTTTCCTTTATAGCTGATCTGTTTCTTTTCTCTAGCAGCTTTTAATATTCTGTTCTTTTGCTGGAGATCTGGGACCTTGATTATTATATGTCTGGGTGTAATCTTATTATGGTTATGACTGGTAGGAGTTCTATAGGAGTTATGACTGGTAGGAGTTCTATATCCCTTATTTACCTGTATTCAGTTTCTGTTTCCATGCTTGGGAAATGTTCTCTTATTATTTCTGGAAATATTCTTTTTAAGTCATTTGTGTTACCTCCTACTGTCTCATTGACTCCTATTAGTCTGACATTATTTCCCTTTGCCTCATCTTGCAGCTGTTGAATTGATTTTTCCTGGATCCTTATTGATTTTAAGAGATCCTTCCTTTCACAACCACTAGTTGCCATACTGTCTTCAAGATCTGAAATTCTATCTTCAGCTTCATTCAAGCAGTTTTGCAAGCTTTCAACGGAAGTTTTGATTTTGGAAATCTCTTTGAGTCTGTTTCATGCATTCTAATTCATTCATATATTGCTCATGTAATGTTTCCATCCATTGCCTGTGTTCACCTATTTTTTATGTATTTCTTCTCTAGATGTGCTGAGCAGTTCTTTCACTATTATTGTCATTTCACTTTTTGCCTGAGAGATTATTTCTGATCTGATCTCTTCTATGGGCCAATGGAGTTGTTTCTTTATGACCATTGCAATCATTTCAGCAATTTCAGATGTGTGTTTACCAAGTTCTCCTATGCTGATGTCTCCTGGAGTTGTTCTAAGTAGGGTGGAGTTCTGAGATTGCATTTTACTCCGTCACCTTGTCATGTTTAATGCTGGAGTCACAATACTCAGAGTCTCTCTTCTCTGGCAGCTTAGCAAAGGTCGCTAGTGGTCCTAGTTTTCCTGGTGGTCAGGCCTGCCCCTCAGTGTCCACTGAGATGTGCTGCTTAGTATGGGGTCTTCCAGTAAATGGTGAAGTGTACCTAGTCCTCCCAGGTCTCAGACATGAACTGTGATGTGAGTTGATGGCAGACTGTCTCATCCAGTGTCCCCTTGTAGCTCAGGGCATGCATGTGACTCAGAAGTGGGCTGCACTGGTGTCACAATTATGGATCAGTAATCCTGTGACCCCAGGCATTTCAGGGCATAGGCAGATCCCAGACATGGATTGCAGGGTCAACAGTTTATGAAGCACCTAATTACGTGTCTCTAGGCAGCTCAGGGCATGCACAGGAGCCAGACGTGGGCTACACTGGCAGTGATAAGGGACTGCCTCTGTCTGTGACTTCCAGAAGATCAGGGCACAAGTAAAACCCAAACACAAACCACAGTGATAGCAGTTCATGCACCCCCTGCCCTAGTACCTCTGGTGGCCCAAGGCATGCGCAGGGAGGGCCTTAACGTGAATCCCAGTGTTATTAGCTCCTGGGCCTTCTGAGTGAGGACCTCCTATCTGCACCTAGTGCATGGAAGGCGGTGACTCAGACTGTAATGGCGGCGAGGTCGTGGGTTGCCTGCTCCACCCCTAGGAAGTAGATGGGGAGTACCTGATTCTCTGGGCTTTCAGCTGAGAACCATGGTGTCAATGGATCGGGGCCAACTGATTCTGTGTCTCCAGCCAGTTCAGGGTGCACAAAAGAGTCAGACATGAGCTGCACTGTTGGTGACCAGGGACTGCCTGTGTCTTCTCATTCTTCATATTAAAAAGTGCATACAACCTAAAATCAGAGAGTCACAGAATGATTGAGAGTATCATGATTAATGAAACGTAACATTCAAAATATTATTCATCAAAGATTTAAAAATATAAATTTTTTATTATAAGAAGAAAAAAAGTTCCAAAACAAGATAACACAAGAGTAACAATAATACATGGCATATTGTTATCTTCTAAGTAGTTACTCAAGGTACAAGAGATAAGCATGAGATATTGTTGGAACAGTATCAGCACAAATCTTTTTTTTCGGTGAACTAAGGGAAACTAGCAGTACAGCTATCTTATTTATTTTGTTTATATGTATATATTTTTTACCTTTTCCCTTCCTTCCTTTCCCTTTCCCCCATCACAGTTTCTCTTCTTTTGAACAGTTTCTTCACAATTTACAATATCTATTGTACATTTTGGGTCCTATTTACTTGTTCAGTTTCTTACACTAGTGAGAATATGTGATGTTTGCACATGTTGGTCATCCAAGAGATGCAAATTAAAACAACTCTGAGACTCCACCTCACTCCAGAAAGAATGGCTATCATCAAGAAATTAACCAATAACAAGTGCTGGAGGGGCTGTGGGGAAAAAGAAACCCTTCTCCATTCTTGGTGGGAGTGTAGACTGGTGCAACCACTGTGGAAATCAATATGGAAATCCCTCAAAAAACTGCAATTAAACATCCCACTCAACCTAGCTATTCCCCTTCCAGGTACGTTCCCAAAAGAATTGAAAACACCATGCAACAGCAATATATGTGCACCCGTGTTTATAGCAGCACAATTTGTAATAGCTAAATCTTGAAAACAACCCAAATACCCATCAACTGAGGAATGGATGAAAAAGATATGGTTTTTCTCTTATATAATGGAGTACTACTCAGCCATAAAGAAGGGTAAACTGGAGACTTTTACAGGTAAATTGATACAACTCGAGACCATACTCATAAGTGAAAGAAAAACGTAAATGTACATACATTGGTAAGTAAAATATAATTTTTATTGTTAATTTAAGCATGCTTTGAAAAAATCGAGATGCATTGATAAACTTCTATTTTGTTTTCTCTATGTAGATGTGCTTTCTAAAATGGGAATATAAAAATATAAAAGCAGAAAAATTCAAAGTATGAGAAATATGATCTTTGAATGTTATATTATGAAGAACATGGACTAGAGTATTCATAATTACTAAATTTTAGATGGTGTGGACATCTATTCACTTAACTGTCCATATATATTTTGCATTATAAAATTGCATTCTTTATCTTCTAAATTGGCAATTTTTCTTTCACTGAGAGTTAAGGCACAAGTATTAAATATATATATAACAAAAGACGTTTGAGCTAAATGAAAAGGCCAAACAGTCTGTAAGCCTATTCTATTTAATACTTCTTGTGTGAGGCATGAATTATTTCCCGCTTCTCCTCCAGCTGTCTCCACTTGAAGCTCCTGGCTTGGTCTGTGCCATAAGCCAGAGGACGGTATGTACTGTACCTGCTCTGGATTCTTTTATTATTTGTTAGAATTTTTCCTAGTGCTAGGTCATTTTGGGCAAGAAACCATTGGCAGTTAGAAAGAAACAGAAGAAAAAGCAAAAATAATGTACTCTCAAAAGGGTGGGATTTGGAAGCTCCCCACAACTGTGTTATTTTAAACCAGCAAGAGCTAGCTGGATTTGATGATGCCAGCCACATCTACCCTGGAGTGTGTCATTGAAGAGAACCCGGTTTACAGGAGCCACAAGCAGACTACGCAATTAGGGTTAGGCAGAGGATTAAGTAATCCTGAAGTAGTCACCGTTACATAACACGGCAGCCGCTGCCCAGGGAAAGGAGCGGTAACTGAATACTATAGCGGGAACCGTTGGCCTAACAGCAGCCAAGGGTCATTGGTGTTTCCATTATAAACCTTATTTTGTAGTTGGTTTATAACCCAGGCAGTTTAATTTGCATCAGGCTGAAACCTGGCATTCACATCAGAAACCTAGAGGCGATTTTTTTCTTTCAATAATAGAATTTTGAGCTAGAAGGGAGCAGAGAGATCACCTAGGCTGGCTCATATTTACAGCTAAACAAAAGACATAGAGAGAAAATTAGATATATTTAACATTGTGCAGAATAAGACCTAGGTCTTCTGCCCTCCAGATTAAAAAACAAAAACTTAAAAAAGTTTCCTAACTTCATATTGGTCACTTCGATAAACAAATACAGACGTGTAAGAATGATGAAACAACTAACACCATCCCCTGCTAAAGTCACTGATTTTTTTAGAGAGGCGTGACACAAATGTAAGAAATACTGACTGTCTGACGTTTCACCATGGTTCCTCCTTATTACTCTAAGCGACTTGCCAGGGAAACACAGCGGGTCATGTGGCATAACAGGGAGGAACCCAAGCCCAGTTTTGTGGCTTGTTTGCATTTTTATATTCCTTTTCCTTCAGTCCTAACAGTTGTCTGTTCAAATACTTGATTCATTCACTACTGCCCCCTGCAATTATTGTTAAACCAGTGATACATGGCTCTCCTTGACTACATTCTCATGGTCATAAAATGAATCATAAATTGAATTGGAAAAGGAAGAAAGGTTATGAAGCCAGGATCATATTTCTATAAAGCCATAATTCGTTGAAAAGTGAGTTCAATCAGTCAACTAAACCATCATTTTATCCCCCGTTTATCAAAAGAAAAATGTTGGGGTGGAATTTTTTTCTCTGATGAATCTTAGCAATTATTTTATCAATATTTGATAAAATATTGATAGAATTTTTAATGTAAATGAAGTAATGACATTATTTTGAACTACATATTATATTCAGTTGGCTAAAACTACATGTTATACATACATCTCAGTTTCACCTATGGCTGGTTTTCCTGTAATCTAACCCAAAAGCATCTTATATCAGTTACATCACGGTGTAGTATGTCAAAGTGGCCAACTCTTCTGGACCCAAATGAATGCCTGATCATAGCTGTCAAGCGGAAGATTTTGAAAGTTCATCCCATAAGTATCTGTGTTCACATTCTGAAACCCAGTTCAGTACCCAGCAGACAGTTTTTTCCTGTCCTTTTCTCTACCTTTATCTCTTTGTTTAGACCCAAGATCCTGGAACTTCATTAGAACATGTCTTTTCCCTCTACTGGATGGTAAGTTCCTCTGAGTACAGGTACAGACAGTTTTATCAGATACACATTTTCTCTTCTATATATTACACCCTGCCCTGAGTCATCACGCTTTTTCATATGTCAGATGTATGGTAAAAATTTATGTTTATAGTAGTGGTTTTGGAGCTAAACCTCCGCTGAGTGTAGGACTGTTGTATAAACAGCTGTCATTTCCTGTGGAATAGTATGATGATAAAATGAATAGGGCCCAATGCAGGATGGGAGAGAGATGAACATATTGAGATTTAGATTTCGACTTTTGTTTACAAGAGCTCAGAAAGGAGTTGCAACATAAAAATTAGATTTTCCAGAGTAAAATTTAATAAGCTAAATCCAACCGAGAACGTTTATCTACTATTTCTTGGATGTTTTTCAGGCACTTTGTGCTGCTTTCATCGTTACTCCCATGTTAGGATGCTGTGTGAGGAGATGTGATTGCATCTTGTTTACTTACTATTTGTGGTCATTACTATTCTGTAAATTTATGACATTGCCGACTTGAAATTCCTATAAACCACAAAAACCATCCTGAGAAAGTGAGTAGTAATTGGCAAAAGGAAATCGTAATATGGAGAGAATTAGTCAAAGGCTGTTGTAATAATTTGGCTCGGTTAGAGGATTCATTTGTTTTGCATTTTTTGTCCAATGTATTATAACATTATTAGAGATGACTTCATAGGTCAAGTGCCACTAAGCAACCTCACATTTTTATTTAGCATGAGGAGATCCAAACTTGCCAGAAAGTCAATATTTATCAGGGTCACTTCATTTAATATTTTGCTTTTCTCCATAACCTAATCCCCATTTCAGGAGGTGACAACTTTAGTCAGTGGTTCAGTTATTCTCATTTTGTCAGGAATGGCATGTGGTTCCAAACTAACTTCTGGTTGCTAAGAGTGAAATTAGAATGCTTTTTCTTTGAGTAGTATGTCTCTGTGTTTTAGAAACATAAGTCTTGGTGGGCTTCTTGGTGTTAATATTAGGTTTTGATGGTGTTATGTCCCATTTTAAGAGTTTGGGAGCCATTAATTTGAACATTTATATCTTCTATGAAATATCTGTGTTTGAGAAAAATTCCATGTCTAGACACACAAACTGCATAATAACAGGAACCCAAATGCATTTCATGGAGTTTGATGTGTAAATGAAGTTCTCTGGACTAGTTTCAAAGACCACTTGATAGGGAAAGTGGCTTAAAATGAAATGAAAACTATGCAGAGTTCTTGTAAATCTAGTCAATTCGTAAAGCAATTGGAAAAAATGATACAGCTTCCTGAATGACCACAGTATGTCTCTTGTATACACATGCAAACAGCACTGTGTTCCTTTAATCACAGAAGTGCGTGGAATGCCACACATCCAGCCTATATGAAACTATATTTTGTGATTTCTGAATACCTGTATGATTTCCAAAATTATGAAAAATAATTTTATGATAAAACGTGTCTTATGGGAGAGAAAGAGATTTAGTGATATTCCATAACTTAACTGCCCAGTTAGACACATATTTGTGGATACTGAGTTGGTCAGATACTATTGCAACAGTTACTCCATTCTTGGCACTGATATTCTATAACAGTCAGCTTTCCATCTCTAGGCCATAACGCCTACTACCCACAATTGAAGGAGCAGAAGTTTAATTTGCCTCATGGTTCTAAGGGGTTCAGTTCCTGGCTGGTGACTCTAAGGCAGATATATCATAACAGTAGGATGAGGTGGACTAAATCTGCTTACTTCACACTGGCCAGGAAGCACAACAGGGGAACAGTGCCAGAGAGGAAGAGGCCAAGGACCATGTAGATTTCAAGGCCACAACCCCTGACCCACCAAGACACACCCAGAAGTGTGCTTTCCTAATCCCCTGCGCATTCTTAATCTGTTCAGATTTACTTCTCATCATTAGTGGTCACAGATATGCACACATATTTATATATGAAATATATGTGTCTCAACTATGTGTTCAGGTATCTAGAATTACTCCATTATATATTACATTCTACTACATTTATATTTATAGTATATATATAAAACTATACCACATTATACAGTATAGCGTAATATATAGTATTACGTTCAAAAGATTTTCAAAGACATCATGTAATTTTAATCTGTCCTTTCTTTTTTCGTTTCCCCCCCCCCCCCGGTACCGGGGATCGGACTCAGGGCCTTGCGCTTGCCAGGCAAGTGCTTATGCCACTGAGCTATACCCCCAGCCCCTCTTTTTTCATTCTGGGAGAATTTCTTGATATGAGTTCATTTTCCAGATCACCTAGTAGGTAGCCCTTCTATGCATAACTTTGTTTCCACAATCACGATTTTAAAATATTTTACTTCTGGAAGCATTGTTTAAAATTCCAAGAAATCCTTTGCTTCTCTGGTTACTCTTTTTTCTTAGCAGCATACTTTTGTTTTATTGATGCAGTATTCTCTGGAATCCTATTGAAGACGTTTGTTTTAAATTTTCCTTTCATAACAATTTTCTCTTTTCTTTATGGTGCTAGTTTTCTTTTTTGTTCTTGCTAACTTTCTACCAATATTTAGGGATCTATAGTTATGTTTATGTATATGCATGAGGGACAAAAGAGAAGAAAAAGAAATGATACATTTTGTTCTCCCTTGACTAGGTTCACCACTCCTACCAGAATCTATTTTTGTGTTAGTTAACCCCACAACATGTTGGAGAGGTGAAGCTGTGACTCACATCTATGGGCACTGTTGAAAGTGAAGGCCAATTTGACTTCCTAAATCTGTATACTTTGACTGGGTAATTCTATTTTTAGACCTTTACAATAAGGACATAATCAAGGTTATACAGACAAAGGATTAGGTGCAAGAATGTTCCTCACAATCATAACAATTCAAGCAAAAAGAATGTAACATCAACATTAGTGTGAGAAATAAATATGGTGATTTGGACAATGGAAAATAATGTAACCCTTAAAAGTTATGTCTTAAAGCACCATTTAAGAAAAGAAATGCTCCCATACTAATATTAATAAAGAAAGGAAATTCTTAATGGGATGAACTGTTTAGAAAAATAAGATAATGAAGATGTGCACTGTGCTCCAAAATACACAAAAAAATTTATCATGCTTATTCAATGAAAGAACAATATAGTTATCACTGCAATATCTGACCCATTTTGTAATACCTCACCTTGGAAGTTTTCATTTTAAAACACATAAATATATAAAATATACATAATATGTGTAAGTTCTGAAGTGTAATAATAAAATAATAATGAATCATTTTCAGATTTATTAACTACAGTATTACCAACAAATTTGGAACTGCCAGTAATATCTCTGTCTTCCATTTCTGTGCACCACTCTTCGGAATACTGACTTTAATTTCTTCTTTATTCTTGTGTTTAGGTTCACCAAAATATATTCCTTAACAGAGTATAGTGTACTTTGTTCTTACTTTGGCATTGTGTAAAATTGAATCACATTGCATGTAACCTTTTGTTCCCCACCCCACATATGAAGGCTTCCTTGTTTTCAGTACTGTGTAATGTTCCATTATGAAGCTATACCCTTATTTACTTCTATTATCTGTTCATGGATCACTTAATCTTGAGTACTTTTTCATCAGACATGGTTATGACAATTAGTGTTATCTAGATAATAACTTGGAGTGGAAATAGCTGTTGTATGTATTAGATACAAACGAATTTGTTTTTAGCACTAGGATGATAAAACAAATTGCATCATAGTTTCCAACAAATTAATAATCTTGCTTTTCTAATTTAAGGGTTGGATCCATCTGAAGTTGGTCTGTGGGAATTTTGTGGAGATCTAGTTCCATATTTTTCAAAATAAAGGGTCCACTGTGCCCTCACTGAATACTGAGCAGACCTCACTTCCATTGGTCTGCTCCCCCAGTTGTACCTCACTGTTACCTGTCAATGAATTCGTATCTAGTCTCTGCTGTCTACTCTTTTTTATGCTCATGAGCTAAAGCCACTGCTATTATTACAGCTTTAAGAAATTCTGATATTTCATGGGAGAAATTCTGTCGCATTACGTTTTCCTCAAGGGTGTCTTACTGATCTTGGGCTTTTTCTTTCCCTCATAAATTTCAGAAACAGCTTCTCTGGTTTTGAGGGAAAAAAATCCTATTGAGTTTAAGTGAAAATTGTGTTTAAGTAATTTGAGGAGGTCAGTTTCCTTATAACAAGTCTTCCTTAAAGATGGCAAAGATTTGAATCTATTTAGGTTGTCTTTGACATCTCAATAATTTAAAATGTTTTCTTCATAAAGATTTTATATATACACACACACATACATCCATGCCTTCTAAACTGTGTGTGTGTGTGTGTGTGTGTGTGTGTGTGTGTGTGTGGTACTGAGAACTGTATCCAGTGCCTCTCAAATGCTAGGACAGGGATCTACCAGTGTACTAGCTTTTCTGCCTACTTTTTGATTTAATCATTCATTCATTTACTTTCCTATACTAGGGACTGAATCCAGGGCTTCATGAATGCTACCACTGAGCTATATTCCCAGCCCTTTTTTATTTTTTATTTTGAATAGGGTCTTGCTAAATTGCCAGGCTGAACTTGAATTTGCAGTTGTTTTGCCTCTGCCTCCTAAATAGTTGGGATTGTAGGTGTGTGCCTCTATGCTGGTTTAATTTTGTAAATTTTTGTTAAGTAGATTTTATGTATCTTGTTTTTTATTTTCTAATCATCTGACTAGATAGTTTTATTAATTCTGTAGATTCTTTAGAATTTTATATGTGTGAATTATAAAGATTCTAAAACCTTAGAACTTCTGTTTCTTTTTACCTTACTCAATCGCTTCGTACTTCTCACTGGTTGACAGAGGCTTTCTTGTTTCTGATTCTGAAGAGTGCACTTTTCAAATTTTGCCACAAAGGTTGGAATCTGATGGAGGAGTTGTTTGTTTGTTTGTTTGTTTGTGGGTTTTTTTTCTTTTTGCGATACTGGGGATTGAACCCAGGACCTTGCACTTGCTGGGCAGGTGCTTATGCCACTAAACTATATCCCCAACCCTTGATGGGGTTTCTGTTGATCCCTTTTATCCAATTATAGAAATTCTCTTTTATTTCTAGCTTAATAAGAATAACTTTAATATTGTAAATAATTACTGAATTATAGCTATTGTTTTCTGTACCTACCGAGATGATTATATGATGTTTCTCTTAACATATTAATTAGATGTACAGATATTTAATGACATTGAATTTTCTTGACTATCAAATAATTATGGATTAAGATTTTCAAATTATTCTTTTTGTCAAAATATCGTTTAACATATGTGCCAATACACCCATGTCCTTTAATTTTTGTTTCCCCTATTGCTTGGTGGCTTTGGCAGGCAAAATAATGGTCCTACAAAAGAAGTCTATGTTCTGATCTCTGGAAACTAGAAATATGATGTGTTACTCAGGAAAAGGGCCTTTCTCGGTGTGACTAATGTTAAGAATCATGATAGTGGAAGATTATCCTGGACTATAGAGATGGGCCCAACCTAATCTCACGCATACATCCCCATTGTGGATAAGTAGAGGCTGTAATGTGAAGACTCCACCATTGCCGGCTGTGAAGATGGAAGAAGAAGGCCTTGAAGTTGAAATGTGAGCAGTTTCCAAAGGAAGACAGCTCTACTGACATTCAGTCTCAGTCTGGTAACACATTGGACCAGTAGCATTGCATGTAAGATAATAAACATGTTGTTTAAAGCAACTAAATTTTTAGTAATTTTTAGCAACTAAATTTACAGTAATAGAAAAATATATCCGGTTTGTTGTCAAGATCACATTTGGTTTATAAGATGAGATGGAGTTCTTTACCTTGTGTTTCCATTTTCTGGTTAAATCTGTACAGGATTATGATGATATTCTTTTTTTAAAGTTTAGTAAAAATTTTGTTTAAAATTATGTATCCTATTGATTTTGTAAAGTTTTTCAAAAGTGGTGCAATTTTGAACTGTTATGCTTATTTTTAATTTTATTATTACACAGTTCATATTAAGAAGACAAAACAATTGTCCTTTCATTGTAGAAAGTTTCCCCTGGTGCTACTAATTTCCGTAAGTATAAGTGTAAATACTGACAATATTCTGATGCTATATCTTTCATCTTTGTACTACCTTTAGCTATATTCCCTTTTCCATTCCTGATGTTATTTCTTTGGCTCTATCTTCCTTTTATTTTTTTGAACAATTCACCAATAGTTTGCCTACTTCGTTAGTATTTTTGTATTTGTCAGTTTTCATGAAACACTCTCAGCTGAAAGGACAAGTTTAATTTGGCTCACGTTTTAAGAGGACCCAGTCCCTGGTAAGCTGGCTCCAAGGCAGAGCCATCTTGGCAGAAGGATGTGGTGCAGAAAAGCTGCTTTGTTCATGGTATCCAGAAAGTGGAGCAGCGGGACAGTACCAGAGAGAAAAGGAGGAGGAGCCAGAAGTAGATGCCAGGATTCTGCCTCAGGACTGGCAGAACTGTGCTCCACCAATCTCCTGGGTGTATCTCTAAGCCAGTGAACCAGCACGTTTGTTCCCAATTTCTTTAGTTTTATGAATCATTAATCTTCCTTTTGGAATTATTCCCTTTTATGTGCAAGAGAATATCTTAGGAGCTGTTTTATTCACATTATAACACTGGTTTATAATTTCCTTTATGTACATTGTCTTTCTTTTGTCCTTTTTACTGAAAAAGAATTCAAGGTTTACGCAATTCTAGGTTTTACACAATTTTACCATTTCACCATGTATTGCCTTCTGTTGCTGCTGCTGAGGCATCTATTGTTAGTTCAATTGCTTGTATTTAAATTTGTTTACTCTCTCAGGATACATTTAAGAACTTCTCTTCTGTTGGGCACAGTGGCGTACACCAGTAATCCTAGTACCTGGGAGGCAGAGGCAGGAAGATCAAGAGCTGGTGGCTCGTCCGGTCAATTTAGTGAAATCATGTCTCAAAAAAACCAGAAAAGGTATTGAAGAGCTTCTCTTTGTTTCTGGATTTCTAAAAACTTAGTGGACAGTAGAAAGAACATAGTTATATATTCATCTCTTTGTTTCTTTTAGTCAATAAATAAAAATTAAATAAATTATTTATTGATTCATGTTTTTTCATATTCCTTCAATTTTTAAGTTTTTTTCCCCTTTCATTGATTATTGTCTGGTATGCCTTGTGTTCTTCTCTATAGATTATTTTTCATTATTTCTGGAAAATCCTTTGTTATTACCTGTTCAAAATTTGGCTCTGCTCCATGATTTCCATGTTTTCTGAAACCTGTAAAATAAATTTAGAATATCATATTGTATCTTTCCTATCTTTTTACTTTTTAGTAATTACTTTTTAGTAATTTTTATTGTCTTTTGCTATACTTTTCATTTTTGTTTTTTATAATAAAACATTTGCTTTGCTTACCCTTTTATCTGTGTTAGTCTGATAATTCACTAAGGTTATAATATTAAAAATTATATTTTCTTTCCTTAAAGTTGTATTTTATTTAAATCTGTGGAGTAGGTTGAGGTTATCTTCTGTTGCATATGCTCTATCAGGTCATTCCAATACGTGCTGTCCTGAAAACCCACATCTATTGTTTCCTGACACTATTGGCTCTTGCCAACAACCGTGGTTTGTTTTTACCATTTATACCTAGGAATTTCATGTGGTGAATGATCCAATAAAAATAAACAGTACATAAGGATTATCCTATCAGTAATAGTAATAAAAGAGTGCTCATGAGTAGTGGGGGTGGGGTAGTATTTGAATACCTTTAAGCACACAAATGATAGAATGTGTTGGAAAGCAATTATCCATGGGTCTTTCACATTGTGACACATCTTGGGAACAGGGGCACTGACTGTCTTTTCATCTGGATCTTTTGAAGCTTGTTTGCATACTGAATAACCTTGAATGACAAGAGGCATGCTTGCTATCCATTGTAATGAGAAAATGTTTCCCTCTGAAAGAAAAAAATGCAGACTTGCTTACTATCCTTATAAAATATTCACATTCCCTGTGTGGAGCACTCCTGTCCTGGAATGCATACCATGGCATGTATGGCTTGTATCTGTGGCCATCTGTGTCACTGCCACTGGGCTTGGAGACAAAAGAAGCTGTCAAATGTAGGCTGGTGATCGTGGTGCAAAAGTTTTTGTCTGACTCAGGAGTCTCATGTCATCTTTCACATCCACAGAACTGAGGCAACCTAACTTATTAGCTTGAAAATTAAAGAATCTGAGACCCTTCACTGTTCTTAACAGCTGGGATAACAGTAACAGGATGGTGACGTAGATGTGGACATCCAGAGGACACAGGCTGAGAGTCCTGCAGGCCAGATTTAGGAATATGAAAGGACCCTTTGGCATCTGAAAACAAGTGCCGGGCAAGGAGGGGCCTCAGAAGGGGTCTGCATTGTCCTCCAAGCTAATGGCTGCTTTGAGCGCCAGCAGTGAGAGGACTGAACCAAGCTGCCCACATATTGCTCGGTCATTGCACACTCTTCACTGGGTGGGTTCATAACTGTCACCGTGACAATGAGAAGGAAGCTCTGCAGCACCAGGCAAAAGGCACTGAAGCATGGCTCATGAACAAAAGCATCCCCAAAGCTGAAATAAATTCAACAGTATTGTAGGGACTAGTCCAAAATCATAAGAAGTTCTTTTGGTTGAGCTGTGGGCTGATACCTGTCCAAAACCAGCTCAAATTGGATGCAAATACCTTATCTCCTGGTGCAAGCTCTCTCGCTTTCATATCCTCTCTCCTTACTACCTTCGTCTCCACTCTGACTTCATCTACTTTACAGAGAGTCTCCCCTACTCGGCAGACAGACCAAAGGTCACATGCACCCATCTCATGATGCTGAGGAACTCTCTTGGCTACAACTGACAAGTCACAGCCTTACCCAGTCTGGTGATTCAGTGGGTGGGGTTTGGGCTGTGTTTACAATGGGAAAGCCACCTCATGTGACCTTGGGGCTGAGTGATTCAGGTAAGTTCTGTGTACTGTCCCTGCTACACCACGTTTGAATGTGCCCCCTCATCTCAAAAGTGCTGAGGAAATTCCCCCCATGTGGAATGGCCACACCCAGAGAAATGCTGACCTACAATGCTAGCACACCTTTCAGCTTCAGCTTGTGTCCTAAGGACAGTAGAGAGCAGAGGCGGCCTCTGAGGAGCCCCTTGAGACTTTAGAATCCTCACCTGACACAGATGCCAGGTGCGATATGTTTAAAAGGCAGTTTTTGAAAAGTAGTTTGCAGCTGGGCTTTGGGCAAAGGTGAACACCCAACTCACAGAAGGCTCGTGACACCCTGGCCTGGGTCAGTTGGAATTCAATGATGCCCACAGTGAGGTAGGCTCAACAAGCCCCACTTGTCAAAGGAAAACAATACGGTCAAGAGCACAGTTGGCCTGGCCCTGGAAGCATCTCATCATTACATGAAAACTGGCACAGCCAACCCTCTAGGGAAACTTTATCACCCACGCTGCTTCCCGAAGCAAAGCCACTGGCTGCAGAAGCACCTCGGTTTAGGAGGTTCTCCTAACTCCTGGTTTGGTTCCCTGATGGTGATACCCGTGGCCATGGCTTATGTCTGAGGTCCCCCCAAAGCTTCATGCAGTCATGGGAGTTGGCTTTTCGGAGGTGGCTGAATCTAGAGTTTGTGATTAATGCATGGTCTAATGCTGGGGTTAAGGGTGTGAGTGCTATATCTACCTCAGGGTGTGTAGCCTGCATACAGTATAAAGGAGGGAAAGTGACTTGCTCTCTCCTCCTCTTCTGTTGCTTTTGCTGTCTTCCACTGCCATGATCTGTGACCCCTGTACCATGCCACTCTGCCTTGGAGCCAGCCAACTTTGGACTGAAACCTCTATAAACTCTGAGCTAAATAAACCTTTCCTCATTTAACTTTGGGTATCAGGTATTTTGTCTCAGCAATGAGAGAAAAGTAACCAAGATACCCATGGATATTACTTTGTGACCTAAGTACTTCAACTTCTAGTAATTTGAATGTGTCTGTCAGGGTGGAGTATCAGCTTGATTGCTTTGTGATACACTCAAGGGTTTGGTGGAGCACTCTATGGCTATTCCTGAATGGGTTGTGGAGGTGTGGACTTGGGGTCGATGTCTGATCCATCACTCCTCCCTCTCTGTTGCTGTCCTCCTGCTGTTTGCTGGAGGTTGTGAGTTAAGCAGCTTTGCACTACTATAGCCTTTCATTGTGATGTTTGTGTTTTGGAGCCAGATAACCTTGGACAGAATCTCCTGTGCTGTGAGACTAATCAAACCTGTCCTCCCTTATGTTGTAGGTTTCAGGTTCCGTGTCCCAGTGATGGGAAAGCTGGATAATACAGTAGAATAAAAGTGTTCTCATATATGTGTGGAAAGTCATGTTTGGAAGGATGTTTATTGCAGCATTGTTTTTGACAGCAAAGAAGAAACTACTAAAAAAGACCTCTCATTCAGGAACTCAGTTATCAAATTACTTGTGGTTCTGTACAAACCATGACAAAGCAAAACTAGTATTGACAGTCTTTGTTTTTACAAACAGCAAATATCTTTTCAGTGAAGTGGGAACAAAAGCATGTTTCATGACCTCTGCCATTGTTGGCCAACCACCCACATCCAAACCCTTGCACAGCATGCTTTCTTAAGAAAGCAAATGCTAAGGTAGGTCTTCTCCATCAAACCCTCCAAATCTCAAGACTGTTACCACTAGGTTTCCCCATAAAAATTCTGAACTTACACTGATTTTCAAGATTTATGGTTATGTAAAAGACAAGAGGCTGAAAATGTGACATTTTATCATTTGTATGTAAAAGTAGCATCTATAAAGATGTGTGCATGGATTTCACAGACAGGAAATAAAGGAAACTGGTAACAGAGCTTCCTGTACAGAAAAGACAATGAAGTCTTTGACATCTTTAGTGAAAATATGTCTTATTTTTATTGCTATATATAAAGATTCAAACTTTAAAAAATATTACCTTTGGTTACTGAAAATCTAAAGAACTACTTACTTGTTTATGACCTATAATGTATTTTAAATTCTTTCTTTTCTTTTTTTATGGCTCTCTGACTTTTTGTCTGTAATGAATTTCAATTTATTCCAAAGAGAAAAACAGTAGCATTTTGAAAAGAGCTATCTAGCAAGGATATAAGAGGATTGATCATATACCCATATTTTGATCACTGGGAGATCAACATAAATTATTGTGATCCCCAATGCTAAAAAGAGAAATATAACCCTGAAAGTAAACTTATATGCTGACATTAGGATAGGAAAGAGGTCAATGGTACACAACTACAATGCCTGGAAGAGAAAATAAATCAGGCAGCAAAAGTGCTTGTAAAAAAATCTCCAATTACATAATCAAACAAAAATTCAAACCATGCCTATATTTTATTACTTTTTCTTATATGTTCTTAAGCACCATGGTATAACCAATGAAAGGAACGGTATTGTAACAGCAGTTCTCCATTCATTTCCCTTCGGTTTCATTGGCAATTCTTCCAGAACCCTACCTAGACAAGGTTCAGTCACTACCATACCACACAGACAGACCTCTCTGAAGATGTGGGTGCAGATTCTTCCACTGCAATCTCACTTTGAAGGATTTAAGATGGAGAATGCCATGCCACTGTCATGGTGTAATATCTTCTGGATGTTGGAGAATGCATTTGGGAGCAGCAGATGGAAGTTGATTTGGGAGGGTGAATGAGATATCTTTTCCTGTGTAGATTTGCTAAACTAAAGGAAAGAAAACAATCATTGGATTGGTATTACATACTACCAGTACTCTACTCAGGTTAATAACAATGGCTACAAATCAGCTTATGTAACTCCAAGAGTGTAAGGTAGACTCTTCATCTTTCTGGAAAACAGCACCTATTAATTATTTTACTTCATCCTTGAGGTTGTTGCTAATGGCAAAAGAAAGAATGCAATGGAGTGTCATAATAATCCTCCATTAAATCCCTAGTGTTTAAATTTTAATGCTATAATTCAAGAGCTGACAAAAGCCCATTGAGTGTGTCCATGGAGAGGAAAACAAGCAGGCCCATTTTCTCAGGAGGGATGCTATAGCAACATGGAATGAATTTGGGGTCAAGGAACAAGCAGTCTCCAAGCTTTGTTTGCATTTCCTGGCTAAAAGTAGAATCCACCATTATAAATTTTGCTCAAATACATAGTTATTTTGAGCAGCAGGAAGATAGCTCACTTTGTACCACTTGCTTTGAAAATAGGAGGAAACAAAGCCAGAACTGGAAGAAAGATGTGCTGACAAATATGTTGTGAAATGATTTAGCAAGTGACCACTTTAGAAACCTCTAGACCCAGCCCCTCATGCTTGACACCCAACTCTTTTTCCCTGATCCAATGATGCTTTAGAACATGGAGAAGTATTACAATCTGCAACATGCCTTTTAAAAAAGAGACAGAGTCTGATCAGCAGTCCCTGACTGTGCCCTCCCTACCATTATGTAAGACATGGAAAAGTAGGGTGTTGTTGATTTTGCTTCTTATAAAGGCAGTTTTCTTTCAGTGGGAAGGTATTTTTTCTACCAGAATAAACAAATACACCTGAATCACAATTGCCTATTGTGCGGCATAAATCTGAGAGAGAGAGAGAGACAGAGAGACAGAGAGACAGAGAGAGACAGGGAGACAGAGAGAGAGAGGGAGAGAGAGAGAGAGGCAGAGAGAAAGAAAGAAAGAAAGAAAGAAAGAAAGAAAGAAAGAAAGAAAGAAAGAAAGAAAGAGGGGCTGGGGATATAGCTCAGTGGAATAAGCACTTGCCTAGCAAGCGCAGGGTCCTGAGTTCGATCCCCAGTACCGCAAAAAAAAAAAAGAAAGAAAGAAAGAAAATATAAATATACAAAAGTGTGTGCTGCCAACTTTTTCCCCAGACAAATGTGTTTTCATTTTTGGTTCTTTTAATGTCAGCATATTCAGTCAGTGTTCAATAAAACTATCTTTTCGGTGGTTATCAATCCAAAAAGATATATCTAGTTATGGACATTATTTCCTTGGCTTGTAATACACAGGAATGGAGAATATTATGTTTCACGTCCTAAATGATAGGTAAAAACATCTGAAAACTGTCAACTCAATGAAAGTCAGAGGTCTTATTGTATTCCTATCCCCTAGCCCAAGCCTTCAGTGTCACTTCAGCAATTAAAACCTGTCCCTCCCAATCCTGTCATGATCTCTGGTATACTTTAACAATTTGTCCTAAGCATAACAGCAGCAGTAATTATCTTCCTAACAAAATAACCAAATTTTTCCTCTAATAAAAGGTCTATGGTGCCTATAGAGTCAAATTGATATTTCTACAAATTAATTATGCTATTAAAGTTAACCACACTGTATAACTTGTTGTTTCATTATTATACCTTTATTATACCTTTTCCTCAGAGTATATTTTGTTAAAAGATTCTGCCTAGAATTTTCTCATCGTTATTTTTGTATTTCAAGCCCAGTTCAAATGTTCCCTTTACCAGGGACGCCTTTCTGGATTACACTTTCTAGAAAACAAATGCCTTTCCTTCATTCCTTCTTTTTTTTCCTTCCTTCCTTCACTTCTTCCTTCCTTCCTTCCTCTTCCCCTTTGTTTTTCTTGCTCTGTTTCTTTCTTCTCTCTTTTCTTTCCTTTTTCTGTTTTTCTAAGAAAACATGCCCATATAGTTTTGTCTTTAAGAACTTACTTCTTTTAACAAACAATTATCCCCCAAGGACAGCGACTATACAATTTATTATTTTTATTAATTTTATTCCTAAAATGAAATGCTAAGAAAATATTCTCTAATTTGTGCTGTTGACCTGGTTCTGGTTACTATAAACACAAAACATGTTAAATTCATGTTACATTATCAAGAAAAAATTATGTAAAATTAAAATTAGATGTATGGGTTAACAATATTAATATGTTGTAATCACTGTAGTTGCCTTAAATGGAAGATGAGTTTAGCCCAGGCTGATGGACGCTCCTTCTTCACGTAATTACACAATCACAAGGACAGAAAAGGAGCATCGGTGAAACACACTGACTCTGAAAATTTCTGCCCAGAAAAGGCAAACATTTCTTCTGCTCATACTTTTCAAACCAAAGCAAGTCATATGGCCAACCTGACTTCCAGGAAACAGAGAAGTGATATTCTTTATGCATTCCCAAATTGAGATGATTGGAAATGCTCAGAGAATAGCAAACAATTTTCCCATATTTTCCAGTAGTTAAAGGAAAATCATAATAAATTTTAAAATATATTTCAGAATAGAGATACAGTACATACAAAACTAGGAAACTCTCTGAAATTAGATATCAGAGATATCTAATCAAAACTGAAGGATATCTTTCAAATCCTTAGCAAGCTGCATTTTTAATCACTAAATTTGGCACCTGACTATCCCTTGCAAATTTGGATAATAGATCCTTAGATAAATTCTTAGATAAAGACTGTTATTATAATTAACCTGATCACTATAGACTGTAAGTTGTGGCTAACACAATAAGACACAAAGAAAATGAGGTATAAGGCTTGGTAGAATAGAGAAAAAACTGCCAGTTTATAGGTATGATATCAGCTACCGGCAGTGCTTACCATTTTATTTATTTAGGACTTTCTTTTGAAATTATTAATAATTATGACAAAACTTCCCAAAAGTTCTTTAAAATTTGAAAGCAAATCATCAATATGAACATTAGCAAATAAATTAATATTGTGTAGTTGGAGCGCTAGGGGCACAAAGGAACAGTGTGGGTAGAAAACTTGAGTGAGGAAATATTGACTGAAATATTTCTTCTTTTTTTTTTTTTTTTGGTGGTACTGGGGATTGAACTCAGGACCCTGTGCTTGCTAGGCAGGCGCTTATTCCACTGAGCTATATCCCCAGCCCTGACTGAAATATTTCAAAGTTTTATCTTTGAAAATGCATCCATAATTACAAGACTCTAAGCACGCATCAAAGAAAGGATGGTGGAACCCCAGGCACACCATATTAAACTGTGAACATCAAAGTTAAACAATGTTGAAGAACAAGAGGAAAAAAGATATGCTAATTATTATTTTAGATGCAAGGAACCAACACACAAGAACGAAGAGGGCTGGTTCCACATCAGACACAGCAACAAGTAGAAGACAATGGAACAGAATCTCTCAATTAATGAAGAAAAAATAATATGTGCACTTGAACAAGCATTAGTCACCACATACACAGTATGAAACATCCTGGAGATATTATTTTGAATACAGCAAATGGTATCAGGTGAGAATTAGATTGTGCAAACAGGAATGTAAGATGAGACACTGTGATGAATTTTGTGAATATAAATTTAAGAAATTAGGTAAAAGGGACAAACTTTTTTTTTGAGAAACATAACAAACCAATGTGACAAAAGAAACAAAGTTGAACAGTTTTATTAATTAAATAAAATTCATAATTAAAAATATTTCCAAAAGGAAAATACCAGGGCCATGTGGCTTACTAGTAAAATTTATTAAATGTTGAAGCAGAAATCATTCCAGTTATACCTGCCATCTGATGGTTTGTTGTCTCTAGAAAATTTTATTTAAAGGAATGGTCTGGTTTACTTCCTGAGTGGACACATGTAGATCTGAGGTCTACCCTAGAAAGCTAAGAATTTGACCAGTAACTTCAGTTCAGTTGTAATGTTGGTAAGACGTCCATCTGTTACTGAGTTAGTTCTTCACATTAGCCCTTGACTTTCACCAGCTTCACCCATGATATAAACTAATACACAAGAAGAGAAATGAAAAAAGACATAGAAATATGCCATAGCTATTCCAGTGGCTCAAACAACTCGAAGTTATAGAGTCCCAAGGATGAATGATAGCGGCACCCGTGTGTACAGAGATGGTGTGCTTAAAAGGGGAAGAAGGGAAGAAACTGCGGAAAATCTGACTCAAAACAAGGGAGTTTTCACTTTACAAACAAATATTTCAGGCCAAATATTTGGTAGACTAATTATAATCTCTACCAATCGTTTTTCACACAGAGCACTTGTTGCACATTTAAAAAGAAAAAAGGAGAAGAAAGGGCAGCCTTTTACCTGCTCTTCTCTCTACTCTTGACAGTTGCTGCTCTGGGTTCTAAGAAAATACTTTCCCCAGAATGAAAGAGAGTCGGCAACAGTGGTAAGAGCACGAGTGCTGTGAATCTATGAACAAACCTTCATAAACCCAGATATTAAGGAGGAAGGAAAGCTCTAGCACATTTAGGCAGCATACTTTCATAACCTCTTTAAGTGCGTGGACTGCAAGGTATGTACTAACGTAGCAGATCCAATACCTCAGAAGGCTGCCTACAAGATGGAGCCTAGCATAGATACAGTTTAGGAGGGTTACTGTCAGGATCAACACCTGCATGATAGGAGGAAAGTAGCACTGGACTCAGGGAGAAGGTGGACTGTGATGTGGTAACTGCAACAGCTGGGCAGCCCCAAGGGGAGCCTTGAGGTTTGGACGGTCCTTTAAATGTAACCCAAACTGAGAACATGGAGCGGGGTATTTATACCCCACATCAACCTAGTCTTTAGATGCAGCTGGTCCTCTGGAAGAGGAGTGAACTTGGGCAATATGCAACTTAGGAGAAGGAACCTTCTGAAGAAAACAAGCTGGGAGTTATAGCAGTACCCCCGGAAGTGGATGGAATCGACCCTTCCACCCAGGAAGGTAAATCCGGGAAGTGTAGCACGGCTTGCGTGTTCCCGTGTCTGAATGTATCACTCCAGGACTCTGAACGGGCTCTTTCCCAAGGTAAACTAACTAGAGGGAAGTGAGCAGCACAGCTCTTCCTGCTGGGGCTGAGCACGAGGCTTCAACTGTTGAAGTCACTGTCTTCTTCCTCTGCAATTCGTCCTAGAGTCTCTCCTCCCACCTGTGCCAGTTTCGTGGTTTACCTGGTGGCGTGCCCAAACATCTGTCACCGACTGCCTGAAGAACTGGTCACTAAGCCCTTCTCAGACCGTGGCTACTGCATCTGTCAAATTGTCATCAAAGCTGAGCAAAGATATACCAAGCAATAACCAAGTCCCAAACATGCTCCTCCTTGTGTCTCCTGTCAGCCTTTCTCCTGATGTTTAGCTCGACTGCTTCTATCAGTCCGGAAATCCCACTGGTCCCTTGGATTGGGAATGTAAAGAACACGCAGAAATCATAGCTTATTCCCAAGTATTTTCCTGTGTCAGGAACGAAGGCCATTAAACAGAGGTCAGAATTTCAGAAAGAAAGCAGAAACTCCCTTACAGCCCATCCCTGCTTTGAGTCCTTGGCTCCTGGCGCGTGGATTCTAACCGTATAATGGTCATTGATGATTTGAAAGGTGACTCCGTGCTTTTGTCTATTATCATTTTCAAGTAGGTGCTTCACCTATACCTTCTATAAAATATGCTAATGCTCCTTAATGCTGTTGGGTTTGGGTGAGGTGCTTTGTAACAGGACCAATAGGTCTCGTGATCATGGGCCCCCTGTTGCACCTCCTTTACTATAAAGGAGTCTCTTACATAGTGACCAAAACAACAAACATAGTGAAGAGATGACCTACCCAAGGGGAGAAAAATATTTATGGTCTTTACATCTGATAAGTGTATGAGTCAATCAACTCAATGACAAGAAAACACCTAATCTGGTTTAGAAATTGAGCAAAGAAGCTGAATAAATCAAGAGATATACCAATGGCCAACAACTAGGTGAAAAAAATGCCCCAAGTCACTAATCATCAGAAAGAAGCAAATGAGAACCACAACAACCTATCACCTCAAACCTGTAAACAAGGATAGTCTCAAAACATCAAGAAATAAGTGTTGACAAGGATGTGGAGGAAAGGGAACCCTTGTGCATTGTCTGTGAGAATAAAACTTAGTGTAGCCAATATGGAACACAAGACAGGGGTTTCTTGGTTTACAATTTCCAAACAGTAGCTGGCTAGCATTTTGAACCAGATAATACTTCACTGAAGAGGGTTGTGTTCCGTGCCTTATAGGAAGCTTGGCAGCTGTAGCCTCTAACCACTAGATGTCAGCAGCATCCCCCCGAGGATGACCAAGATGTCTTTAGACTTGGACCAATGCCTAGGGGTTGAGTTGGGTGTGGAATGGCCCCTCGTTAAGAACTACTGCCTTAGTCTGAAGCCATGTCACATGAGCACCCATATTGGTAGACAAAACTCTGTCACTGTGCAGTACAAAGTTCTTAAAACTGGAAAGGCAAATCCACACCTGGAATATAATGTAGATTCAGGAAGGATTCATTCAAAAGTAATTGCTGTGCTTTGCAGCGTGGATGGAGATGATTGTGTTCAATTTGTCATGAGGGGCTGACTGGCCTCTTATGGGACTGCTGCTGCGGGGGGGCTTACTGTTGGCCTCTGTTGGATATGTGGCAGTGCCAGATGTTAATCAGCCTCAGTAAATGGGAGCTTGTATGATGGGGCCCAGGCCCTGAGACCATGGCTGCTCTCCTGTGCTCCCTGGGGTCTCTGAAGTCAGAGCACGGCTGGCATTCGCTGGCTGGTGTGGTTGACTGTAGATGACTTGGTGGTTTAGTAGGTATGAAATGCAAAGAACTTGACACTTTGTCCCCACTCTCATTATCCTGTCCACCCGCCCAGATCTCAGAACTTCTTGATCCTGATATTCTATCTCTCTCTTTTTCTAAGTTATTTGCCACCCATGAATTTGCAAATTCTAATCTCAAGTCATTCCTTTTCTCACAAAAAGAGAATCAGTTGTGCTAGCAGAATCACTGCCTGTTGGGCAAATCCTTTTTGCCAAAGTCCAGGCCACCATGCAAAGGGGGTTTGGTGAAGCCCCAGTCCAATTTTAGTTCACACCGCATACTGAGCAGACAATTTGTAAACCACCCTTTGCTCTCTTCCTCCTTCACCAGCTGTTACAAAGAACCCCTGTGCAGCCACAGGCAAATGCTGATCAGCAGATCTTGCTTGTACAACTGTGGTGGGTGACACGGACATCTGGACCACCAGGGTGGTTGTGCCAAATACCGGATGCTTCCAGCTGAAGACTTTGTGGGTTTGGTGAAGTGTATAATCCGGCCTCTTTGATCTTTATTTTCTCATCTCTAAGATGAGAGACTAAATGAAATAAGTTTTAACATCTCTTCCAGTTCTAGACTTTGACGAAAGGAACCGCAGTTTTGTGCTTTGAATGATGATAGACGTTGTCAGCTACCTTGCTTTGTGCCTAAGGAAAGGCTCCTTACATAGTTCTACCTACAGACACCACAGATGGCCCATTCTATCACCATCCGAACAATTAAGTCATCATTACTAGGAGAAAACCAGTGCTTTCAAAACCAAGACAAAATCCACTCTACTGACAGTAATGACCTTCTTCCAAAGAGCTCACTGTTTAGTTTCCTATACCAACTTCCACAATGATTTGTAAATGCAACTTCTTCTGACAGGAAAAACCAGGCATGTCGACTCTACCTAGGAACCTTCTAGTTCTGAGTACTTTTGGGCACATTAGTTCTTCAAGAAAGAGGTTCATGAATGGATTTGCTGAGCAAGAAGTGAGAGCCAACTTCAAAATTTTTTACATTTCATTAATAAATCTACAAGTGAAAGATATACTTCTCCCTTCTCTTAAAGTTACTTAAAATGTTTTAATTCTTAAATTATGAGGCCTCTAAATTTAATCTGCAAATATTGTTCTTGTAGTTGTACTTCTAGCAAATATTAGTAACAGGAAAATTACTGAAAAATTGATTTAACACTTTTTTACACAAAAATATGCAACTCGATCTACAATTTTCACTGTGCTAGTTCATACTGTTATTTATCTGTCACATATGCCTTTTAATTTCCATTAGAAATATATAGAAGTGGTATTGATGATTCTCTTCTAATGAATTACCTATTTAATGTCTATTTTGACCTACAAACACAGCATGCCATACAGGTTTATGATCCAGCACTTGGATTTAGGACCTGCACTCAGACCAACAACACAGAACACAGGGCAGCCTCACGGTGGCTTCTTCTGTGGGGCAGTGCTGCAGTCTCTGCTAACTGCACTGCACAGCACAGGACTTTAGTTTTGTGTTCTGTTCCACATTACAGTACTGCGCCTAAGAGTCATGCATATGAGAGCAAAGTCCTTAGTGGGAGTTTCCTTTAACCATTTCTTTTTTCTAAATCTTGTAATGTACATGCTATACAAAATTCCTCATTTAGCTACCAATTCACTTAACAACGACTGCAGGAATGGCACTCAGTCATGAAGTGAGAAATGTCTGCATGTATTTGTGTAAACTATATTCAGATAATGGTGAGGCATAGGAAATAAAAAGGGAAAACAGAAGTCCCTCAGCTTTGAAACCAAGTCCCTACTGACTTATGTCTTCTGTTGTAAATTAAGCATTTCCATATTGTAAGCATAAACACTTACTTAAGCTTGTTTTCTGATCGATTGCTGGGAGCACACTATACATACTACTTTGTAAATTGTTTATCATACTCAAAGGAAGATCAGGAACACCTATCCGTGTCTATGTATTCAGACATTATTTCTTATAATGACTTCATTTGTCCATTCTACTATGGATTATTTCTAGGCTTTTGTTATTATGAACAATGTTACAGCAAACATAACCTTGTTTATTTTAATCTTATGCATTTACACGATTTTTGTTTTAGGTTAGATTTCTACAAGAGCCATAACCTAGTCAAAAAGTATTACATTTTGATATGTATTATTGAATTTCTTCCTAAATAATCTGTTGTAATTACTATTCTTGCCACTTTTTATAAAAGTGCTCCTTTCCCTACCAATAAGATAGAGCACAATATTTTCTTTTTCTTTTTTTTTTTTACTGTATTTGTTTTATTTTAGGTAAGGTTAGCTTCACAAAACTAATTGAAAAATGTTCTTTTAGCTTAAGAGTTCTTTGGCCACTCAGGAATTTTGACCAATTTAAATAGCAGAAAATATATTCTTCATTATATAAGAACAAGCTCCTGAAAAGTGGAAGTTCTAAACCATTTCACCCACTTTTTTTTGTAAAATAACTTTTCAAATCATTGTCCTATTAGAATGGAATTCAGCATTTTTTAAAAAGCCTAAAAGGATATTTGAAATTAGAAAAAAACCTATTTTTCAAATTTTAAAAGAGTTTAGTATTTTATTATTAAATAATCTGATTTTGTACAGATATCTAAGTAAGTTCACAGAAAGTTACACACCTGAAAAGGCTCTGGTAAGTGATTTGTTATTTTATTTGATTTAGTCTCAGTTGTTAATTTGAACTGGGCTGCATATTAGCACTGTACTTTGGAAAGACAGTATGGCTCTGGTGGAAGGGAGAAAAAGAACGAAGAAGACGGTAAGGATAGAAAGCAAGAAGATGGAAGGAAGGAAGGAAGGAAGGAAGGAAGGAGGGAGGGAGGGAGGGAAGGAGAGGAAAGAGAAAAGAAAAAAGAAAAAGAGGGTCCAGATATTCACAATGCCCAGCTGTTGTGGGGAAAGGTCATCATTTCTCATAAATATATTTCACTGGATGTGATTTAAGAAACAAACATACAAATAAAATAAAAATGAGTGCACAATTATTTACTTATTTATTTCCCTGGCTTTGTCCTCATTTATTCAGGAACAGCACCTCAGCTTGTTGTGGAAATCCATATTTTGTAGGTGTGTGAACACATTGCTCAAGCTGGGTCAACCAGCTACTTAAGATACAGGATGCTGAAACTTGAATAATGTACAATAAAGCAACAATATTCATTCTATTTAAAATACTGGTCATGAGTCTCATTTACCTAAAAAATAAAATCCATAATCATTTTGAACAACCCATCCAAATGTCCAGATTGAATGATGACAAAAGGCCTAGTAATAGTATTCAAATTTCCATATAGTGGCTATAATCATGATTCTATATAGATTCCAATATGCATAATAATGTTTGAAAAACTCCTTTTCCTTAAAAAAATTCGACTTGGGTGGTCATGATAAATACTGTTTTAAACAGTTAGTGCAACTGGTCTACCTTAAATGACACAGGTTGGAATCCCTGTGATAAGCTAGAACTCTCCACTGAGTAATTTAAATAAGCAGACTGTTCATGAGATTTGAATATAAATGGCACCAAGCTAGAGGGGAATGTCTGTGGTCTCCTGTTGACGGCTGCATACATATTTCAACAAATGAAATCATATTCACACAAATATTACTTGAACATACCAGAAAGCACCAGAAAGTCTTTCATTAGGGAGAAAATATTTCTGCTGAAGAAGGACAAGAACTAGGAAAACATGCAATTTCCAATAGATGGAAAGTGCTTTCTACAATTTGTGTTGAAACCTAGAATATAGCAGTTGAAAAATCAATGAGGTACATATTGAAGATGAAAACTTAGGAGATTTTTCTCTTTTTAAAATTTTAGAAATAAATTGAGTCTGACATATAAAAAATTAAGCAGAGATAAAACACACTGAGTCTTGGCAAATAATTTCACAGGAAGCATTCGCTGGGATAGATGAAGGCCTACCACAAGCTAGGGAGTTAAAGCAGCTTCCAACAGTCAGATAAAAAGGCCTTAGTGTGGGAAACTTGTCCCAGAGAAACCCAAGCAAGACATAATTACTAACTTTGCTTCCATTGTTTGGCCAGTTCCACATATTGGTGCATATTCTGCACACCAAGTAAAACAGTTACCTTACTTCCTGCCAGATTTGGTCATTTGGCCAAGTACTTCCATCTGAAATGTCACTTCAAATTGCAATATATGTTGTGTGACATCAACCAATACAAACACATGTTTAAGTAGCCATACAGGTTGTATATAACATAAGAGGTATAGAAAAATACATTTCCTACGAGTCACCAAGATAAATCATGAAGTGAGAGGCAGTCTTATAACAACAGTATATGATACAAGTATGAAGCCCTTATTAGTAGATGGTTTTTCAAAAATAGAATTAGAACCCAGGTGTCTGGAAACTTGTTCTTCCTTACAATGCCACTCAAAAAAAAATATACAAATCACTATTGCAAAAATAACATCATAGTATACCCTGGGGAGATATAAAAAGAATGTTGATTTTAAATCTAAACAAAAGAAAACATATGGGATAAATTGATTTTATACTTTCTTTGATCTCCTAAAACCAAGGTTCCTAACACATCTCAAGGTCCGAATGAACAAGGAGGATGAAGATGAAAAAATCAGAAGAGAGGAAGGGACACAACCCCAAATTGCACTAAGAGGATTAAATTATAGGACTTTCTGGTTTAGAAAATGTGTGGTTGTAAAGAATGAGAAATATATAAAAAATAGTATCCTAAAAATATCCATACCTTGTAAGTTTCAAAAACTGATAATAGAATTTTTAAAATTCTCATATTCTTCAAACAACAAGACAATAACTAATTAACATTTCAGTGACATGTTTTTCCCTAGTTTACTTTTGGACTCTAGTTTTAAAAGAAAACACAACTGTTCTAATGAACCATCCTGTAATATTAAAACCTACTTTACCACTTAACTTTAACACATACCATTGTTTCCAAACTTTTGTGAATATTCATGGGTGGCTTTTCACTGACCTGGATGATCTATGGGTTAGAAAATGCTTTCTATTTTTTTGTTTAATTTTGGAGTCAAGTTTTCCAGGCTCAAATATTTTATACTCTTTCCTGAAAATGAAATGATTTTTACTTGTACCTTAGGGCTTTAGGAATATAGTGCTCATTCTAGCGAAAGTCCATTTTCCTCAAGAATCATCTTTAGAAGGAAACCTCAGTGGCAAAGTGTGAACAAACAAAAGAACTGCCAATAATGGGGGAAAGCTAGTCCTATGAGGCTGCAATTCTCAGAGCCAAGGAAGAAGTCCTGGATATTTTGGGCCTGGTTTGTTCAAAATAGGATTTGAGGCAGTCTTCAGTCACATTTTTCGTGGATTAGCCTGTACTTCACTCTTTTTCCTTATATAGAAATGGCTGGACTGTTCAAATTTTTAAAAGAAATGAAGAAAAGGCTTTTTAGGCCAAATCAAATTTTATGTTTCTGTTTCTCTCAAATTATTTTCAGATGCAAGAAAAAGCAAACCGCACAGAAGAACTGCACACTGCAATGAAGCTGGAATGCAAGTCCTCATCTGAAGGGAGGGAACAAACTGGATAATTCAACCACAAAATATGTGAACCACAAACAAGTGTAAATACACAAGTAGACACAACACACACATACACACACACACACACACATACACGTCTGCTCTTTTCCCAGCAATTTTCATCAATGTAGTTTTTTAAAAGCCTATTCATATCCCAGTAAAAGCATATGAAAAATTCCTATTTCTTTATACATTAAGATACTCAACATTATAAATATTACAAATGACGTTTTTTAAAAATCAAAATTTATGGAAGCAAGTTTTTCATGAAGAGCAGAAAATAAAGGTCTGTGCCTCAAATCTCCCTCTAGAACTCAGCCCTGAAATGTCGCCTGAAAAGTAGGAGTTTCCAGTATGAATGCTTGTATTTTTGTCTCCCATATGGTCACTTACATAGAGAGCAGAAAAGGTCTCCTAAATAAAGCAAAGCTGGGGATCAAGACATCCATCTCATCATTTTTTTCTTGAATGCAAGTAATTAAGTCAAACTATAAGGCCACGACAGCATTGTGGTCTAAATCAAATTGTAGTTTTTCTATCAGTTGCCATAAATGCTTAAAATTCTTCTAGTTATACATAACTTGTAGACTTGGAGCAAGATTTTTACCTTTCCATTTTCTCAAATAATTAAAAATGTTAGGGGGCTATTCCATCTGTTTTAGTGATATTTATACTTACAATAAAATGAAAACTTGATAAGACTTCCTAATCACTTGAGGAAATGGTGATGTCCTATATTTCTGGAGTGGCTTGTAGTTTTCAAAGACTTTATACTATGAGGTTATGTGTTTGCCTCTATTCATTCCTATTTTATTCATTCCTTTTTTGTAAGCCAGGTACTTAGATGGGTGTCAATACACACACAGCACATATTCATGAAGAAAATAAGAAGATAAGTTAAAAGACAATTAAATACTTTTGTTTCTAAAAATGTGTATGTCTGTCCAGAAAAGCCCTTCTAGAAAACAACATCTTAAAATCATGATTATATTATTATAAAAATGTATATTTGTGTTATGAGTCTGATGAGAAAGGTAATGGAATATTGATATGTAGAAATGAGAAGGTACAAGCCTAGAAAATAGACAAGAATCAAAGCCATGGTTTGCTCTGAGGGCACCTGCCACATTTAGTGACCCTGAACTGCATTAACAGAGCACAAAGAGAACTTCAAATCTGTGCAAGGGAAGATTTAAGGGCAAGAAACTGCCCCAACAAAAACCCTCCCAGGTAAAAGCCTTTGAACACTGACATCCCCAGGCCATAAAATAGAAAATAAAGAGTCTTAGAAGATTGGAGCCAAGCAAGCATGAGGCAGGAGAAAGGTCAAACATCCAAGGTGGCACAAGATATTGTGCAGATTTTGGAAAGACACACAAATACTAGGAAGTAAGTATCCACCATATGTTTCAAGCAAAGTAAGTGCTTGTCAAGGTGCAGAAGGACCTTTCAGAAATTACTTTGTAGTTTTGAGAAGAAAGAACAACAAATGAGTGTGGAAATAAAGTATTTCCTAGAATATATTACATGGAGAAAAAAGGAAAACATAAACGTTAGTTAAGCAAAACAATGGGCAGAGAAGGTAATTGAAGTTTTGGAAATAGAGTATTCAAGAGCAAGGAAATATGCAGAGTTAGTAACGAAGAGTTTTTCTAGCAGCGCTGATTGATACCAATTTTTAGCTCCAGGAGTCCCAACAAATATCAAACACAGTAAAACACATACACACACACACTCACCCCCATAATCACCTTACAGTAAACAGTGGAATACCAAGGACAAAGAGAAGATCTTAAAGAGAGACAATATAAAATAACTTCCAACAAAACTGAAGTGGACTTCTCAGTAAGAACAATGGAAGCTAGAATAACAGCTTCAGACCCTGCAAGAAAATTTCAGACTAGAACTCTGTGCTCAGTAAAACTGTTTTTTAAGATTAGAAATGAGATAAAGACAATTTTACATGTTCCCAGGTATTTGATACATAAACCAAATTTTAAAAAATACCTTATGTATGTTTCCTGCTTTATAATTTGCAAAATGTACTCAAGCTATACTAAAATGGTGAATCAGTTGCCCCAGAGTTTATACTATTCCAAAGATGGAAAAACAAATTTTATACATTAACTTTTAAATGACAAAAATAATATGTAATAAATTCAACTGACATGGAAAATACAGAAAAACATATAGAAAGGGGAAATTTTTTAAATCACCCAATATCTTATTCTTCAAAGGCAACCATTGGTAATATTTTGTCCTAAAACTTTCTTCTAGTTTTTCTTGCATGTCTTTTTACAGTTTTTGGGAAATAGATGATAAGGATACTACTATTCCAATTATTTTTTGATGTTACAGTTTTAAAATGGGTAAATACCCTTTTGTCATAGGAATGTTCCTTAATTATTAACTCATTTACTACTTAACTACTCTTATGATTTAAATTATTGTACAGAAAATTTGTGCCTCCCTCCTCTCCTACTATGAAAGACTCTAAGTCTGTTGATACTGACCATGAAACTTATTCTGGCCAGTGGAAGTTATCAGACTTTATGAAGAGATGTTAATTTTATTTGCCCTGGTTAGTTTGGTTCTGGTGCTTCAGTGATTCACATAAGTATTTTCACTTTTCACTCCAAAGAAGCACAAGCGGAACAGATTTGTAACTGAATTGGAACACAGCGTGGCCCCAGATCAGCGAGTCTAGTTGATCTGCAGATGCGTGAGCAATGGACCAAGTTCATGCTCTTGTTGGGGATGGCCTTTGCATGCGTTCTTGTGACAAGAGCTGATGAGTGTAACTGGAGTTGTACAGAGAGGGTATTTTCCTTTTTTGCTCTGATGACTAGTGCTACATTAAACACGTCACTGTTTCTTTTTGAAGACTATCCTTATTCCCTTTTCACAGGGGAGGTATCTGAGGTTTGGTTTAAGATTGTCACATAATGAATTGCACACAGCTATTAGATGGAAAAGCTATAATTTAGATATGGATCTCTCTGATGCCAGAGGCCATGCTTTTCATAAGATACTACATTGTTTATCACTGAAATATGTACGTTCTCTTAGTAATACATATTGAAATACATCTGGTATTTTATAGTAGTACATAATGGCTTTGACTGGCAACATAACTACTGCTTCTTGCTCATTTTCATCATCATTTAAATATTTTACTGAGGACATGTTACATGAGACACCAAACAAACTACATCTATCATTTAAATCAGCCTTAACTTGGTATAATGTTTATTTGTGAAGCAGACATTAAATCAGACTGTATTTTGTAGTGAAAATTTTAGGTTCAATATGAGAATCTACATTCTCTTTTCACAATGGGACTCTTTTCCATAACATCACTGTAGATTTATTGCTAGTTGACAAATACGATAGTGAGGTACTACTTGAAAGACTGCGGCAATGTTTTAATAGTACTAGTCATGAGGAAATACTATACATCGTATAGGTAGCAGACATACAAATTGATAGCTTCAGAAGAACTCCATGTTCTGCTTATATCTGATAAATTAAACGTGACTGATGTTGAAACGGTGCATTTAGAACAGTGTATATACGAGGCAAGAGCATATAATTCTTTCTTCATATTCAGCAAATATGTAACTTGACAATGTGTAACCCCCAAAAAGGATTTAATTACAATACTTTTGATAGACTAAAAAGGCTCATCTTCATGGACACTAAGATAAATCACCTTTCATTCTTGGGTGTCCAAGGACATTACTACCAAAGAAAGGGATTATTTCATTGAGATCAACTGGAAAATACAATAAGTTTCTCTATAGGCCTCTGCATTACCTGACTCTGAATATTTGCCTAACACATTTTGAACGGTTGTGTTTAGTTGTACAAGAGATCAAGTTTATTAATGAAAATACAGATCAGCTTTGTCTTTCATGAACAAAGCTGCCTGCAAAGAGAACTAATTAGTCATCTCCAATTTTTCACATAAATTTTTGAACATGTACGTGGATGATGGTATCAAAGACAGAATGGAATGTAAAGTGATAGGTGAGGACACATGCCTAGATTAGGTAAAGAATGGAGTTGCTGTCTAGTTACACATTTCATACCCAACTTTTCATTTGTTTTGAAGATTTATAGATGAAGAGATAGCAATACTGGGCTGGGGCTAGTAGAAATGCAAAATAAAGTTATAGTGGAGGAAATAAGCTTGCATAGATAACATTCAAACTTTTGAGAAATTTGTGACAGTATAGGAAAAGTAAATGTCTGATCCAGGTAGGTGACTCTACATGCACACACGTACAAACACACACACACACACACACACACACACACACACACACGTTGAAAATGTATTCTTTTCACCTAATGCTTAAAGTAGTATAAACAGTAGTCTTATGAATGCAGGCATGAAGTGTTTCTTTATCTTTTTCCATAGTATGGTTGTCCTCATCCATGTCAGTACTATGACATAGTTTGAACTGACCCTAATGGAATGGGGCATCCATGTTAATTTTCCCTTCAGACCTAATACAAAAATCAGGCACTCCTTGTTGAATGATGAGTCCCTTTCCTGCAACTAGGTCATTGCCTGAAGTGGTCTGTACACAGTGAAGTATATATAGTATGCACAAGATTCAGAACAAAGAAATGGTCAAAGAGAACTCCAACTTGATGACTGTTTTATTTGCATCAGCCTTACAGGCAGTACTGTAATGCATTACAATACATAAAACTACTGTGCTGCCCAGTACAATCAGCAAAAACGACAGTGTTACATAAATAAGGTGGACTATGCAAAGAGACACTGAGGCTCTATCAACAAGACATGCAGAACTGTACAATCAAAAGACAGGCATAAGCCTGAAGAGTGAACCTCAAAGTCTGACCAGTTGTTAAATAGGTGGGTGATTAAACGAACCTGTTGAAGAGTTCCATTCAAGGGTATCTCCTACAATATTAACCATACTTGCTCTGAATACGTTAGGGACATGTGAGGCCAGTACAGGATTTGTAGACATATCCAGCTCCTCAGTGGAACAGCTCCGGGTGGAGAGGCAGATCTGGATCATTACCAACTATTTCTCAGGCACTAGGAGCTGCTTACAATTCACAGTGTCTTCAATGAGTAGTTAAGACTATGAATGTCTATGGCATTTCCTTTCAGCCAGAGTCTCAGATCTTCTTGGTCCACAAACTGTTTTCCTGTAACATGATGTCACAGTGAAGGCAGCAGTAAAGCCCTGCCAGCTGATGTTCACAGAGACAGAACAAATCACAGACTGGCAAACGCCTCCATGTGTTCCCAGTGTAATTTTTTGATAGTCTCTATTAGCCAGATGCAAACTTCATCCACTGTAGTCAGCTAAGTTTAAGATGACTCTACTCCCACATCGCTGACCATAATTATTTCCTGCTGTAGGAATACTGCTCCCACTAAATGCAAATCTTTCTTTGGTTTTCCCCTGTGGACTGACACATCCATTACATAAAATAGTATTTTTCAAAGTAGAAAATCACCAAGACCTATATAAATTTAAAGTGTCATTTAGCATGTCCTAATCCTGGCTTCATTCATATTTCTCTGGAAAGAGACTTACTTGTCAGTATTTATAAAGTAGCATTTATTGAATCAATTATAATCCAAAGAAGCAGATTCTCATGGCAAGTCCAAGGTAAGTAAAACCCACATGACTAATCACATGCTACCTCGTAGGTGAAAGTTGAGAATAGGTCCACCTTGAGCCATAATAAACTCACAATGCTCATCCCCAAAGGCTTCCCATCCTGCTTGAAGACCTCTCTTGCTTCCTCCTTGCCCAATAATATGTCTTAGTACATTTAGCTCCTATAACACAATACCTTAAAACTGGGTGATTAGAGACAAAAGAAATGTATTTGTCACAGTTCCAAAGGGTGGGAAATCCAAGATCACAGAGTTGGCAAATTTAGAGTCAAGCAAAAGTTGACTACAGTACCTGGCTCACAGACAGCAGTCTTCCTGCTGCTGTATCTTCAAATGATGGAAGTAAAAGGGATTTCTCTGGGTTCTCTTTTACAAAAGCATAAGCTCCATTCATAATGGTTTTACCTTTGTAATCTAATCACCTCTTTAAGAACCCACCTCTTGGGCCAGGGATGTAGCTCAGTGGCATCAGTGCCTGCTCCCAAGTACAAGATCCTGAGTTCGATTCCCAGTACAAAAAAAAAAGAATCCATCTCTTAGAACCATCATGGGAGTTAGAAGTACAACACATGAATGGTGCTAGGGACAAATATTTAGAATATAATAGGCTATAATAAACCACTATGGTGACCAAGAAAAAATACACTTTCTTCATTTGGTAAGAAATTTACATTAACTCTATTAGAAAACAATTTTTGATACTTTAGAGTTCTCCCTAAAGATTGACTAAGGTGAAGGAATTTGGTATATTCTGGTATTTAAAATCTAACCTAAGGTGAAACATGGTGTTTCTGATGCCCAGTTGCTACCTAGACCATCTCCAATTGAAACCACATTCTTTTGTACTGTTTCTCACTCCAAAGCAGTTCCTCACAAACTTCTCTTCTCTGTCACATGTTAAGCATCACCATTTATGAGCATACATGGATTTTCACACCATCCACAAATTTCTTGTCCAGTGCTTCAGTGATTCAGAATCTGCACAATTGTTAGTGGTCCACCAATAGCAATCTTTTTAATGTAACTGAGTTGCAGGCTGCTGGTTGCATACAATTCCTGAGTAGCCCAGTACTCAGGAATTCTTTTCTGAAAAGCTCTTCTTAGTCCATTTAGTCTGCTGTACCAAAATACTTTATAGTGTATAATTTACATAAGACAAAAATTGATTGCTCACAGTTCTGAAGGCTGGAAAGTCCAACATCAAGACATCAGATGATTCAGAAGGGCTCAATTTCTTCTGCATCAAAGATAATACCTTACAGCTCAGTCTCCACATAATGGAAGGGGTCAACAAACTCAGAGCTTTCAGATAAGGCCATTAGTCCCATTCTTGATGGAGGCACTGTAAAAAAAAGTCAACTTTAAAGCATTCTAATTTATATCATAAAAACTAACACATGCGTAAACTCAGTCCTTTAAGAATTATTAAAATCAAACTATTCTACGGCCATTGATCCAGACAACTCAGAGACTAGACTAGCTGGCTGGGTTCATTTGCAGTTGGGAATCTGTTTCTAGAACATCCAGCCATCACTGTAAATGTGTGCGCTCCACGTGGCCCCTAGAGGACCATATCCACTTGGAGAAAGAAGTCAGCAGATACCATAAATATATACTCACATCTGCTGATGGAATAAAATAGCTACAAGTTCACTAGGAAGAACAAAGACTGAAGAAAGTGAAACTAACAATTCAGTTGGGTATGAAAAATACTATATTTAGCTTTTTAGCTAGGTCCTAAGTATCACAAATGCTGATGGAAAGTTCACAGGAACTCTGGGCTGCAGAAGCAAATGGATTATCAATCAGAAACATTAGAAAAGGTTGATGGTCTCTCTGGACCCCTGGGCTTTGGGGTGCCTGAGAGTCTTTTAACAAAGATACAATTCTTCCTTGTTATTTTATATTTGTAAGCATTTGGGACTTGAGCATGAAAAAGTGAATGCAAAATGAAGTGGAAAATGAGTGTGGGTGAAGAAAGAGAAGTAGACAGAAAGGAAAGGGGATTTAAAGTGAGAGAAGAGAAAGAAAAGTTACCATTTACTATAAACATTTCCGAAGCATAAGAATTGCAGTCTTATGTTTAAAATTCAGTACATACTTCTGAAGTAGATGTTATTCTGTTAGGAAGCAGACAGAGGTACCATCTTGCCCAACACTACTGAGCTACTGAGGTGGAACACAGAGTCTGGTCTCTGCTCTGCAAGGGTCAGCAGTGAGAAATTTGTGAACTGACTCAAGGCTATGAAGGTGGGTGTCATGATGGTTTCCATCTCTTTCCAGGTTGTCCTGAACACTAACTAGTGTAAGGATAAAGACAAGATCTGCTCTATGCAAGAACAAGGCATTGCATTTGGTTGCAACTTTCCCTGTGCTGGTGGCTTTTAGACAACAAAGCTTTTTAACATGAGAAAAAACCCAGAAGGACACAGGATCTTCATATGGTGACAATTCTTGATTTAACTAATCAGTCTCACTTTGCAAGAATTTAGATAGGTTTGGTAAACATAACCCATTCATTTGTATTTACATTGCAATTGGTTATTAATGAAGCCCAATGAGTAGAAGCAACTGTTTGAAGACATCTTAGGTAGAGGATTGCACTTCTTTAATTTTCCTTTTGTCCTCTTCCAAAATCTCCTTCTTCCTATACAACATCCCTGCTTCCTTTCTCTCTTTCTTCTGATATCCTCTCTCAGTAACTTCAGACTTATAGACTCATTATATTTCTGATTTTGAATGAATTGAT
Source organism: Dinomys branickii (assembly GCA_004027595.1). NCBI lineage: Eukaryota > Metazoa > Chordata > Mammalia > Rodentia > Dinomyidae > Dinomys > Dinomys branickii. Next base: position 351,953 of record PVLD010000038.1, on the reverse strand, counting down.
GCCATTCTAGAATTAGAAGACACAGACCCCACCTTGCGACCTATTTCTTTCTCTGTTGTGGATTCCCGTAAAAATTTTCATCAGAATATAAAGCCATTAGACCCTCTTCCCAGGCATCTCATATGTTAAATATTAAGAAACTTTCCCACACCATTTTAGGACACCACAGACTAGAACCTCTGAGAAGTAATTACTTTCAGCAGTTTCAACAGAATTTCCAGCTACAATTACTCGATGATATTTCAGTGCAGATTCAAGGGAGAGCTTGAATCCAGTGGGTTAGTGATTGTAGAAATGAAATTTTTGAGAAAACAAATGGGTTGTATTTTTACTAGTTGGCCAAAATACTACCAACAGACCGCAGTTCTATCTTACACTTGGAGGTACTGATGAATACTCCTGGAAATACTATAGTTTCCCTAGAATTCTTGATCTAGAAACTGAATACTTACTCTCAGACCAATAGTCTAGATAATTTAGACTCAGGCTTCTCTAATATTAATGTCCATATTATCATATCATCAGCGCTTATTAAGATGTGAATTTTGATCTGACAGATCGGAACGAGGCCTGAGATTCTGCATTTGTAGCAAAACTTCCATGGGTTGCTTCTGCTCTGGCTATACCTAGGCCCATCCTTTGAGAAGCCAGATCAGAGGGTGGATTCTGTACCCTGCAGAAATCACCCCTGGAACACATTCTTGTGGATTTTTAATAACATGCTCCTTCATGGTGGCCTTGTCCCAACATACGAAACAGATGCTCAGAGGCTTTGATGTCAGTTTAAATTTTATAATTTTGATATTGTACCAAACAACCCAAATTCAAACAAGAGACCAGTCGAGGGTAAGAAACAATTGGTTAACACAGCCACCATTTTAAAATACATTTTCTGGAATCTACTTGTAGAATCTAACTACAAATATATTTTTAAATGATGTGCACATTACCCCAAGCGAATGACAAAGCTTTCAAGATCTAGTTAATGAAAACAAACAGAAAGGAAAATCCTTTTCCCTTCACTGAACCCACAAGTCTGACAAGCTACCAGCTCCATGCTCAGTGTAATCTTAGTAAAACATGTGCTAAGGAGAGTTTATGAAACTATCCAAATAATTTCAACCATTCCTCTCATTCTACTGTGTGTTCATACACACAGAAACACAACCGTGTACATGTACACACTCACACTTGTCCACATGTTGTTTAGAGGTATTTGTCATTAAAAAAAAATCACAATTTCCCTACTTTTCTTTATCTGGGGTTCAGGGACATTACATTTTTAAACTTTTCAGTAACATGCTGATAATGAATTGGGTTTTTATAGAATCTATAAATTAAGCTTCCAGCAACTTCCAGTTTTATCCTCATGTATTCCAGGATGCTGAAAGTTATTCCAACTAGAATGTGCTGAAGGAATCGATGTGGCTTCCATGCTGAGCATATTTCAGATTTTTTCAAATAACATTCTTGTAGAGATTAGAGGATAATCTGGCAGCCAGACCCAGCCAATTAAAACAGTAATTGCAATGGCTGGAGATGTTTTCCTTGGTACATGTTCATTATTTTGCTTCATTTGTGGTTTCATTGAATAACAAAAATAATAGAGCCAATCATAAGACTCCTAATTTATTCTCTTGGTTACCTTTTCTCATCAAACAGAAAAGTGCTGCTGCTGTAGTGTAAATTAAAAACTAAAAGCTGGTGTGGGGTAGTATGAAAACAAGCAAAAGAAAACACAAAAGGATTCTCAAGCCAACACAAAGACATCTCTGAGTGCAGAATATGTGAGGCTTTCTGTTTTAGATGGTGAAGATAAAATGAAGGGTGGAGTTCAAGAAGAAATAAACCGTAAGTATAGAAGAGGCATCCTTGTAAAATGTAGGTGTAGCTTTCCCCAAACTAATAGGTAGACAAGTGAGGCACGATTTAGAAACATCTAACATACAGTGCTAAAAATCAACTTATATATCATCTGAAAGCACTTGTGTACTGTTAGATGTTTAATAATCTCTGGCATAATGCAATGTCTGATTTTTAGCATTTTCCCATTCCCTTGGTGTAAACACTTCTGGTGGGGCTGATTTTAATCTATGAACTGGATATTGTTGAACATTCAGTTGGAAATAGATGAACACAATTAAATTTTACAAACCACTATGAGCTTCTCCAGTACACCAATAACCAAAGTCACAGTTTTATAAAAGAACACAGACATAGAAATGCAATCTAGAGTGACATTAACTAAAAGTACTCACAGGTAGGGGCAGTCAGTGGTCAAAGATAAGCATCTCATCAATTAATCTACATTTCATTGACTGAAACAACAAAACTTGAGAAAACCTAAACCATATAATGGATTTAAAAATTGACTTTTCGACATCAATACATGTTTCCTTTATTTATAACCCTACTTTAAAGTTCAACGCCTTTGTGAACTATTGCTTAAAAAAAAAAACTCTTAAATTAGTTGTTATACCTGTTTTAGCTTCTTTTTGGATTTGAGGTAACTTCTAGCCAACCTACACTAGGGGTTTCAACTCTACATATTAAAATCACTCAGCAGCTTCTAAATACTAAAATACTAAGTCCTTGGTCTTCTAATCATCTAAATTAGAACGTTTGGGTGTGGCCTAGCATCGACCATTAGAACAATGCCCCACTTACTCTTCTCTGCTTTCATTGATAGTGTTCTACAGATGATGTTTTCGCACTCGAGCTGTGGAGACTCGATGCTCGCGCCCACACTTAGATGAGGTTTCATCGGGTTCATGGCTTTCCAGGACTGGGTCAGTGGATGGCCTGCTGCCATGTGGAAACATCGCGATAAAAGGGTGTGGCCAAGCAAAAGCTGCTCAGTTCACAGAGGCCAGGAAATAGATCAAAGGCACAATGCCAGAGAAGACTGGGCCAGGGGCCCAACCCCGACCCCAAGGCCACATCTCCATGACCCACCCAGACACAACGAAAAGAAAGCAAGTTCCACCAATCCCTAGGGTGATTCCCAAAGCCAATCCACCATAACTACTCGAGATGCTACGTGAATTCTATTAAATTATGAACTTCATGGCTGTACCATAAATATATTTGTTCTCTCTTTAGTCCTTTGCTCGTCCCTATAACATAAGCAAATGTGGTCAGAAAATAAACATCTTTTATTAGCATTTAAATGGATTAGAAATACGTCTTTTCTATGGACTACAAATTGAGCTCACATTGTTCCTATTTTCTTATTTTTAGGTGTCAAAGCAAACACAAAATTTCTGAGATGTATCACAGTCACCAGCAACATATATACTACTCAGGAGTGATTTTCAGTTACTCCAGACAACACATGCAGAAATAAAGTCATCCTTTTACTAACACATTGGATTGAAGGATTGACTCATGAGATTCATCTACATTATGCTGATATGAAGATTATTATGCAAATCAAAAGGATGTAAATATTCATGCCCTTAAAGAATGAAAAAAGAAAAGTACAATAACAACTTAGGTAACATTTTAAGTCTTTGCTGGAAAGATAAACTATATGATGTTATGCTGTACAATTTTATAGGGTTAATTTGTCTGCACACTTCGTACTGTAAGAAAATCTCAAGATACTGAGATATGGCACTGGCCTGTTTTCCAGATGCAGTCATCGTCATTAGTGGCTGTGATGATCAAACGTCTATCTATGAATCTTGGAAAGCTGCACTGAGCGTGTAGAAATCTATGCCACCCTTGGGCAATAAAACAGAGCCAAGAACAGCAAGAAGCACAAGTGGCAGCTGTGGCTCATTGCGTGTGTGGTACCATTTAGGGTAATGCCCAGCATATCGTCTAATTTGTCCAAAGGGTGCAGCTGCATCAGCTGGCAGACTGTTGAACACACCAAAAACACAGAAGGCAGAAGTTGGCACCAATCCTTACCTCACTGTATGACTGCTCAACTCCTTGCAGCCCTACATCGCTCCATGCTCACAGGGAGATCTGGCCAGCATTTGGGCAAAACCTGTAGAATCATTCAGCTGGACAGCAGGTGTCAGCCCTTGACTAGGTCACTCTTACATCTACATGGGTGCACCTGAAATAAGGTGTATTCATTTACTACTGCAGCCTAAGAAACCTCATGGGTTTTAAACAGCTGTTGCTAATTGCCCATACCTTGTAGGGGGGAGGAGTTCAGATGATCTTTGGACTTTGGCAGAAGACTTCATATCTCATTAAAGTTCTGTAGATTTACCAAGGCTGCACACCCAAGCTGCTATGGACCCCATGTCAGCTGACTAGCCAGTCCCTACAAGGCCCTTGTCCACTAGAGAAACAGTAATGGCATCTTCTTCCCCTCTTTCTGTAGAATTTGTCTTTCCCAGTGTGCTCTGCAATAGGAATCAGCAAAGGATTGCCACACTATACCTTAGAGACCCTTCTGTATCCAGATTTCCAGAAGTCTTAAACCTAAAGAAATGAAAATGAAAGATGCATTGAATTCCTCAAAATATCATCCTGATATTTCTTATACCTGTTTTAATTTTAATTTCTTTTTTAGCTTTTGAGCCCAACATGTTAGCTTGTTTGTTTTGGGGGTCAGTGCACTACTTCCTGCTCAGTGCATATTCTGATCACCATTCTACTCTGTGTACTATGAGTTTGACTTAGGTTCTACAGATTATTGATACCCTATTATATTTGTCTTTTTGTGCTGGGCTTATTTTACTTGGCAAAATGTCCTCTAGCTTAATCCATGCTGTCCCAACAATAGGATTTCCTTCTTTTCTAAGGCTCAATGACATCCCATTGTCTGTATCCATTTGTCTTGATAGACATTTAGGTTACTTTTATGGCTTAGCTACTGGAAATAATGCTTCAGTGAACATGGCAGGGTGAAAATAATCTCTTTGAGATTCTAAACTCAATTATTTTAGACATATTATACCCAGTAGTCAGATTGCTGGATCATACAGTAATTCTATTTTTATTTTTTTGAGGATCCTCCAAACTATTCCTATATAAAAAAAAAAAGAAAAAAAAAACAAATATGAAGGGGCTGGGGATATAGCTCAGTGGAATAAGCACCTGCCTAGCAAGCACAGGGTCCTGAGTTCGATCCCCAGTACTGCCAAAAAGAAAAAAAAAAAAAACTATTCCTATATAACCACTATATACCAATAGTATAAAAAGGATTTCCTTTGCCACATATCATCAATGCTTATCTTTGTGTGTGAGAGATATTTTTTTTCTAGTATTAAGGACTGAACTCAGGGTCTTTTGAACTGAGCTACACCCAAGCCTCAAGCCCCTTTTACATTTTGAGACAAGGTCTCACTAATATGCTATATTCCTCAGACTGGATTCAAACTTTTGCACGTTCTGTCTCAGCCTGTCAGCATGCTGGAGTTATAGGAATGGGCCGTCGCTTCACTGTGATTTTGTGAATTTCCCTGATGACTAGTGATGAGGAGCATCTTTTCATGTACCTCTTGGCCATTTCTATAGAATGTTATTCTTGAATTTCTTGTTAAAGTATACATTAAGCAATGTTTTCAAAAGAACCTAACAGAAACTATTACTAGAATAAAAATCTAGATGTCAGCTTTACATTGTTTGATGATACCCCATGAAGCATAATAAATTTAGAAAGCCAAACCCATTAATTCTCTCTCCTGTTCATCCAGCAATTATTTTGTGACAACCTCTGGGTGCCAGGCAGTGTTTAGGGGTGGGGCAAAGAGCAGTGCACAAATAAATCCTAGTTTTCAGAATCTTAGTTCTAGAGTTTGGACACAGAGGAAAAAAATATTAAATATATGCATTATACAGTACTTTGAAAGAAAATAATGCCATGAAATATAAAACAGATACAGAATTCTAGGCTGTAACTTTACAATATTAAATAGGCGGGGCAAGGCAGGCCCAGGAAGAAAGTGATACAGTATTTGAGTCATGACAAAACAGGCAAATTTGAGTCACACAGAAAATGAAGACAAGATCTCTTAAGGCATAAGAAATTGCTTTTGTGAGGAACCTGAGGTTAGGAGATGCCTGGCAGGCTTGAGGAAGCGTAAGAAAGTGTTGATTCAGTACACAGTTCCTCTGGAAAAGAAGAAATAACCAAATTAAGAGTTAAACTGAGCCACTAGCTAAATAGCAAGAGAAAGATTTATGTGTTCTTATTACACTTTATTAATTTAGTTAGCTAACTAATTAGGTATGGAGACATTAGATAGATATGATGATATTAGATATTAGACATTACACATTAGATATTAGATAGGTATAGAGACAGGTAGGTAGCAAGAGGAGTAATAATTCCCACAGTATATTTTCAAATTTTCCACGGCACTAAGGAATGTACACTGAGAAGCAGGCCCTCATGCCTCCCGGACAGGGTCACTTCCCTCAGCCCAGAGGAAACAATGTCACCGGGTCTTCTATGTATCTTTCCAGAGACCTTCCATGACTTCTTCTAATATACTCTCCCAACTGAGGTAATTTGGAAAAGCGGAGTGAGTCTTTAAGGCCTAGACAAAGTTTGCCTTCATGGATGCACCTTCACCTTTGTGCTGTAATTACAGGCCCAGGGAGCAACTGAAGTTACGCTTACCCTGTTTGGTAGGGCAGGGCCTATCTTGTCACCAGGTCACCTCATGAAGACACTGCCTCTGTGTGGCCACTACTTTTTTCTGAGAGCTATTTTTGTTCTCACATCCAGAGGAAGATTCCATGACTGTCATTACCAGTCTGTCATGTTCTCCCAGGGATAAGGAGCAATTTCACTGGGCACTTGAAAACAGGTGTAGTGAAGTGAAAACCAACTATAGACAACATGAATAAATAAATAGCATAATAATAAAGTGAAAAGTAAATGGAAAGTTTCCATGATTCACCCATGGGTACAAGAAGGGGACAATAGGTGCTTTGTATGATAAAAGTTAGAAATTCAAGTTTTTCCTCTCAGTGCAGCCAAACTATGTGTAATATAGACTTCAGGGTTTCAGGCATTTCCCTTGAAGGTAAACAAGCAGAGAGCCACAAAATCTTCTCTGTTTCTTTGATGTTACAGCCAATCTTCTCTTTAATTGTGGGCTCACAGTCTGAATATGCTCTGAGATGTTTTGCATAACTCTCTAATAGTAAGAGGACATGTATTACCTAATAATAACTCTATTTCTCCTATCTTAAAGATAAGGGTGCTTTTATTTTTCAGGAAGATTCTTATGACCCCTAGCAATGTCATCACACAAAACTTTTTAAAAATTATCACTAATATACTTAAGATTTCTTTGCCTAGGTAGCTCTAGGAAGGTACGAAATTGTCATCAGCATCAGGGAGGATGTTACTAGACTGATGCTGTGTGGAATAATCACTGTTTCCAAAGTGACCAGAACTGTGTCTGGCACATTTCCAATGGCTAATTTTATATGCCAACTTCGGAAGGCCATGGTAGCTAGATATTTAGTTAGACATTACTCTAGACATTCTGTGAAGGTGTTTTAAAAATAACATTAACACTTAAATTGGTAGATTTCAAGTAAAGTAGATTATGCATCATAATATGTGTAGTCATCCATCAGTTGAAGGCCTTTAAGGAAAAAGACAAACTTCCCCTGAGAAACTAAGGAATTCTGCCAGCAGATGCAAATTTCAATACTTCTCTGGTTCTAGCCTGGTGGCCTATCCTACAGATTTTGTGCTTGTTAAACCTCTATAATCATGGGAACTAACCCTTTTCCTGTCCAGAATAGTTCTCCAGAGACACAGAACCAATGTGATATTGTGTGTTTGTGTGTCTCTGTGACCTAAACTCTTTTCTTTCACATTCTCCCTCTTCCTTGCTTCCCTCAACATATGAAACCACCATAAAATTTGAGCACTAGCCCACTGTTGTGTCCTCGAAAGGTTCTCTGCTCTAATGCCCTTAGATTCCAGAAGCATACCTTCAGTGGATGACATTTATGTTTCTAATTCAACATGAAGTCAATCAGATTCATGGAAATGAAGACCATTCGGAGAGAAGCGAGCAAATGTAGTAAGCGTGTTCAAGATGTAAGTAATAGAAATGCAGCCCCCAAAACAAGTAAAAACAAAGCTAGGATTCAGTGCTGGTCCTCGCTACCACACTGTCCCTTTTTCTCCAGTTCACCCCCAGTATTGTTGCTCACTGTCTTCTTTTCCCAAGCATAATATGGATTGTTTTTATTTACTATCAAATTACTCTCCTTTGTCTCATACTGAAATCTGGGATAGAGTAAAGTATTCATGAACTATTGTAAAGTGAGTACTTTCATCTTCTGACATCCCCGGATGCCCACAGATAGTCTTCTAAAGATGATTTCTTAACCTGGACAAAGAAATCTGTGAATGGGAATTTCAGTTTCTGCCTGACCAAGAGAACAAATATTTCGAATTAAAATGGCTTTTTTGAGCTTTTCAAAACAAATGCACTATGAAATGCCCCACTCAGACTACTTAGGGAGTCTGCTGATGTTATGACTTCATTACATGGCTGTGAATAAGCTTAAAAGGTCAATGTAAGACAGAGAGAGAGAGACTGAGAGATGCAGAGGGAGAGGCTGTAGTATTATTACCAGCTTCAGGTGGCAATTTTGCCATTCAATTTAATTCTTTTACTTGACGCTTTTTAGCAATGCTGGCCTTTTAAACTCATTCATAAGGTTATGAATCTGTGAGGCATGACTTCAGAACTTGAGTTATATAGAGGAAATCCTTTCAACGCAGCTTCTGTAGAGAAAGCAAGAGAAAGAACTCAACTGGCTTCCTATGTGAAATGGGCAGATATCCTCCAAGACTGGAGGATACAGGCAATCGATGAGTTAGGAGTTAAAGCTAGGGAATGCCATCTAAGATCAGGCAGCATCACCGAATGTCAAAGACCGCGAAACAAGAGAGAGGTAACGTTTGGCACAAGCTTGCATTTTGTAGAGATGAGATAGAATATTTTTCTCAGGAAAGTTAACACACTTGAGATTCCATATCACAGAAGTCCCTGCTCTGGGTTGGAGAAATACATGAATCAGATTTGTGTGGAGAGTGGCCTTCAAGTCTTTGATTTTTGGACTAAGTAAAAAAAAAAGTTGTTGGGTTGCAAAGATACTGTTTTAAATTTTTTAGCGAGTAGAAATGAGCTCATATAACTAGCATTTCCTCTTTTGTCTTTGCCTAAACTTTCTTCTAAATTGTGATATTTAGCCACACCAATCCCTGGGGCTCCTCATATTTCCGTCTCAGCACTGCTCATGTAATAAACAAAATTCTTACAAAAGCATTTCTAGAATTTCAAGTCTACAGTGGCCCAGGAAGATGGAAATGAGGCTAAGTCATGAATATATTTGTATTTTTAGGGAAAGTGTGGTATAGAGAGCACACAAAATAGGCAACTCAAGCATCTGAGTTGTAGGCCCAAAACTTCTGCTGCCCACCTCTGTGTGCCGCTGCGTGCCACGGTTGTGGGTGTCCATGGGGGAAAGAAGAGAGATGAAACAAACCACTCCTCCATTCTCTTGCAACAAGGAGAATCTGACTTTGTTATGTCAAGTAGCTTGGACTCTACTGAGGCCTGGTGACACGTAACAATCTTAGCAGCAATGATTAATGCAGAGGCACTTTTTGACAACTTGGAGAAACTCATATCTTGATGAAAGTGCTAAAGATTATATAGCCTTTTCCTGCACCAGGAGTCAAGAGTACATGTTAATCATTCATATATGTGCTTCCAAGATAATTTTTAAAGACTCTTTCCAAGCCACAAACTTCAAAACTTCTGTTATATTCTAAGGCCAAATGTTCTTCCCTTGCAATCTGGTTGGAGTGTCCCCTGCCGGGTTTTCAAACTATTTTTATTTATCATATCCTTAGCAGACAAGGAACACAGGAGGGCCAGACCATTCAAGAGCTATCTGTTGTTAACCTGAGCCATGGTAAATTTACTTCTGCTAGAGTTTCTATGGCCTTGTATTGCACTCCAGTGAACTGTTAGAACCTGTTCCCCTGGTTGAATGTTCTCTGTCAGGTGCAAAATGCCCTAAAAAGAAAGCCTAACAGGTTGTCAGGAATACTGAGCAGTTCCTGATGGTGGCCACAGGAGAGGATCTTGTTTCTCTCTTCCATGGTCTCCTGTCAGCCTAATAAATGCACAGCCACTCTTGCACTACGTTCTTGGAAATCTTCAATTTAGAAATATTAAACTAATTCTTCTAAAATAAAACATGTACTTGGTAAATTGTGTTTTAATTATCTAATAAGAGAAGTATCTTCAGGATAATTGGTGAAATGCAATAGATAGTCCTTTTGTATTCACCGGTCCCACATCCATGGATTCCACCAACCTAGGACTGAAAATACAAGGGGGAAAAACTGTATCTGAATTGAACAGGCACAGATGTTTATTTTTGTCATCATTTTCTACATAATAATCTAACAATGATTTATATAGCATTAATATTATAGTAGATATAAAGAATCTAGAGGTAATTTGAAATACACAGGATGTTATGCATAAGTTTTAGGTAAATATCACACCATTTTACATAAGAGACTTAACATCCCCTGGATTTTTGTATCTCTGGGGAGTGTTGGAACCAACTCTCTTAGACACCAGGGTACAGAAGGAATGCTACCAAGTAGCACCTCTGCCTTCCAAATGGTAAGCTCTGCTTATGACCATGTTGTAGGTAAGGAGGCAGCTATGGTGGAACAGCAACCCTATCAAAAACAAATGAAGAGCAACAGACAATGCTAGCAAAATTCTCTTGGTTTATGTTTGTTTAACAAGGAACCATACAGAAGTTTGCATAAGAAAAGCAGATTTCCCTTCCGACATTTAAAGAATGACAAGATAGAGTTCCAGTGTTCACACCTGCCTCCTCCTAGTGGTATGGGTGTGCTGCAAAGTCAAGAAGGAGGAAAAAGTGGTGCTTCCTGAGGACAGACTTTCCCAGCCTCCTCCAGAGGAGTCCAGGTCTGTGAATCAGTGTCAGGGATGGGCCAGGCAAGGCTCTCCCTACACCCACACAAGCTGTGATTAAGAAGGCATCCGTCTGTCAACAGAGGATCTCAGCTGCATTTCCAGCGGAGCTTCCTCCGCACTGACTCACTCAGTGATGCCACATCTAATATTTGTGACCTAACAGTTGATCACCATGGAAGTAGCACAAACCCTGGACTGTTGAGGAGCAAAACCCATCTAAAGGCACTGGATAGTGGAGAGACAGGAGACCGTTGTTCCTAGAGACCACATGTTAAGACTGACCACCCCGTTCCTCGTGTGGTCTCCCCCACCAGTTGCTAAAACAGATACTTAGATGCTTCCGTGCTTCTTGGAGAAGCCAAATAAGGATTGGGAAGGACCAAGTCCAAACACCATGGCATTTAAAAATGAAGGGCAAGAGGTAGATGGGAAAATGTGCATGCAGCAGTTGAATGAGGTTTGGGTTACACACTCAGTTTCCTTTCCTCTTTGCCAGAATGTGGCAGTGTGTTAAAAGGGAGGGAGTTAGCGCCGAGTGCCAGGAGAAAAGATTAAGACCCTCCAGTATACCACCTTGCACACAATGCTGGTGGTATATTCACACACTGGGAGTGTCAGGGTACACTGGTTAGTTAGTCCATGCCCTCTGCCAGAAAGGAAAGCCAAAATGAAAAAAGAAAGCCCAGCAAAATAAATAAGCACTTTTGAGTAAAGATCGTCATGTTCGGGGCTGTGAGCGGCAAGAGGCCTGGCACAAACACGGGAACCAGGTGAAGTCCTCTGCTGCGTGGTCAAGGCACAGTGAGTGGGACTTCCTGGCCTGCCCTCCCCAGACCAGTAATCACAAAGGACTGCCTTCCCAGCCCTAGCAGCCCTGCATGAACAGAGTGTCTCCTGGCAGTACTTGTGGCTTAGAAGTAATGTGAGAGTCTTTTTATAACTGTTGAGGTTTAATTTAAAAGGAAGCTCAGAATCAGCGGTAAAGGGAGGGGAGTGTTGTGAACTACAGACCATCTGAAATGGGGGAAAATCATAAATACCAGAGCGTCTGATTATGTGAGCGTCTCTTGAAGTCAAATAATGAACCTTCTTCATGTTCGGTTTCTCTGGACTTGGCTCCCTAAGACCAATTTGGAAGAATCAGGGTCTGTCTGGAATTCATTCCAAGTTGGAGGGATATTTTTTCCCTTGACATTTTGCAGCTGAGACAGCCCCGAGCAGGAAGCTGAGGAGCGTAACATTACCAAATATGTCCTTTCTCCTGCCTGTATATTTTATTTCCACAGGAAAAGAAGGCAGATGCAGGCCAAGGAGAGCTGGCCAATGAGAACACAGCCATAGCAAGCGGCCTCTCCTGGCAGCGGGGGAAATTGATCCAGTGCCATTTTTCACACACAGAAAAGTACTCTGGGTACCTCCAGTCGAAGTTTGAGCCTCACTGGAGGAAGCAAGCTAACAGTTTCCTACAAGATGTCCCGCTGTTTCACAGGAATCATTTATCCCTGTATTGGTGTCTGTGTCTTGAGAACTCTATTGGGATGTAGAACTGTGTGTTGCTAACAAGCCTGTGCCCTGCATCAGCTCCTTTCACTTCTTGTGGCTTCAGATGCCTGATTTGCAAAATAAAGGTTTGGATGTCATGAGCCCTCAGATTCCTTTCTGCTCTGGACCCCAAGACTATGGTCTGCACCCTGTTCCACCACACTCTTCTCTCCCTCAGTTTTGAGTCCCCTTCAGACATGTATACGTATTTACATGAGTAGTAATTTATGACTGTTATGAACCAATAAAATGCAGATGAAGAAGACAAGAAACACATACATGCTAATATTTCTCTCTCTAAACCCCAAAGTTTATCTTACGTTCACTCTTTTAGAGATTTTTTTCTCTAAAATCATTTCAGTTCTGCATCTCCTTATGGGTCTAAGACATTGGTCTCAAACTGTCCTGCCTACAGAGTTAAAAAAAGAACACAAGAGAGTAAAGAGGCTGCAGACCGTGGGCCCTTCGCCTGAATATTAAATAGGTAGGAAACCTCATAGTTTAAAATGATCTTCTTGGTGAATCTTTTGGTATCCTATGTCTAAAAGAGAATGGTTGCAGAGAGATTTCTTTGCTGAGCATGTTGGCAATGGTAGCGGACACTTCCCCATGAGTTGGGGGACACTGGGGTGTGGTAGGAATCAGGTTGATTTGAGCACAGCACACAGGCCCATGTGAAGGTGGAAGCTGCCTCTCCAGTGGGTCTTTGGGCAGGAAAGGAAGCCTAGTGCTGCCAAGTGTGATTTCAGATGTGCAGTTAACTTAATTTCACAAATATTGGCCCCAAAATAATAGTGCCAGGCACTGAGGCCTTGCATATGATGACAGTGGCCCACACCAATGGACGGCCCCTGGGGGGTCTCTGAGCTGACAGTCAGCTGATGTTACACTTTATTTGTGCGCATGTGTGCACGCATGTGTGTGCATGCATGTGAGTGTGAGAAAGATAATATTGGCATTTCGTAGTCAGACATTCAAGCTCTGGTCAGCATAATTATGTATGTGTAAGACACAAAACCATGAAATGCCATTTCATAAAGACCACAATGTTTTTCCTCTATGTTTTCAAAAGGGAAACTTTCTTCTGTCCTCTTAAGCGTTCCCATCTGATGTTGAAATAAGTTGTTTAGTAATATAAATGAGAAAAATACCCCAGTGATCTTGATAGTGTCATTTTTCATATGGAATTCTCACAGAAAACTATTTTATTTTAAACAATTTTTGGTGTTTTATTAGATGAGATTGGCAAACTTTTTCTATAAAGGCGCAGCCTCATGGTCTCTGCTAAAACTATGTTCACTTGTGCATAGCTGCACAAAGTCAGTCATGGACAATACAAACACAAATGAATCTGGCTGAATCTCAGTAAAACTTTATTTATACAAATAGACTGCAGGCCCAGTTCAGCCTCTAGTCTAGAGCAAGCCACCTCTATATTTGATCATAAATTTTTCTAAGGTATAAGCTTTGCCTTTGGCCCATACAATTTTGGCACACTGAACACTGGTTAAAATAAATTGGAGGTTGTTGATCTTTGCAGTATATGTCAATGATAATTAACTTCCCCTTCGGGTAACTGAAAACCCTTAGGAAGGTTTATAGGTTGTGTTCATTCTGAGATTTACATCAGCACTTGGAATCCTCTCAGGACATCTAACTGTTCGGAACAAAGGAATGAGATGTTCAACCAGGCCCATGAAGTAACCCAAGCACCTGCTTAGACCTCACACTTGGACAGACAGGCCAAAGAGCCAGAGCACAAAAGTTGCTCATGATTTTACAGAGTCTCCTTTGCAAATCTTTTACATCAATTCCTCTTTTGACAGTGTGAGTGACTACAAATCAAGCATCTGCTTGATCCTCCTACTATAGCACTGTGCTTTGCAGCCCAATTTTTCTCACTAGGAGAAATCCACTGAAGTATTATATCCAAGTTTATATTTTATTTATTCTTAGTGCTGATCACAACTGTCCAAATCTATTTCCAGGAAATTTTTTATGTAAATTTTTAAATGAAAATTGAACCAGAAATCACCAGGGAGCTGACCACTGGCCACGTGTGGTCCACCCCCATCATGAGCTTCCATTTAGCACTAAGCTCTGGAGGGGTTTTTTTTGTTTTGTTTTTGTTTTTTAACATTTAAAAAAATGTTTATTGAAAAGTAACTCTATTTCCACTTCATGGTAATAAAGGAAAACAAAAACCACTGGTTACAAAAGTATTAAAATATAAAATAGTGACAAGTCTCATCACAATATAAAGACCACTATACAGAAAACTAGAAGACATTACAGAGAAATTTCAAATTTCAAGAAACATTTTTAAGGTGAAACACTTGAAGATAACAATTTTCTATGAAAATCCAAAAGAACTTGAAATCATTAAAACACTTTTGAAAAGGGAGAAAAACTTTGGAAGGCTAACATGACATTATTTCTAGAATTAATATATATTTATAATATCTTATTTACTCTGGAGGCAAAGCTCTGGAGTTTTTGAGCCAAACTTTATTTACAAAATTCAAATGAGTGTAGGTGGCATTTGCTTTGAACCAAAGAAATTGACTAGTTCTTGTCCTTAAAGGAGTTCCAATCTAACCGCAGAGCTAAGACATGTATAGACTAACAATTACAGAATACATTGGAAATCTGATAAGAAACAATTTTCAGCATCTCAGGTACCTGAAGGTCTTCTCTGGCATTTGGAAAATCACAAATGAGCAGTGTTGATTGTTGGGTTGGAGTGTTGGTACATGAAAATCCTGGCTGAAGAAGGAGAGAGAGAGAGAGAGAGAGAGGGAGAGAGAGAGAGAGAGAGAGAGGGAGAGAGACTGAGACAACGCTGCACGTCAGCGATAAAATTTTCAAATAAAAAGACAATGATAGCTCAGAATTGCTTTTACTCTGATTCTATTCTCAGGGCACTGCAGGAGAGCATCAGTTAAAATTTGGGATTTATTGGCCAAGTGTGTGAGAGATGCTGAAAAGAGAACAGGAGTGCGTTTGGTTCATTTCCAGAAAGGAAAAGATCTAGGGTAGAGCAGAATTTTTCTCAAGGACAAAAACAGAAGGTAAAACTTGAAGAACAGCAATATAGACGTGCAGTTATTTAAAAAATTGTTTTCTCTGTGATTAAAAATACGACTGTTAAGATACAGGGCTACACAGCAGTTTTCTTTGGTCAAAGGCCCCTAGGTGTTGAATCTGGCATTATTTTGGGAGGAGAATGAAGACTTTTGAGATAGAAAGTTGGACAGTCAAATGTCTATTAGTTGTTAGATATAAATATATTGTCAGTGGCAATATTCTCAAGTGAGGCAGATTATTTAGCTGGATAACCATATTCAAGTTATGGGTAAAAAATATATATATTGTTCGATTACCATTTGGCAAAAGGGATGAGGAAGTAAAAATCAAGGTATTTTATTTGACAGAAAGGCCTACTATTCAAATTTTTAAGACATGAATGTTCATCAGATGAAATAAATTAGAAATACAATTTTCGTAGAAAGCTCTGGAGGTGAGAACCCAATTAAGTGGGAAGAAGTGAAATGCAAATGCTTATGCAGCAGAGGGGGGCCGCTGAGTCAGCGATGAAGATGTGCATATCTGAGCATCGATGCTCACTTAGGTTTGAGAATCAGAATAAAGGGCTGCACAAGGCGGCCTACAGGACACAGGACACGGACAAAAGAGGAGGCTTAGTACTGAAACCTGGAAAAGGGAGAAATACTGATTTTCTCTATTGCGATGAACTGAATGTTTTTCCCTCCCACCTCGTTGTAAATTGAAATCTTAAACCCTGCTGTGATAAAATCTTGCGCTGGAGCCTCTGCTGGGTGATTAGGTGTTGAGGGTGGAGTCATGGCGATGGAATTAGCACGCCTGCAAGAGTGACTTCAGCGAGCTCCTCTACCGCTGTGCCACGCAGATGAGATAAGAACGCGGCTGTTGATGAGCTGGACATGGATCCTCGCCAGACTCCGCCAGACTCCACTGGTGCTTTGATCTCAGGCATCCCTGTCTCCAGAGCTGGACAAAACAAACGGCAGTTACTTAGAGGCCACTCCAGACTATGGTATTCAGTTACAGCAGCCCAAAGGAACTGTGGCAATTATTATTTATGATTCCAATTTTAAAAACAAAAAATCATAACTGCATTGAACATCTTAATTAAAGCACACTTCCACTTTGGCAACTGTACAATGAGGATGTCAGTCAAAGAGCCTTTATGAAATAAACAAACCAGGAAAGTAAAAGACAAGCGGTAACATTCTGCTTATACAACTGATGGTCATCACAGAGCCTGGTGGTGCAGTACTAAAGGGACAGCCACTATTATTTTCTCCCAATGCTATGAATGTCTCCCATATTTCTGTCAAAATAGAATTCACTGTAAACCACTTTTTAAAATTATAGATGTTATGAGTAAGTGCAATGCTACTAAATCCGTAAGGATCTAGGCTTCGTTACCTTATTCACACACCATGTTGCACACTTCTGTGAAAAACCAGGAATGTTTTTAAAGCCAAATGTATTCTCGCCTAAAGCTTAGGTATTCTTGTCTACGTGATTTCTCCTGATTCTCCAAGGCAGAGGGCAGATCCCAATAACCCCAGACTTGTAGGAAGGCAGGAGAGGAGGATACTCCTCCTGGAAGCTGAGACAGAGATCTCATTAGAAGAGACACTGCGTTTGTTGGGTGAGGCATTCAAAAGTGTCCTCATCTCATCAGCAAACTGGAAGGAAATCTAGGAGCAATGGATGCACAACCGTGGCTGCTGGGCTGCCTCGGCTGGGGCTGGCGGTTCCCATCTCTACCTCGAGGGAAACATAGTACCTTCTTTCTACTCTGCACCTTTGGAAAAATTACCTTAATAGATGGTTTTTATTTACACTTACAGAACAATTTTCTAGGCACAGTATCAGCTCCCCATGCAGATATAGTATTTTTGTCTGGATATATTTGATGTGCTGTCTTACTACCCCCTCCTGCAATGCATGACATCATAGTTTCAGAGAGTCCCACTCAGGAAAAGGGAGAGTTATGACCAAGTGTGGTGAATGGAAAGGAGCAACCTGCAAACTGTGAGCATTTTCCCCATACTCTGCTCTACCCAGGACCAGACTTTTATTTATGTATATTCTGTATTCCAACCTACCCCGTAGAAATTGTGTGAGAGGTAGAACATAAAGATGACTGATTTTTCCTGGAAATGGAAACCTTTAGGCAGGAAACTACATCACCAGGGCCCAAGACACTTAATGGTATTTTCTGAGTGAATAAGTAAAATATTATCAGGTGAGGAGGACACCAGTTCCTTTCTATTGAAATGCCAGTCCAAGGGAGCCATTGCACTGAACTCAGGGAGCCAGAGGATGCTGGCATAGGTGCAGTCACACAGCCCTGGAACCTAAAGTCACAGGGCTGAAGATAAGACTGAAGCTAGAGACCAACTTACCACAGGTCTTAATGTTCAAGCTGTAATGCCGCCTAACACACTGTATAAGAAAGGATGTTTCATTCTTCTACCTTTATATATGTGTGTGTGTGTGTGTGTGTGTGTGTGTGTGTGTGTGTGTGAAAAACATTAAAATGCACAAATCAATGGTTTTTATATGACTGAACACTAGCAAACTATCAAAAACAGGTACATAAATATTTTACTGTGCATGTCTGGGTGTTCTGTTGATGGACCATGGCATTTGAATGACTAATAGAATAAGCATACAAAGAGTAAGATAATCTCTTAATACTGCAGAATTTTCTACAGCCACCTTATAGCACTCTTGGGAAACAACATGCTAGTTTGTGGTGGGTATCTGTGGAGGCACAGGTTGGAGGTAAGGTAAGAAAACTGCTTAAGTAAGAAGTTGCTTGGCATGGCTAAGAAACAATATCTCGTTATATACAAATGAGTTGCATTATGTTACCTGAGAGGCAGAACTGAACAAGTTATTTAATATATTTTTCTCTTCCCTGTGGGCTTCTGTTTTTCACCTCCTGTCTCTATTTCAAAGCCATTTCTCCCATCACCATTCAACACAGACACAATCCTTTTTCCTAGGACACAGGGCATAAGACAAGCTCCAGCTTTTTCTTGGAGCCTAGACAGTGTTAGGACCAAGGTCAGGCTGAAGGGCACAGCATCTGCGTGCTGCATGTGCAGTGCGGGTGCCCCTGTGCCCCACCGAATCGTTGTTCTTTGCTTTGATCCCAGAACCGACAGCAGGCACCCCTCACACTTGCATGCAGAAGCACTACTAGGTCTGGCTTATTACTCAAATGTTCTCAAAGATGCAAAGAATACAAAGCTTTAAGCCTGAACAAGCTTCCATAGGAAAATGTTACTCTGTGGTTGCTTGGCCAATTAAGAAATCTTAGATAATTCTATATATGCCTCCCAGTGTCAACCTGGTCACTGATATATGGAAATAAAGTTGTAGATTTACTTACAGAAAACGTATGCTTTTGAATGGATGAAGAAAATGTGACATAGATATACAATGATGAATTCTTCAACCCTAAAGAAGAACAAAATCATGTCATTTGTAGGAAAATAGATGGAACTGGAGGTCACTATGTCAAAAAGAACAATAAACTGGACTCGGGAATACAAGAATCACATGTTTTCTTTCATTTGTGCAACCTAAAAAAGAGAGAGAGAGAGAGAGAGAGAGAGAGAGAGAGAGAGAGAGGAAAGTAAGCAGGAACATTAATGAAGAGGAAGGGGGTGAGGGCGGGGAGTGGGAGGGGCTTAGGGAGCATGGATACAGAGGACATGCATGCAATGTCATTATGCACATGTATGGAGACGTCAGGAGGCGTCCATTATTTTGTACAATTGCTACACAATAGTTATTATAATTTGAAAAAGCACTCCATAGAATGCTTTTCCTCATGGACATAGTCCGATCTACTGCAGGAGAAACTGACTTTTCTCCAAGGTTTTGTTTTCTTTTAAAAATGCCTGATCCAACTGACTGTGGCAATAGCTTGATCTTGGCCTGTCTTCTCACTCTCATAATGCTATTACCTCATCTTTTTAACCCAGAAAAATGCTCTGATATCACTCACTGGGTTAATTTCAGTTTAATTAGAAGCATTTTCAACTTCTGATCCACACAAAGTCTGGCCTTCACAAAGTGTGTTTCCCCCTGTGGACTCCACACTTGACAAGCTTTGAACAATGGGGATCTGTTTCCTCCTGTGAAGTTTCCAGAAACAAGCTTTCGAGAGCTGCTGTGTGTTTATGTTTGTTAACACTCCTACAAGCGCCCCTCCGTGACTCACACACACAGAGAGCCAGGGCCATAAATGGTTGCTTATTCGCACTGCCTAGAAGACCCAGCACGGGGCTCCAAGGTGTGGAAGAGGATTAGAGAATCTCAGTGTGTCACACAGATTAAGTACAAATAAAACAACACCACTTTTCACTTTGCTGGGATCCTTTAAAGTAGGTCAGGGTTAACCATGAAGCCCAACTTGCCATCTTTGCTTTTCCTGGTTTAGGCTCAACTGGGACAGGAAGCATCAGATATGACAGCATAAATGCATAAACACAGTGGGAGTTTGCCATTCTCAAGAGCTTACGACACTGTTCGACCTGAGAACTGGCACTGTGGATGTTTAATACACACCTTTTGATGGCTTGATTAGAGCAACTTGTTACACTTGCAGTAGAGGAATAAAGATGGGCAATCACAAATTATATGTGGATTTAAGAATTACTCAGCATACAGTCCTGTCAGTGGGTTGTTTATTTGCCAGTCTTATGGAGTTTGTTTTTATGTAGCCACAGGTTAGCAACAGCAACAGACACAAAGGACCCCAGTACGGAAATGCTGGGGTCTTTTTCTCACATAGCGTTGCCCTTTCCAGATGTCTTCCCTGCAAATTCCAGTTGTCTGTCTCCAACTTCATTCTCTTATTGCCACTCCTTTGCAAGGCTGAAGTATTTTCTTTGGGTTCTTGCCACATGCGTGATGGCCAGGTAAATGCCTTTAGGCAGAAAACAAGGACAGTCTCATCCCGTTTGCTCCCAGCTTTCATACATCACAGACTACCTGTTGTTTAGTTCCTGTTGCCAATGCTGTATGTTTTATCCAGTTTTTCTCATTGTTTATGGTAGGAGGCTGTCTACTACCAGATACTGTATTATGGAGGGAAGTAGGAGTCTCTAGCCACAAATTATAATTTAATCATCTTAAAACCAAGACAAAAACAATCTACTTGTTTACCAAATACATTTTCTGTTTTCTTAGACTTTACTTACATGGGGAAAGCAGGGAATAGGAGCCCAGTTCTGGGAGGAAAGTGTCTTACTCTTTAAAACAATCATGGTAAAACAGAACATTTTTTAATGCCCCAGGACAGGGTCATGAGAATATGAAATCTGGGATTGCTGAACCAACTTGAAACTGGAGCACCAAGAAGATAGCTATGCCAATGGCGACCACATGGAAAGGCGAAAACATTAAGTTCCTGATGACAGTGAATTATCTCATTATAAGGTCTTTTTGAGATAATAAATTGTTCTTATTCTTTGAGAACAATAAATTCTTTACAGTTAGAAGCAGTGGAATCAGAGCCTTCCCTTATTTCCCTTGAGGAACCCCTCTGGGCTCAGTGGAAACAGAAATGATTCCTTAACACTCAATGGAGCCAGATCATGTCCATATTTATAACTTTGGTTATCCAGCAGTGTTTGGGATTTCATCTAGTTTTTTTCATTTTTTTATTTTAAAGATTAAAAAAATGAAAACATCTTAGCAAACACACATACATTTAGAAAATAACACAAAAACAATATAAGCAATACAGAATCTCAGACAAGGTGATAGGAAATTAACAATGGTTGCTGTATTACGTACTGATATCTTCAATTTTGATACTCAGACAAATATAGACATGTAAGATTGATCATACACTTAAACATTAACTTTTATTTTTAATAGAGCAATAAAAGTCAGTAGTACAATTATGTTAGGTATACTGTGTGTGTGTGTGTGTGTGTGTGTGTATCCCCTTCTTTCTTTTCTGTTGTTCTTTCCTTTTGAACAGTTTCCTTCCCATTCACCACGTCTATTGTACCTCCTAGATTTTGTTCACTGTTTCAGGTTCTTAAACTAGCAAGATAATACAGTATTTACACATGCAGGTCTGATTTATTTCACTTATGAGTATGGTCTCTAGTTGTGTCCATTTTCCTATAAAAGCCTTGAGATTTTCTTTATAACTGAGTAATATTCCATTATATAAAATTACCACAACTTTTATATCCATTCCTCAGTGGATGGGCATTTGGGTTGCTTCCACAATTAAGCTATTACAAATTACACTGCTATAAATATGGGTGCACATATATTGCTGTGATATGATGTTTTCAGTTCTGCGGGTAAAACACCCAGAAGCGGAATAGCTAGATTGAATGGGGTCTCTAGTCCTAGTTTACTGAGGAATCTCCAAACCGATTTCCACAGTGGTTTCACCAGTATACACTCCCACCAGGAGCGGAGTAGGGTTCCTTTTTCTCTACATCCTCACCAGCATTTGTTATTGGTTGATTTCTTAATGATAGCCATTCTTACTGGGGTGAGATGGAATCTTAGTATTGTTTTAATTTGCATTTCACAAATGACTAATTATGTAGAACAATCTCTCATGTATTTATTTGCCATTTGTATTTCTTTATCTGAAAAGTGTGTGTTCATCTCAGATGCCCATTTTTGGATTGGGTCTTTGAATTTGAGTGAGGGCTGACATTTTTAATTCTTTATATGTTCTAGATAAGAGTCCTTTGTCCAAGGGACAGTCAGCTAGAATTTTTCCCCAATTTGTGGGTTTTCCTTTATTCTATTGGTGATTTCCTTAGATATGCAAAATTTTTTCAGTAAGATGAGATCCTAGTTGTTGATTCTTTGAAGTATTTCCCTTCCCGTGCAGTTTGGCTTTTGCTCATGAACTCCATGCTATGTCTTCAGGATTTTTACCTGTTTTCTCTTCCAGTAGATTTAGTGTTTCTGTTTTAATATTTAGATCTATAATCCATTTTGACATGAGTTTGATGCATGGTGAGAGACATGGGTCTAGTTTCAGTCTTTGGCATGTGGTTGGCCAGTTTTTTCAGCACCATTTATTAAAGAGGCTACATTTCTTCCAATAAACTTGTTTGGACCCTTTGTCAAAGATAAGGTGGCTGAGTGTGTTTGTGGTTGTGGCTGCATCTTCCAGTCTGTTCCATTGATCCTCAGGTTTGTTTTTCTGTCAGCACCATATTGATTTTATCACAGTAGCTTTGTAGTATAATTTCAAGTCAGGGATTGTGATGCTACTTGCTTTGTCTTTGTTACCCAGGATTGCTTTTGCTAGTCTGGGTCTCTTCTAGTTCCAGAGCAATTTTAGGAATGTTTCCTCTAGATCTATGAGATATTCTGATAGTATTTTAATTGGAACTGTATTGAATCTGCACAAAAATTTAGGAAGCATGGCCATTTTCACAATGTTGCTTCTTCTTATCCTTGAACAAGGAATATCTTTCCATTTTCTGAAATCCTCTTCGATCTCCTTTTTCAGATTACTATAGTTTTCACTGTATAGATCTTTTACTTCTTTTGTTAGATTGATTCCTAAATATTTTAATTTTTGGATGCTATTGTAAAAGGTATGGTTTCCTTAGTTTCTCTCTCAGTATATTTGTTGTTTGTGTATGGGAATGCCATTAATTTTTGAGTGTTGACTTGCATCTAGCTGTGCTACTGAATTTGTTGATTAATTCTAGGAGTCTTTGGGTGGAGTTTTGGGGGTCTTCCATGTAGAGTACCATGTCATCTGTGAATAATGATAATTTCACTTCTTCCTTTCCTATTCTTATGCCTTTTATATCTCTCTCTTGTCTAATTTCTCTGGCTAATGTTTCCAGAACTATGTTGAATAGGAGGGGTGACAGTGGGCATCCTTGTCTTGTCCCTGATTTTAAAGTGAAAGCTTTTAGTTTTTGCCCATTTAGTATGATGTTGGCTATTGGTTTGTCATAGATGGCTTTTATCAGGTTAAAGTAAAGACCATTGATTCTTATTTTCTGTAGGGTTTTTATCATGAATGTATGTTGGACTTTGTCAAAAGATTCTTCTGCATCTACTGAGATGATTATGTGATCTTTCTCTGGCTCTGTTGGTATGGTGTATTACATTGATTGATTTACGTATATTAAACCACCGCTGCATCCCTGGAATGAATCCTACTTGGTCAAGGTGTATTATCTTCCAGATGATTTGCTGAATTCTGTTTGCTAGTTTTTTTTAAAGAGAATTTTTTTTAAAAATAGCAAACAACATAGACAAAAGCAAAACAAAGCAAAAACAACAAGAATGGTACAGGATTTCAGAACAAAATGATAGGGATTAGCAGTGGTTGTTATATTACATATTTTAATCTTCATCAAAGTTGATCAGATTACCAGATGTAAGAATGCAAGATTAATGAAACCATTAAAGAGAACAAAAATAAAAACAAAAATTATAAATGATACAGAGTTTCACCAAAGAAGATAGCAATTCAACAATGGTTGTTATGTTGCATATTGTTGTCTTCAAATTAGTTGTTCAGATTACCAGATATAAGCATGCAAGTTGTTCCAAAATATAAAGAATTAACTGTTCCTTTCAATAAACCATTAGACATCAGCAGTACTGTTATCTCACCCATCCTCCTGTATATATATGTATATATATTTTTCCTTTCCTTCTTTCTTTCCTTTTCTCCTTTCCCTAACCCCAGCTTTTTCCTCTTTTGTGCAATTTCTTCCCCTTTCCCAACATCTATTATACGTTTTGGATTCCATTTACTCTTTTGTATTCTTACACTAGGGAGACAACATGCTTAACTAATGCAAAGAAATTGAAATTATCCCATGCATGCTATCAAAGCATAGTGCAATGAAATTGGAAATTAATGACAAAAGAAACCACAAAAACTCCATAAACACATGGAAATCATCTAGCTTTTCTCTTATGGTATAAAGGAATCTAAAACAGAGCATTAAAGAGTATAACTCTTCATAATCAAAAACAATTTCTATAAGTAGAAACCTGTATAGTTTATCAATAGCACTCATAATTCTTAACTGTACTTCTATGAGTTCAGTAATTTTGAGCAATAGACCAAAACTTCAGTAGACTGCTCTTCTAAGGTGAGTGATTAATTGACTTTAAAGATTAAAGATTAAAGATTAATGTTCTTCAAACATTAAAGAAATATAATCCAAATTGTCCTTATGAGAATGTTGACTTGGTGACTCTTCAATGATCTTTCTTTATAATATGTCTAGATGTAGACTATCTTCAAACCAGCCAGACCCAGGACACTTGAAGAACATATCAAAACCCTTTTTTAAAAATGAAATTATGGTTTAGATTAAAATAGTTTTCAAAAAAATTATTTTCCTGACCTGCGAAAAGTTATCTCCTATGACTGTCAATAGTGATCCAAAGCCTGCAGCTTTGACATTTATGAACTATAGATCCAACCGATCAAATTCAAGCCTTAGAATAATTGAATATTTATGAATTACTTAAAGTACAAATGTGAAGATAAAATATTAGAAAATACATGTATTTATTCTTTCTCTTCAGAAGTGCAGAGTATATGTATAGAAGCAAAGACTTAAAGAAAGAATGTACCTAATAAAGTACTTGCCCCAGTGCCAGCACGTTGCTAAAAGAAAAAAGAACTCTGCATCATCATCATTTCACCTATGTCAATTGTCATAAACATTATCAAATAAACTGTTATTATTATAAACACTACAAAAATTTCTGTTTCCACTTAATGCTATGGTCTAATTAGTATCCACAAAGATAAGTCATAGCAAGTCTATTTAAGTTTAGGAAATGATGTATTAGGTTTATGTATTGGGCAGCTTTCCCATCACTGAAACCCACTCACAACTCAAATTACAGGCAGAATGTGGCTCACTGTTACAGGGAATTCATGCCATGGTCAGCTGGCTCCAGGGCAGAAACACCAGCCAGAAGGCAGAGCAGGGAATGGTGCCTGAGAGTAAGGGCTGAGGGACCAAATATAGAGTCTAAGGTCACACCTCTGTTACCCCTCCAGACGCACCTGAAAGTGTGCGTTAGTAACGCCCCGGGGAGCTCCCAAACCAACCCAGTTGACCATCTAGTTTAAGGGTTAACTATGCATATGATGTGGAATCTTAAACCATATTAATAAATGTTGCATTCTCTTCTTTTAAAACCCATTGGTCTATCTCACATTTTGATAATGTCTTCAATTTTGTAGAATCATGCATTGATTATTGGAAAAGCATTAGTTCACTGGCTTGCACACATACTAAATTTGCACATTTCATTATGACACACATGTACAAACACATAATACTCACACTGGTGATTATCCCCACCAATCTTATCCAAGGTCTTCTTGTATTGGAAATCCATCAAAGTGACAGATTGATGTTCATCGATGTCCTGTTGTCACTTTCCTTCTAATTTGTCAGTAGCATGAAGAACTATAAATTGTTCTCTCTGAAATAACAGGACCACTTCAATTTTTTTGAGAGAGAATGTCTGGCAAGCACCCAAATTTGAATGATGATAGTTTACCTGTGAGTTGTTTTTTAAATGAAAATTGTGTGCCATGGTAAAGCAGCTTGCTAGGTATTAACAATGATCATGGAGTGGTTTTCCTTAGGACAGCTAAAATATTTTAGCAGAATTGCTTCATGATACTTCCCATTTTATCACAAAGAATTTTAAATGGACATATATGTAAAGGTCAAAATCTAACCGTATTGCTCCTTTTTATTTCTTCATCAAAAGCACTTGTAAGTATAACTGGACTTTTTAAGAACTATAAGTGCCCTGCAATGAGGGTACAATGACTAAGAACCAGTACAGTGGGAAACCACAGTCCTTGAGTCACACTGAAGCAAAACACACTTTTGCCCTCAAGTATGGAAACAAAATGTAAAAAGGCAATGCAATATTTTCAGTATTATGATAAAATAATTTTGATGTTGCACACGCCTAAAAGGGTCTCCTGGAGCTTGGGACTTGAGAACTCCTGCTTACATACACTTTTTGGTGTGAATTTCTCATAAGCAACAAGCCAAAATCTGGGATGTTCTATTCTAATTGTGAAAACTAAGAGGCTTGTCAACACTGGTTGAAAGCAGTCATTCTTTCTAAGCATCTTAAGTAACTGATGTATCTATTTGCAAGGTTCTGCAAAGATATTTCCAGCATATGAATAATTGGATTTTCATTGTAAATAAGAAAAAGAAATTAAGATTTTTCTCTCCAAAATGATGGCAACCCATTATAATAATTTCAAAAACCAAGATAACAAAAATGTGAGGACGTCATTTATTTAATCAACTCCATTTGCACCCATGTGGCTGTAGGGATGTTCTTAGCAGTTTCTCCTCATTAGATTCTTGGCTTTTCTGTAGGATTTATTCTTCAGAAGTACTGGTGTTTTGTTTTGTTTTGTTTTTTGTCTTTTTGAGACAGGGTTTCACATGCAGTTTAGGCTAGCCTTGAACTAATTTTGCAGCCCAGGAGAGCCTCAAACTCACAGTGATCCTCCTGCCTCAGCCTCCCAAGGGCTGGGATTACAGGTGTGCACCACCACACCTCGCTGTTTTGTCTTAAATTATTCATCTTTTAAATTGAATAGTTCTCCTCCCCCACCATGTTCAATTTCTGTGGGAACTTGAGTTCCAGTGCTGCCATGTCCAGGGCAGCTCTTGAAATTCCCAGGGAGAGGACAGTGGAGGATGAAGAAATGAACACAAGGGTCAGAATGCAGAAAGCTGAGGTCAGGTGGAGCCCCCTCTGATGAGAGGAAAGAACTGCCCAGCGACTGTAGTGCATTTATTTATACAGTCAGCAAGAGACTGGTAACAGGTGAAAGCCCCTCCTAAAGGGAAAAAAGATTTACCTAACAATGTGTTTGTCTGGCTTGCCTTGGGAGCTCCATGTTCTCAGGCTGGCCTTGCTTTAGCCGCACATATGTGGCCGATCTGCAGTTCAGCCTCTCCCCATACAGTGCTCCTTTGGGAATCTGACAATAAGTAGTATATTACATTTTAGAATCCAAAGAAACAAAATTCTTTCTGTTCTTCTGATGGATTAAGAACAAAGAAACCAATTTCCAGGCCATTTAGTATAATATATGCTTTCAGAAGTATGAAGTTCCTCTGATAAAGCCTTCTAATTTTAACCATATTCATTTCTGAATAGACTACAGTATCTCACAAAGCTTCTCAAGAATGTTATCTTTGACATCCAACTCAAGCATTCATTGCCAATTACCAAGCTCACAAAGCTCATTTTATGAAAATAAACTCTGAATGAACATGACATATATCAAAGCAATTATGCCTTATTTTGCCACACAACCCATATGTTTATTTCCTATCTTCCCTGATTTAATAGTCACTCACTAATAGGCATCAAAAAAAATAAATCTGAAAATACAGAATTTTGATGATGGATTAATACAGTAATATCCAAAAGGTTGTTATTTTTCATTCTGATACTTTCCCATAAGCCTTTAACATTAACAAAACTTTCTTCAAATTATTTGTAATGAACACCATTCACACTGGTATATTTTATCAGATCATGTCAATTCTTCTTCCGAGGCACCCACAGGCTGCAGTATCTACTAGTGAGGAATCCTTTGTAAATCACCCACACTTTTCAACAGCCAAATGACCTGAGGCAGAAGGACTTGAGTCAATAATATGCTGGTGACACTATGGCAACACATCCCTGTCAGTCAGCACTTGGCTTCAGCCTCTTGGGGAATTCAAAGCAGCTACACTGCCTTCTGGATAGGGCCCACATCTACTTGTTTTCAAGATAGGATTATGTTTCCCATCAGTTCTGTTAGCATACGTTTACTAAGCACCCTTCATATTCTGTGCAGGATTCTGGCTGGACTCTTGGACCACAAAGATGAACAATATAAAAGAAAGAGTACTTCATCTCAAGATGTGCCTTGTCTAGTACACAAAGACAGGCTGAAGACAATAAATATGAGTTCTGAGTATTACGTATTCCTTCACACATGTTTATTGAGAACCACTGAGTTAGTTACGACAGTAAAAGGAAATTCAGGGCAAAGACCTTTGGCCCAATTCAAAAAGTTCAAGTTCAATAGCTGAGCTGTTATGGACATAAGGACACGGGCAACAACATTCTGGGTAATAACAGTCAAAAGCACAAGAATAAATGTCATGGAAAATGCAGAGGTCTGTAAGCGATCTTCCCTTCTGAGAATGTAGCTAGGGTTAAAGAAGTGGCAGGTACATGTGGAATCCTGTACAGAGAGAGAGGGCAGCCGGAGGGTCACAAGGGACCCAACTTATGCAGTTCCTCTTGAATAGAAGGAACTTAGAAAGGTTTGGAGGCACCCTCTTAGCAAAGTGTTTATAAACTCATTAAGCTGATTGATAACCATCACAGAATCTGGAGAAGAGACTCCTATCATGTACAGACAAGTGGAACAGACTTGATTTATGCCACAGGAAAAAAGTATGGAGGAGAATTTGATTGAAGACTGGACCCTGTCTCACATATACAATATCACACTCACATTCTCCTTCTTTCTCTTCCTCTCCCCACCCACAGCAATTTACTTGTACAGTATTAGCTTCAAAATATTTACTTAATACCCAATACGCCAAAAGGCCCTCCCCAGGGTCACAGCTACACAGAAGGGAAGTGAGAACAATCCCTCCAGCACAAATGTGGCCTTGCTCATTTCAGTTCCATATAGTCTTCTTGCTCTCTGGGACTCCAAAACCAAAGAAATTTTTATTACTGGCCCAGAAGAAGATAGACATGTATTACCTCTGAATTATCCACTTTCCCCTAATCCTTCTCTAACTGCCCTTCCAGGGCTAGAGAAAAATCTGTTCTCTGATGTGCACTGCATACAAACTATTCACAGTGGACCACATCCGCTGGGCAACGCTCAGTTACCAATCCCAAGGAATGTACGAACTCAGGTTCCAAAACACAAGCTGACTGATCATTCTAGCCATCTAAATTGGGAGCTAATTAAATGTTTTAACTGGAAGTCTCTTCTCACTGCAGCAGAACAGGGCCATTTTGAAGCAAACACTTCAATGAAACACTTCTTTGGGACAATCCAGTTTGACTACAGGAAACAACTGCTTCTGGCTGGCAGCACAATGTATTCCTACTTGATTTCCCCCCCAGTGTATACACAAAGGCAAAGAAATGTAATCACAGAGAGGAAGGCATTATAGCTTATTGGTGTCACTCAAGGTGATCAAAAATAGTTTGTCCTTCCCCATGTAGGATTTTAGTCCAGTCTACAGTGAATATAAATAATTTGAGCAAAGGAACATTCAGAGCTGTGCTGAAACATGTTGGGTATTGTTTGGATGTCATTAACAGTGGAAGGCTAAATCATTCATTTGATTTCCATTAAAATTAGATGTTGTTTGAATTGTGTCTCCTATTTAAATAAGTAGTCTGAGGCCATGAAGTTCTAAGAAAAGAGCTTCAACTTGGGTTTACAGTCCAGCTTTGACAGAGGAGCCTCTGAATTGTGATGAGCTCATGTAGCTCTAAGAAGGAAGCCCAACCAGAAATGCGAAAGGCTGAAAAGAGGAAACTTCTAAGTGTCTCCAAGTGAGAAGAATCCAGCTGGACTTAGAGCATTGACTTCTTTAGAAAGCCAGAGGCCTTTCCATTGGGAGTTATTATTCCCTTGTTTGATTGAAAAAAATTAGCATCAAACATGAAAGCAGCTGCAATGAACAGCCAAACAGGACCTCAGGCTTTTCAGCAGCTGTTGTGGCACAAGAAAGACCTAGACTGGAGATGGCTATCAGTGTTGAATGACATGAATACTTAAGGTGAGGTAGAAGTTGTACAAGGAGACAGTGCATGTGTATGAAAAAGACACACAAGGTAAAGCAGCAGTGTAAACACATAGCATCAAGTTGGGAAGGAGGATTCCAACCAAAAAGCCATCTTAGTCGTAGGGGCTCATGGATGAGGCTCTGCAAGGAAAGGACAACTAAACTAAGCCTGCCACAAGAGTAAGAGTTGGCCAGTTTCCAAAGGAATGGAATGGGTGTTCCAGGCAGACAAAGCAGAGCAGCCAGATAATGTGTACAGTTGTACTATAGGCATAGTGTAACTGTGCCAAGACTACAGTTGTGTGGCAACAGGTCTTGTGTAATAGGTAACTCTGCCCATATTTACACAGCTGGTTCTGAAGACGAAAGTTCAGCAAGAAAATGTTTATATACAAACTAATATAATTTCAGTGTTTTGAAACAGATTACAAATAACTGAGAAAAAAAATCCTGAATGTTAAAGTTGAAGGTTTTTGGGATTTTTGTTTGTTTGTTTGTTTTGTGTTTAGTGTAAAGATATTTGCCAAAGAAGGATCTTTAGGATAACTATGGCAAATTTTATCTTAGTGTAATATAACTTAATTTGTATAGTTTAGTTTAATGTAGTGTAGCGCATGGTGCCACATGCCTGTAATCCCAGCACTCAGGAGGCTGAAGCAGGAGGATCGTTGCAAGTTTGAGACCAGCCTGGCCTACAAAGTGAGCTCAAGGCCAGTCTGAACTGCACAGCAAGGCCTTGTCTCAAAAAGACAAAGAAAAATGTAGTGTAGTATAACTATGCCAAAGACCACAGACTTTCCTGATGGTGCTAGACCCGCACATCAGGAAATGAGAGTTAGTAAGCAATAAGAAGAGATAATTTCTGTCTTTACCTAAAAAAAGGTCTCTGCCAAATGAGAAAAAGCAGAAAAGTCAGCATAATTCTTTTTTAAAAATGGTCAAAGTCTTTGCTATTCACTGAATATCTGAATATCTAAGAGATACATGAATACTTGATTGCCTCTTGAAAAACATGGGAAAGCAAAGCAATGCTTGTGCTGTGATTATAAACTTGGACTTTATCATGATAGCAGTGATAATCCATTGGGTAATTCATATAGAAAATCAAGGGAGAACAAATGCATAACAGAAATTGAATCACAGAGGATCTACATAGTGATACTATAGATTATATGGAAAGTAAAGGGCCTAGAATGTTCTTGAAGAAGAGGGATAAAGTTGAAGGACTTAGTTTACCAGATATAAAAACCTATTGTAAAGCAACAGTAAGAAAAAATAAGCAAAACAAATAGACAAACAGACCAATGGGACAGACTAGAGAGTCCAGAAATAAACTCACACATATATACACCATAGAATTTTGGTAAAAGGAACACAACACAGCAGCAGCAATACCACCATCCCTTAGTAAATGGTACTGAGTCTTCTGGATATGCATGCTGGGAATAAAAATGAAACTTCTCTCCCACCTCACTCCACAACCAAAACTCAATTCTAAGTATATTGGATGGATTGATGTGAAA
Organism: Dinomys branickii; assembly: GCA_004027595.1. Lineage (NCBI taxonomy): Eukaryota > Metazoa > Chordata > Mammalia > Rodentia > Dinomyidae > Dinomys > Dinomys branickii. Next base: position 319,988 of record PVLD010000038.1, on the reverse strand, counting down.
GATAAAATAAAACTTCTAGAAGAAAATAACTTCATGATCTTTAGACAGGCAAAGATTCCTTAAACTAGACTCATAAAGCACTACCCTTAAAAGAGACAACTGATAAATTGGTTTACTTTAATATTTGAAGCTTCTGTTCCTCAGCAGACTATGAAGAGATATGATGGAATATATCTGAGTACCAAAGATCCTCCTATGGGAAATATCTTTACACTGAAAAAATACCTCAAACTTTAATGCTCAGAATTTCTTTCTCAATTATTTGTAATCTGTTTCAAAACTCTGAGAATTTTATTAGTTTGTACCCAAACAATTTTTATGTTCTAGCTGAACTTTCGTCTTCATAATTAGCTGTGTAAATATGGGCAAAGTTACCCATGTACACAAGACATGTTGCTACACAACTATAGTCTGGAAGTACAAAGTAATATATATTCGCAGGCTGGTTTGGCAGACTTTTATTCTTTTTTAAGTCAATGTTTTTGTTTTGTCTTTTTTGCTATTATGCTTTAAGAGAATGTGGTAATTGACAGACTGTCAGTCCTGAGGTTAGCGCATATGCTGCGGGTGCCTTCCAGCAGTCCACAGGGTAGCTGAGTCTATTACACTAAACTTGACACAACCATGAATAGTTATCCCACTTTCCCTGTGCATGGAGAGTGTCACTATGCTGGCTCACTATAAGCCGGGTATTGGATTTCCTTTGATCCCTCTCACTGAGGGTGATGATATTAACCTCTGCAAGCTAACGAGGTGGGAAAATGAGCTGGTCCCAAGTATAGCTGGACTGGGACTAGCCATACAGAGCTTCAAAGAGCCCAAGCACAAATTCTGAGTGTCAAAAAACAGAAAGCTGCTAAGTAGTTAATACAGGGACAGAAGAAAGCACGACATTGCGGTTGACTAGTGAGGAGTCCTCAGCAAACCCCAAAGAGCTCTTGGGATGACAAAACCACACGCCCGTGAAGCAGGACTCTGAGCTTGCTTCATGAGCGCTCCCTGTCCAGGGCTCATTCTCTCCGACGCCGGCATTGTGTCTGTGCCTTTGTCCTCTCACTGAAACCAGACTTGAGAGAGTTGAGGTTCACTGTTGACCAGCATGTTTTCTCAGTTCCCGAGGGATATTTACTGAGGTGTGGTGTTTTTCAAAGCCTTTAATAAGTAGTACGCTATGTCCTCCGTACCTTTATTTTTCTAAATGTGTGGGGAGGACACTGTTTCTTGCTCTTTGGCCAGCGTTCCAAAACATTCATTCCTGTTGCTGTGAATTCCAGGCTATCCTCTGAAAGTGGACAGCATGACCAGCGCTTTGTACATTATGTTCAAGTTTTCCAAGCAAGAGAAAATGAAGTCTGTGGATAGCTCAAGGCCAAGACCTGTCAGAGATGAGAAATGGAGATCTTTAGGGAAAAGGCCACGTAGGTGGGCACAAGAGTACAGCTGATGCTTGCCTTCAGGATGGAAGGATAGTAACCAAACAAAATTTTTTAAATAGCCTTCTCATGTCACTGTGATCCATTCTGGAATTAACTAATCAATTACCACAGTGTAATCAGACTACAAAGCACTGTATCCAAAAGCACTTTTTTCCCCAGATACAGGATCTCACTATATGGCCTACACTGGCCCCAAATTCCTGTGCTCAAGGGACTCTCTTGCCTCAGCTTCTCAAGTAGCAGTGACTATAGGCACATGCTACCTGGCCTACCTCCAGAACACAAAATGTGAAATTTCCTGATATATTTGTTTTCCTAATGTGAGCACTGAAACTTTTACTGACTTTACCACCGTGCACCAGGCTCTGTGGAAATCTTTCTTTGCAGAACTAACCTGCGTGAGGCGTTGACTCCCTGCTCAGTGAGAAAGTGTGGAAGTGCATTTCAGCCACGCAGACAACAAAGAGGCTCATGAGTCAGAGCCGAGGAGGAAAACCACTTCCGTTCTGTCCTGTTAGATGAGGGGTGGAAATTCACCAAAAATACACAAAGAAGGTCATTTTCAACTAACCAAGGAGTTTTCAGACTCTCCCAAAACACTTCCCAATTTTAAAAAGTGTGAGGAACTCTGGACTCTACGAACCAAGAGTGGTGCATGTTTTGAGAAGAACTAGTTAGCATTCAGCGTTGGATGTCTTTTCAGAGCAGCCCATGGCTCCATTTATGAGTGACTTTCCAAAGCGGTGCACAGTGCTCCGTGACTTACACCTTGTGCACAGTGCCCGGTGACTTACACCTTAGCGAGGACTCACGTCTGGAGGCGTGGGGCGGAAGGACAACTCTGGCCCCGTGGGGAGCACTGCAGCGCTGAGACTGATTTGGAGCTTTCACTGGGGAGGATTCTCTAGAAACAAAGGCTAAGGCGTAAGTTTGAAATGAGCAACCCAATGAAAAACAGACCGAGTGGCAAGTTGTCAAAACTGTTTTAAAGTAGAAGGCTTGTGACTTTATATCTTAAACATCTATTGTGGAAACAAAAAGGTAATCATCTGTGAAGAAGAAAAAATAACATACTTTTTTCAAAAAAATGAATCAATTATGACAGATACAGAAAATTTGGGATATTAGCTTGCTTTAAAAAATAAACATGCATTTATTAGAAGACAACTCATTCTAAGTGGCCTCATTTTTGACAAAGGTTTAAAATATACTCTATTAAATTAACATCATGAAGGCCATTTTATCCATTAGTCATCATAGTCCAGTGCCAACGTGCTGTTAGATATTTTTTAAGGTCTACAAAAATTATTAAAACCTGAAAAAAATGAAATATCAGCTCCAAACTACAAAATGGAACTTAACAAATGTTTAATTAAAAAGTCTACCCAAAAAACCATCACATCAACTAGTCAACTGCAACTCTACTCTTCTAACTGCAGTATAAATTATATTTAATGGGGGACATGGGTGGATTTTAATTTGTTATATTATACATCTGGAGTGGCCAAAAGCAGAAGTACAAGGGGCTCAGAATTGCCCTGAATGACATCAATACAATTAAAATGGAAATCTGTTGTTGGATGTCAAGTAACATAAAGTGGTAGCCTTAGGAATGTGAGGCCCAAGCAGTGGGCCTTGGAAAAAATAACCGCTACCTCTCCAAAACTAAGCAATAGTGGCTGAAATCCTTACTTCAGTTCCTCAAGATTAGGCACTGCTGGGTAATACTGTCTTTTTTTTTTCTTTTAAAATAAATGTACTCCAAAATAAATAAATAGACAATGGACATGTCAGTGGAAATCTTGCTTAAGAGCCCATTAGACAATATTCCTGAAGGCACCGTAAGCTAATGAGTAGCCTGGAGTGTCAGGAAGTAGAAAAGCTGGCTCCTTGGAGAGGTTTAGTTTGGGGCTAACCTTGGATTTAGATTTCCTTGCTTGATCTCCCTTATTAGAGTAAAGTTATCATTTATTATTATTATTATTAATTGCTTATCATCCAACAAATAGATGAATACATTCAGGATATTTTGGTAATATAATCTACATTCAGTGGATAGAATGGAGAAGTTCCAAAATGATGCTTTCTTGAAAAGACTTTGTTATCTGCCCCTCCCACAGAGAGACAGACAGACAGTCAATCTTCAGAAATTGAGCCACCATTATATGATGGTAACTGCTGCTTCAGGAGGTATAAAACCAAGCTAGGAGACAAGACCAAGCATAGTTCAGCTCCTAACTAAGGCCCTTGTCATTGGAGATGTAATGCATTGTGCAGTGTAAAACCGTACAGACTGTCATAGAACAAATCATTTTGGAGTTTTGATTCATTGTTCATGAAGTCACTTCTGGACCTCTTAACCAAGATGGGCAAAAATGCAATTAGACCAAGCAGTGAGTTACGAACTAGAGGAGTCAAGCATACAAAGGAGGGGTAGGAGAAATAAAGAAATCATTCAATTAATTTAACAAAAATTCGGACTGATTTTCCAGTAACTCCTTGTGTTTAGCTTTTTAAATAATTGTTCTGAACATGGAGTGGTTCTATTAATTTGAAATCAGAATTGAGGTCGGTTGAGAGGTAATTTAAATTTATTTTTAATTCTTGCCTGTTTAACATGTCGATTGGACAAGCTCTTTCCTATCACCCTAAAGTTTTCAGAAGCAGCTATTTAATTAAACTTTAAAAAGGAAAACCTGTGTATTCTCTTGAACGAATGAGGCCTTATGATTTCCACCAGAAGAATACAGAGAAAATATTGATTCCTTTGTCTATAATTTTTTACAATTATTTCTCATTATTAAATTGATAAGATATGGTGTTGCATGCCTGTAATCAATCACTCAGGAGGCTGAAGCAAGAGGGATGCTGGGAGTTCAAGGCCAGCCTGTGCTACAGACCCTGTTTCAAGAAAGCTTGTAACAGACACTTCTGCTTCTGATAAAAGGGAAATACAGCCATGTCCTGGCTTAGAATAAACAATTTTACCTTATACTTGATACTTTCCCCCAAGCTTATTTTTCTCAGGATACTAAAGAACATCCTACAACAGGCAGAGCTATTCTATATATAGTGTAGCCTTTGCTTCTGACTTAGCAACTGGGAATCTCTCCCACCAGAATCCTCACATCTGTGCAAAAGAACATGTGCAAGACAGTGAGTCAGTGTTTGAAGCAGCGAGATGTGGAAGCGATCTTGAATGTCCTGTCAACAGGGACAAGGTACATCTACACTGAGAAGCCATTAAAAGAAAGAGATGAACTTATATACGATGATATGGAAATGTATTTTGCTTAATAACAAGGAAAAAAGGAAAATGATACAGTAAATGCATAAGCAAATCACTGAGTATGTATTACATGATCACACACGTCCCCACAAGTGCAAAATGAACCTATTACTGTTATTCCCAATTTTTCTATTCAATATAAATGCAATACATACTAGAAAATAAATGGCAGAGAATTAGTTAAAGAGAACTAATCACGTATCAAAAAGGTTACTTTATACATATTTCATCCTTTTTGATGAACCTGAAAGAGTGGCTTTCTTTTACCTTCCAAGATTCATGAGGGCAGGATTTTTAAAAATGTTTTCTTCACAAATGTTTACAATCAGTGATATATTTATCACCGGGTACTGGTACCCACACAGATCAAATACTGATCCCTTTATTCTTCCCCTCCCCTCTACTTCCCATCTCCCCTCACCTCTGGGTCCCCCTGCCAGTTCCACAGAGTCCATCTCCCTGTTTCCTCTCATCCTTCTTTTATTTGAGAGCAGGGTTTGCATCTCATCTTCACAGCTGATCCCTACATCAGGACCACAAAGAGTTCATAATAAAATATAAGAACAGGATGAACAGCTACTCTACCTCCCATGCTAGCAAAACTCCAAATGATAATATTTGATAAGCTAGGCCCAGGGAATGCAAGGACTTTAGCTATAAAAAGAAATTCTGTAGACTCAAATAGGGAGCTGTCAGAATAGTGACAAGATGGAGACAGGCACAGGAGGAGGAGAGGGGGTGAAGCGGAAAGACGGTTTGATGGGGAAAGCCGAAAACCATTGTGTATGACCCTCTAGTCTGGGTCTCAGCTCCACTTCCAGAGGGAAGACTTTCTGTTAGGGGCTCTGTGTTTGCACTCTTACAGTAGCAAGAACAGTACAAAGCAGAGGCAGTAATATCTGCAGGCAACTCAAAAAGATAACTTTGATACTGAAGAACAACTTCAATACCAGCAGCTGCAAAAAGTGGCCTAGAGAACAATGGTTGGCATTTGTCTAAGGTCAGGTCAGTGGTAGAATTCATGCTTGTGTGGGGCCCCAGGTTCAACCCCCGGTAAAATAAATAAAAATTTCTTTCTTCTCAGTTGTTTGTGAATGCTTCTTTCTTTTGTAGTGCTAGATGACTTTTTGTATTTGAATTATAATTGCAGAACATAAAGTTTAAGTCAAAATAAGTAAAATATGTGGGGGAAAGATAAACGCAGACATGAGGGGCACCCCCACAATACACAGCGGTATCTCAGCTCACAAATTTCATTTTTCCCATGATTCTGGTCACAAACTGAGTTGGACAAAAGTCAAATCAATTTCAGTGGTTAGGTTCGATATTGGCTTTATGGGAAAACTTGATTTGGTTCTCATCCAACTTGGTTTGCAACCAGAATTGTGCAAAGGATTAAGTTCATGAACTGAGGTACCATTTCTGTTTCCCTGACAATTAATGATGTACAATTACTATTTATGAGCAGATGAAAATGTTCAGCATGCATGTGGCACTTACTTCTTTATAAACTAATGAAACTTACCTTAGAGTGGAAATCTGTGCATGTGACCTCTTGGAACTCTTTGTGGTCAATTATTTCACAATTACTTCAGCTCATCTTTAAAAGCATAAATTTGTATTCCTGATAAGATCAGAGAGGTACAGGACTTAAGAAAACATCAGGTATTCTCATAAAGACACAGAGTTCAAGAATAAAGAGCTTATCTTTGTAAAGGCGAGGCACACTATTTAGCTATTGAAGGAATTACACAGCTAAAGAAATTACGTATTAGACTTGGAAATACAAGTCTGAAGGCTAAGCTGACATCTGCCCTGGACCACTCCTCCTTATTCATGTTTTCCTGACCTAATTCTTAAGAGGATCTCCTTTCCAATCTGGCCAAGTTTGAAAATAAATGATACAGCTACACTAAGTTATATCATATCTCGGTTATACCTTATGCTGCAGGAAAATAGGTAGCCACATCCCAAATTACCACTGTTACTCTCTTCTGCCCCATTTCACATCACTTACAGGTCCCCAAATTAGATTAGATAATGATTGAAAAGATGACCTCTGACCCCTCCCCAGGACTTTAAAGAACACATATTCATTTGAACTACAACAGAGTCCCATCTGTGACGTGGGGAAATTTCAGAACAATTCTTTGAGGTTGAAGTGACAGATGTTTCGTATTGAAACGAGACAGTACGTGCTTCCCTGTCTCTGCCTCCCCACGTTGTCCTAATTAGGACAAAGAGCACTGTAACAAGAAAGAGAGTGATCCGCTCCCTGACAAGCATAGAGGATGAACTAAAATTCCAGGGCAGTGAAATAATTTCAACATTTTCATGAGATAGTTTCTAACCTGGCCAACAAAAACTTGATTCAATACTAAGATAAACTAAGTCTAAAAACATCTTAGCCCTAAGTAGCTTTCTGAGCTCAATGCAGTATTATTTGTCCAACTTTATTTTATTAGTACCTGTTTGCAATAAGTGAAGTTTACATTCATGGGGGGGAGTGTGCACCTACACAACACATCATGACTCTTTTTACCCTTCCCTGCCCCTCTCACCTCCTGTCCTGAAATAAGCTCACCTTTCTGATACTATTTAAACGCCTTTGACATTCACAGTGTTTGTCTAATTTTATAATCACTTTCCGGCTCTCACCTTAGTCTGAGGTATAGTCAGTTATCTAACACGTTTTCATTAGGTCAGAGGCGTATATTTCATTAAAGGTCGGTGGAAGCATACCGTGTTGGAATAGACCATAAAAGGTGGCCCTACAATTTTCTGAAAAAATGGGGCCGTGGTAACGAAGGACTTAGTTATTTTTAATTTTTTGTTTGTTTCTCAGTTATGCTTGTTATCACAGCTCCAGATCTGCTCTGGTGCACTTTAAAACAACCTCTTCCTTTTCACAAGCATTCAGTAAGCAGCTGACATCCTTAAACAAATGTTTAAAATTAAACATGCTTTGAGTTAGAATGCCATTGTTATATTAATATTTCTGTTCACTTTGGCATTTTGGGTTGCAATCATGAATCGTTTAAAGATCATTAAATCCCACTTTACTTCTTTTCCCAAATAGGTCCTACATTTCATTCGATTGTAAGTGTCCTTGTGGATAATTCTACCTTCAAAAAGACCAAGTCCTTCCCCTGCCCATGTTCATACTGTCTACTGGATGCATCCCGCCTCTGCAGCCCTCAGAGGGGCGCCTTTGACAGTCTCACCTGTGCAGAAACCTGGCCATGCAGAGCTGCTGGGTGGACCCGCGCTCTCACGGCAACCCTCAGATGTGACTCCCAGGCCTCTGTCCTCCTTTTGAGGGTGCTGCCTGCTTTCATCATCAGTCTAAAACTACAGCCTTAATCCATGGCTGCATTTTCAAACTACTCTGAACTGACTTCAGCTTTACCTGCTGTGTCCAGCCACCTTTTCACGCACTCAAAACCTTCCTGCATTATCTGTTAAGGCCTGAAATTACAGACCTGTGGTCTTCAGTTCATATCTAAGACTCAGCCATGAGAAGAGCATCTTAAGCCACTTATGGCTGCTGAATCTCTCCAAACTGTCTCTGTTATCCCCCATAGGAATCATCAGTGTTATCCTGAAACACATCCTTATCTATGGAAAAAAAGTAGAAAAACAAAGAATGCACCCTTTCTCCCGATTCTTTTCCTTGCTTAATGACTTTCCTCAAATAAGCAAATTGCTTGCTTTAGCAGACAAGACTTTAAAATTATTTCCAATAAACTCTCCAACCTCATGCTCTAAATACTGGCATTTTATAATTATTACCATGTATTGATGCACCCTAAATTAATCACAGTAACTAACCTGAGTCCCCCAACTTATGTACTTCATTATCTTCTGCCAGTATTCTTTCATTTTTCTGTAAATAACTTTCCATATTTCGCACTGTAAACAATGTTGATGTTCTGCAGACCCTTGGAATCATCCCCTACTGTGAAATGCCTTCCCCAATCCACCCAGAAGATAAAATTTGCTAACATACAACTTGTTACAGTCCATTAGTTCATAATGTCCTCATGATTTCTCAAGCCACTGTTACTCAAGAGAAAATGTCGTGAGCACAAGAAGCATCTCTCCCACACTGAAAAAGGACATGAGCCACAACACCGATCCTTTAGCTGGCAAAGATCACTTGTGCTTCCACTATGCTGTCAGGTACTTACTGGGTCGATGCTGAAAAACCAAGAGTCCAGACAAGAGCAGACTCTTGGAGCACAGAGAAGCTTTGTGCAAGGATCTAAGCTCTTCGAGGGAATTAACGTTTTGAAATCCCAGTATTTATAGAGCCCCATATCCAAAAGTCTTTTCTACTTTCACAAAGAAGATTGATTGTAGTGAGGAAAGAGCCCCTCATCTACAAGATCAACAGTCACATCTCTAACTGTGCTATTTTTACAGAATTATCAGTCTATATTACAAGTTGTTCCTAGCCTTCCACAAAGAAGTTCATTGATTTAGTATAGAATTTTTTTTTTTTTTTTTTTTTGCGGTACTGGGGATCCAACTCAGGACCCTGTGCTTGCTAGGCAAGCGCTTATTCCACTGAGCTATACCCCCAGCCCAGTATAGAATTATTTTTGAGACAGGATTTCACTATGCAGTCCAGGCTGGCCTTGACCTCACTATGTAACGCAGGCTGGCCTCAAACTTTCAATGATCCTCCTACCTCAGCCTCCCGAATACTGGGATTACAGGCATGGAGGAAATACTTGGTGAGAAACTGCTAAGGATTAAGCAAGACATGTCTAGTTCCTGCCCTTATGGAGCTTTAAGTCTATGCAGACCTGTAAAATATTAACCACCGATTAAATGTTCTTCCATTGTCATAAGCCTGTAAAAGGAGAAGCACAGGCAGCTGTGTTTGTATATAACAAGGTCATTTGATCTCATTTCTAAATTTATTTATTTTTGTACTCTGCTCAACTGGAATCCTAGACCTTGATCTGTATCATAATGCTTCATATTTCTTCTAGTTCTACCCTAAAAGATACAGAAAAATATAGTTCAGATCTTCTCTTGTTTGTAAAATCAGGCATATCTTTAATACTTGCTCATTTCCTGATCAATTAGGAATTGTCTCTTCTACTTTCCAATTTTTTGTTATGTTTTTATTTCAATTCTCCACCAATAAACAAACAAATTAGAAAAGTTACTTAAATATGAAACATTCTTGTAAGAGGAGAAAGCACCAGGAGAAAGTCATATATTTATGTTCATTCTCTTATTTTTCTTTTTTTACTTTTACTCGGCATAGTTAGACAGACAATCTCATTCTACCAGCATGGTGAGAAAACTACACTTAAGTTGTTACAAAATCTTTTATTTTTCTAGGGAAGTGTTTTCAATACCAATTCCATTTTCATAAAAAAATAGAGGTACTAAGATAAGGAGTCTGAAGAGAAGTGTTAGCTCGTGAGTAGGTGATTTGTTGAAACAGAAGCCAAATCCCGCTGACACAACTATAATATTTAAACCATAGAAAAGGTCAGATTCGGGGCCGGATCGCAGTCAAAGCTAACATTCCCAGGTGAACAATGGCTTCCTCCGGCCTATTCTGTGGCTCCTTTTCCACATTCCAATTAATTTATTGCAGCTAGAGAGAAACATAGCCAAATTTACCCTCTAATCACAAAGGTACATCAGTTTCTCTTAAATCTTTTATTTTGCTTTTAACTGTTGCTTTCTGTGGATCTCTTAGGAAGATAACCTTCATGCTTCAATTTTATTAGCTTAAAGTTTCACATAAAAGTATCTCTTAAAAATAAAGTGTCTTTTAGCCGAAATTAAAAATTTTTACTATTTGTTCAATTCCTGTACACCATAGCAGGTTGCTCAGAAATTGTCAGGCAGCTCAGTAAAAGATGGCTTCTCACTTTATCAGTTATTTACATATTCAATCTGCTCTCTTTTTCCTCACACTGTGATCCAACATAAATTCTATAAGTATGATCATCTGTATCTCAAGGTCCTCTGACTTACTCTGAGAACAACAAAACATATGGGAAGAAGTATTTCAAAACTTGCTCTGTGTATAATCATCTCAACTGGGTATGTCAGTGTGTATGTAATTTGGAACATATGTCTGGAGAAGGAGGGATTTAAAAATCACACAATGTCTTAGTTAACCACTGTTGTATGAGAAAATGCTCCAACACCCAATGACTTAAAACAAAAATGTATTATTTTTCATAATTCTTACCATTGGTGCAGTGCTTCTTCTGCGGTGGCTGAATTCAACCAAAGGGCTGCCAGCAACATTGCCAGGGAGGCTGGATCATGAGCCCTTGCAAGATGGTGGCTCTAGGGCTCCCAAAGAGCCAGTCCCAGTGCATGTACAAATGCTTCCTCCTCCTGCAACCCCTGTTTTTCTTCCAATTGCTTATGATTTGGATGAAAATCTAGAATTAAGTGCAAATACTTTGACCATAAAAATGAAGTTCACACAAAGCACAGAAGAGGAAAAGAGAAATCCAAGTCCATGAAATAAGTGCTCCTTTCCACCCTGTACCACCTGCTTGGACTCACATAAGAAAGAAAGAAACTCAATTTACTTTCTGTAACCATTGGACAGCCCATGCTAACCCTACAAAAAAATTGATGACATCCCACAAGGCAAAGCAAGGCAGTGTGATACCTTGACAATAAAAGATATTTCACAAGTGATATTTTCAATAAGTAATGAAGCTCAGTTTAATGCTCCTTCATACAGAAAACCAAAACTTGACAAACTGGGACAAGAACACCCTTAACAAGATGATTTCTATGGAAAATCATCAGCAAACATCATATGAACACATCATCCATTATCTCTTTTATTCAAAAATATACTAGAATCCCCTCCAGTTCAATATATTAAAATTAGATCCAATAGCTAAAGTCAGAAAGAAATAAGTCTAGAACTTTCTTTATGAGACTAATAGAAGAATAAAGGATGTAAACACAGACACACAAAGATGGAAACTTCTGAAAAGACAGCAGAGGTCTTTAAAAAGCCTGGGGAAAATATGGAACAATTGATGGTCCATATGGAATCAAACAAAGGGATAGCTCCAGCTGGTGGACACTTCCCCCCACCCAAAGTGTGGGATATGATGAATAAAAACGCTGGGAAATTTTTACAAAAGGTGTATTCATACCTTACACAACTTAGATCTAAATGTGGAAAGAAACTTGAAAAGCGAAAGAAAATAGAAACTACTCTCCATTAAAGTAAGGAGGAATTTTTAAAAAATTAAACTCATAAAGGAAAAGTTTCACAAGTTCATCAAAATTTAAATTTCAGAAAATCTGTACAACAGCGAGCACACACACAAAAAGGAATTGAAAAGAAAGCTGAGGATTGCGTGCACTGTTATTCAATAGAACCCTCTCTTCCTTATCTGTGGTTTTATGTCAGGTGGTTTCAGTTACCCTTGGCCAGCCATGGGTGAAAGTGCTAAACGGTAAATTCCAGAAATAAACAACTCATGAGTTTTAAATGGCATGCTGCCCCAAGGAGCGTGATGAAATCTCATACCATCTCCCTCCCTCCTACCTGGGCCATGAGTCATCTCTCCCTTTGCCTCACATATCCTCTCTGTGCAGGCTACCTGGCCATCACTTAGCAGCTGTCCCAGTTGCGGGATTGACTTCTGCAGAGCGTGCTGGTCAGCTTTATGTAACGCTAATGTAGAAGCCCAGTGCTGGGTCATAGCACCTACACCCTTCACCTGACTTCATCTCATCACATATGTGTGGGGCCACCTCATGTTATCACAAGGGTGAGCTCAATACAAAAGAAATTGTAAAAGAGATCACATTCACATAACTTTTGTCACATTATACTATAATTGCTCTATTTTATTATTTTTATTGTTAATCTCTTGCTATACCTAATTTATGAATTAGACTCTGTCATAGGCACATGGGTACAGAAATAAATATGGTAGATATGGAGTTCAACATTGTCCACAGTTCCAGGTTTCACTGAGGGCCTTGCAATCTATCCCACACAGACAAGGAAGAGACAACTATAATTCTATTTTTAGCTATCTGAGGAAATTCCATATTATTTTCTAATGGCTGAATTAATTTACATTTCCACCAAGAGTATTCAAGGGTTTCATTTCCTCCACACCTTTGCCAACACTTGCTGTCTTTAGTCTTTTTAGTAATAACCATTCTAACAAGTGTGAAATTATAGGTCATTCTGGTTTTGATCTGCATTTCCCTGACAATTGGTGATATTGAGCATTTCTTATACTATTGACCATTGATTGATGTCTTCTCTGAGAAATGTCTGTTTGGACCTTTGCCCATTTTTCAATTAGGTATATGTTTGCTTGCTATAGTATTGGGTTCCTCGTACATTTTTGGCATTAGTCCCTTAGCAGATGCATGCTTTGTAAATATTTTCTCTTTACTTGGTTAACAATTTCCTTTATTGTGTGGAAGGCTTTTGTTGGATACCATCCCATTTGTCTGTTTTGGCTTTTGTCACCTGTTCATTTAGGATCATGCACTAAAAAACTGCTCTCTAGACCAAAGTGATAAAATTTTCTTCTAGCAGTTTTACAGATTTAAGTCTTATATTTAAGTCTTTAATCCCTTTTGGGCTAATCTTTGCATCTGAATGGTGTGAGATAAGGGCCCAGTGTCTTTTGCTTGAAGTTATCCAGTTTTCCCAACACCATTTGTTGAAGAGACTACGTTTTCCCCATTGGATGTTCTTGGTGCCTTCGTTAAAATTAATTGACCGTAGATGTAGCATGTTTTTCTGGTCTCTTCATTCTCCTTGTTCAGTGTGCCTGTTTTTTGCTACTACTGTGTCATTTACAATATATTCTTTGTAATATACTCGAAAATCAGTTGATATCATGTTTCCACTTTATTCTTTTTTTGTTTGAGAATTGTTTGGTTATTTGTGGTCTTTTGTAGTGCCCTATGAATTTTAGGCTTGTTTTTTTCTAGTTCTGTTGAAAATGGTTTTTGAATTTTGATAGGAGTTACACTGAATCTATAGATCTCTATGGGTAGGAGACATTTAAAAAGTGTTAATTCTTCCAATTCATGAACACAAGGTATCTTTCCACTCATTTGTGTCATCATTAATTTTTTTCATCAACGTTGCAAAGTTGTTAGTATATAGATATTTTACTTATTTAGTTAAATTCATGCCTGAGTATTTTTGATGTAACTATAAATAAAAACAGTCATTTTCTAAAATTCTTCAGATAGTTTACTTTTGGTACAGATAGTACTGACTTTTGCATGCTGATTGTATATCCTATAACTTTTCTGTGTGTGTCCATCAACCACGAAATATTATTGAGCACTCATTATTGTTAGAAAAAATATGAGGAACTCAATGGGAAAGTGAATAAACACAACTGTTCTAGAGAACAATTTGACAACATCTAGTGAAATTAAAATTAGTCATACTATATGTCCTAGAAACTTCATATCAGGATATAAGCATTGGAGAAAAAAAAAAAAAAAGCATTGGAGAAAATATCTCAGACGCAAAGGGAGCAATATACAGGTTGTGAACAGTAACACTTTTTGTAATAGTAATAGTAATAATAAAAATGGCTATGGCCATACACCCTGAATGCACCTGATCTCTTCTGTAATAAGAAAAAAAATCAGGAAATAAATGCTCATTAATAAGAAAATGACCTTAAAGATGGCAGTAATATTGACAATATTGTACATGAGCTACAAAATGGAAATCTAAAACAAATGAACTATTAAAAAGGGTACATGACTTAACACGAAAAAGAATAACTTTTAAAAATAAAGCTCAATTTCAAATAAATTTTAAAAATTTTACATAGTATAAAAAATAACTTTGGAAAAGTTCTTAAAAACTTTTTATATGTTTTCAGATATACACATTACATATAAAATACCTTGTATAGAATTGCTAAGGCTTCTACCGCCAAATGCTTTAATGTGCTTTTTAGCAGAAAATAGACAAAGAACTAAAGCTGATTCATCAACATTAGAAGATAATTATTATAATAACACTAGTTATGCCTAAGAACATAAAATAATAAGGCTAAAATACAAAGTCTTGATTGATGGTAAGCTACTGATGGGAGTACACTTGTACAAACTCATGTTAGGGCAATAGTTGTCTTTAGGAAGACAGAGGGTATGTTAGTCAGGACAGTCTAGGATTCTGCAACTAAACAACCCCAAAACAGGACTGGATGAAACCCAGGATATTCACTCCCAAGGGCAACTGTTCTCAGTGTAATAGATTCACATTTGACCTCACATTAATACGTACTCAGAGACCACAGTAGCCAAGGAAGACAGCTTTGGGGAGTCTTGCAGAAACAATTCTGCAAGAAAGTGACATAGACTACATCAACCAACCAGGTAAAAATATATAGTACAAATGTTCACTACAGAAAATGCATCCACAGAGAAGCATATCTGACATATTATAATAAAAACTGGAGTAATGATGGCAAAGTTTAGCACTTGTTTAAATATGGCCAACATTTGTATAATCATTACATTATTTTGGTACATCTTTGTAATCCTTACAAAGTTTACTTAAAGACAAAAGTTCTGGGTTTGTTACTTACGATCTTCTGATGGCATAAATAAGCAACGTTAGTATAATAATTAAGTCCACTTTTTTAACTACATTTTGGTGAAAGAGAACATTAAAGCATTTGGCTATCAATGGTTTATTCTTAGCTTTACAATTCTATAAGAAATATTTTAAAGATACTTTTAAAAATTAGAAAAGAAAATAAAACAGAAATGTTTCCTGAATCCAAGTAATTATAAAAAATTTTGGATAACATTAGCTAAAACATTTGTTTTAAAATTAGGTCACACTGGATTTAAATTCCTAATTAAATTAATATATGTTTAGGGTAAGTTTTCCTAACTTTTTCAAGCTCTCATGTTCTCAAACGTAGCAACAGTAACTGCAAATCCTATTTTTAAGGAATAGCGTAGTGATCAAATGCCATCATGTAATAAAAAGCACCTGACACATAGTAGCTACTCAGTTATTCAATATTATACATTAAGTTTATTAATAGAGGTGAAATAAATGCTACATTTACTTTTTAGAAAAAAATGATCAGCAACAATGGGGCCAGAAGAATACATCTCTGAGCCTTCTCTAGTCACTGCTCCTGTTAGTAAACTCCCGTCTGCAGAAACATGGACAAAATAAACAGCATAACAAAATACAAATGATTTACCATCATATCCTTTGCTCCAATTCCCTATCTGATAAATCTCTACCATGGTGAAATCGCCTGAATTATTCATGAGCCTGGAGGCTCATTTTTCTCTTGAGGCCTAAAAACAAAATCACTTTTTTATGGATTTACTGTAAAATATAATCAATCATTCCCAAAAGTTAGTAGTCAAAACTTTTTTTTAAAACTTTCTCAATATTGCTGATTTTAGTTCTTCACTCTAATACCGCTAGGTTTTCATTATTTTATTTGGGCTTTCAGCTTTCTGAACATTTAAATTGATAGTATTTATCAAATTTAGGAACTTTTCCATCACTAGCTTTTCAAATATTTTTCCCTCTCACTCTCCCTACGTTTCTCTCCAACTACAAACATCAAACACAGTAATACCATTCAATAGACAATGAAGACCTTCAAAGTTTTTCAATGTTTCAGTTCATGAGATTGGATAACTTTATTGACAATTTCTACCAATTCTAGTTGGCTGCTAAGCCCACACAATGACTTTTTCATCGTGCTTTTTAGATCTGAAATTTCCATCTGATTCTTTTTTCCAGATCCCATTCCTATACTAAAATGTTCTCATTGAAGCTCCAGTGGTGCGATTGGTTAGTATTCTGTACTTAAATAAAATGCCCTTGTTTTACTCATTATGACTATCTTTTCCTTTCGGTCTTCTAACATTATCTGTAATAGTTTCCTTAACTTTATTGTATGTGTGAATACCAATATCCACGTCACCTCAGGGTCTGTTGCAGTAGGATGACCTTTTCTTGTTTATGTGTTACAAATTCTTTTTTCTTTGCAATTCAAGTAAGTTATTATTGAATGCTAGACATATGGGTCATATGTTGTAGACAGCCTGGACCATACTGTCTTTCTTTAAGAGGGCTGTATTTTATTCTAGCTGCCAAGTAAGTTGCTGGCAGAATCTTTTGCTTTTCTTGGATTTAGTTCTGTTCTTTAAAAATGAATCTATTTTGCTTTGACTTTAGTCTTAGAACGGAATCCTTACACTACAACACAGTCTTTACTCAAAATATGTGCCCCTTCTAGACTCTCCACTAAATGTTCAAGGCACTCATGAAAGACTCCACCCTGGCTGAATTGGAGCACCAGTGTTTTACAGCACTGAGGGAAATTCATTGTCAGCCCTTCAGCAGTTCTTCTACTAGGTCTTGCTCATGGTTAAAGAACCAGAGTGAACCTCCCGGTAGACTTACACATCTTCCTTTTCCCATCTCACACATATGAAGCTCATCCTTGGTTTGGTTTTTGTGTATCCTAGCTTGCAAATTTAGCTATGTCAAAAGCCTCCACCTCCTTGATTCAGCTAGACTGACATTCTGCTTGGCCTCTATCTGTTGGGTTACAGTAGGAAAAGTATCCCTCAGACAAGTAGGGTGAATGTCAGAGCTTGGTCCATATACGTGCCTTCTCAGTCATCACAGTCCTGTGCGGCCAGACATTCTGAAAGGTATAGAGGATAGAGATAGATATGTAGATAGATAGACATAGATAGATAGAAATATGGATGATATGGATGATGTAGACATACACAGATACAGACACACATGTAGATATCGATATATATGGATGAAGGAGACGACACAGCAAGAGGAAGAGTGGGAGAGCACCACTTTTCTAATTGATCATAGCAGGAAAACAAGCAAACTAGCAAAAGGTACTTTATTACAGTCAGATGTGGAAGTTTTTCATTTCTATTCCTCCTACACTCTTCACATGAGAGAGAATATAGTCTATGGTTTTGATAGTCAAACTATTCCATGATTTATTCTTCTTCAGGCTCATGTTTTCTATTCCTGGGCCCTCCCCTAACCTTGCTTTGTCTTTCTGATTTTGCCATTACCTGGAGAAGAGAAGCAGAAGTAATATATAAGAAACTCTGAATTCTGTGACTCAGCCACCGCATCTCTTCACCTGTCAGAAAAACCCATGGGTTCTGTGAGACAAGCTATGCTAAAATTTCCTACAGGTGCAACCTCTTGGTGTTTTGTGCAGTGAAGTGGAAGTGGAATTTACATGGGTAATTAAGCTCAGCCACTTTAGAAATCAAAGTATCTAACTGCTTGCCTACCCAACGTGATCAAGTCACATTTACACTGATATTTGCTATATGGCAAGGTCTTAGTCAGCTTGGCTGCCATAACGAAATACCGTAGGCTGAGTGGCTTCAACACCAAAAATTGATTTCCTTACTATGGTCCAAGATCAAAGTCAGGTTCTGTTTATGGCAAAAACTCTCTTCCTAGTTTATAGCTGGCTGCTTTTTCCCTGTGTGTTCACATGGAGGGAGGGATGGAGGGATGGGGCGGGAGAGAGAGGAGAGAGGAGAGAGAGCAGCAATCTGGAGCTTGGAGGGCACTAATCCCAGGAGGGAGGCCAGTCCTGACTTCACTTCCAACCTAGTTATCTCATGGAATCCTCCCTCCAATAAGCCATCACCTTGAGGGTTCCGGGCCTCATCATAGGGATTTTGAGAAAACACTATTTAGCCCATAGCAACAAGTCTTCACACCTGCATTCTGTGAAGGATTTTTTTATATAATGAATGGAATGAGGGAGAAAATCACTTATCTGAAGCTCTGGTGCTTACAGTGGGTTTGTCTTTTTCCAATTATACTTGATTTACATAAAAAAATAATTTCCCTATAAATAACATTAGGCTCATTTTGCCCATCAGTGGATGTGAAACTTTCATAATTTTAAAGGCTTAAGGGAAACACAGCAAGGATCCTTTAGTCTTTTCCAGGAACAAAACCACTCCGGGTAGATGCCCACAAAGTCTCCACCTGTGTTCTCGCAGTCTTGTGCCCCGGAGGTATTAGTAAAAGAGGAAAGTGACTCCAGGCTCCTCAGTCAGCGTTTATGGAGCATCTCAGTCCTTGCACCATTTGGATACTGATGAGACCCACCTGCTAAGAGCAGGAGCCTAGACAGGATGATCAGAAATCCCAAGAAAATAATCAAGGTGGGAAAATATGCCATCGTCAGCTTATGAATAAGAAACTGGCTCCCAGTCACACCCAAAGCCATAGACTAAATAGAAATTTCCTGTCCTACAAATGAACAGTGTGCAAAATTCTTGTTGAGTGATATTCATTTCAACATCTACACAATATAATCATTATTTGCAACACTTGCTTTACCTATGGCTTCTACTGGGGGAATGGGAGGGATGGTCTGGGGACAACGTGACACAGGACAGCAAGCTCACACATGGCATTCATACTAGGAAAACAATCACAGTAGCTCAGTAACATGACACTCATGTTGCAAAAAGAGTCAGGGATTTCTAAACTTCATTGAGTTTTACTTTGACAGAAATTACCTTAAGACACTCTTAACAGACTGAAGTCTAAGGATAAAGGAAAAATCTAGACGTTTAAAGGAAGTTCAGTTACTCTGCACATCTGTTTCTTCACTTTGTACTTGTGTGTGTATTTAAAAGATGAAAATATGGTACCTTGCATTTGTGTATTGATCCCACTGCCCTTATTAGCTGGCAGTGATGATCAATTTTAAAACTCTGAATTAGGGCAAAAAAGACTGGGCAAACACAAAGAGAGCAAAATATACTTGCATTTGACCAAAGCAGTAATACTCACACCCAAAAATATAGGATGAGTTACAAGCTCCACGGCTACCCAAGTCACCGTTGTGTTAAATTAAAATATTTCAAAATAAAGTGCGTTGTTTTTTAAATCATTGTGCTATTTAGTAAAGATGGGGACATCTAAACTCTAAATTCATTCTGCCAATGCCTGGCTGATCAGGCAGGAATAAATAACTTATCCTTTTTCCAATCCATTTCTGCATCTGTGAAATGGAAAGAAAACTCACAAAAAATAGGAAAGGAATTTGCAGGATGTGGAATCCTAAGGACTGGCAGAAAACCTTCTGCGTAAGTATGAACAGTTTTTGTCCTGTCAGCCTGAGCTAAAGCAGCCAAGGGGAGACAATGGTGCTAGAAAGAAGCTTTGGTCCAAAACCCATGCCACATACAGTTTCATCCCTAGACAAATCTCTCCTCACATCGCTCTGCCACTGATCAGAATATTTCATGGTACAGTATTACATTTTTACTTTAAATAATACTTTAGTCATTTTAGTATCAATTTGCTGTTCATGTTTTTCTGGGAAACAATATTCCAATGGAACATGGTACACTTAAGTGAATTTTTAAATTTTATATACATGTATATTGTTTTTAGTGGTTTTATTAATAATTCACTTAGCACAACGTTCACCCATTTAAAATATACAATTCCATGGCTATTAGTACATCCAGAGTCATACCAGCATCATGGTGATCAAGCACAGGATATTTCTTTCCTCCGATTTGAATTATATATGACTTAATAAATAATGTCAGGTTTTCAAAAGACAGGCTGTAGAAGAGAAGCACAGAATTTCAGAGCCAGAAGGGGTGCATAGAGCTGTATTCCAGAAGTTTAACTTCCACACACCTCACGGCAGAACACGGCAGATTCCTATCTCTGGGCGATTGGCCCAGCATTCTATCATCACAGGTAACAGTCTCACACATGAATCACTGATGTTCGCCAGTTACTGGCAGTTTATTTGTACTCTCTTCCCCCAGAAAGAATATAGAATCAAGCCTTTTTATTTAAAATAAAATATCTAGCCAAAAAATACTCAACAAACTTAGCATATGACCAGTAGTGTTATAAAGTTATCTACTAGCTTAGTTTTATTGGTATAATGAAAAGGTACAGCTTTTATTTCAGGTACCAGAACTAATAGCTAGAACATGCATTTTGGAGTCATAAGGGTCTTTGGTTCAGCCACTTCTCAGTTGCATGATTTTTTTGAGCCTTAATTTTCATGTTTAAAAATGGAAATAATAAAAGTTATTCTTCTTACAAGGTGAAGAACATACTAAATTTAGGGCCTGGCTAATATAATATATATGCCCTTAGGATAATTTCCTGATAAATATTTATCTTTGTATATATTTTAACACTGTTAATTAAAACAAGTTTCTTCCAATGAATGTTTAAATGTCACAATAATAATATGTTTAGTCTACACAGCATTTTGAAGTTTATCAAACTACTTTCATGTATATAACTCATTTGATCCACTCCAAAATCTGCCAGCCTAAAACCCAGAGTAACCAAAAATTTGATCTGTGTTTTCCTTTCTCTTCACTATGATATTTGCTGGGTCCGAGTACTGAAAAGGAGAGCCTACGACTCTTAGATTTATAACCCAAACTGACACAGATTCAGTAATTCACTGTTTTCTTGTGAGGGTCAAGTGGCCTAGCAGTGTTGAATTAGGGGAAAAGTTTCTCTCTGGAAAAAGAGATGCTATCAATACTGAGCACCCTCCTCACCCACTGTTCTTCTAAAACAATACACACCAGATGAACCTGATGGTGGTTTTTTTTTTTTTTTTTTTTTTTGGTACCAGAGAGCTAAAGAGGAAGAAATCATTCCTCACACAAAAGTTCAGCTAAGAAGTTGTGTTCCCGGTTTAAAAGAATGTGTTATGTTGACAGCCCAGTTCACATTGTATCAAATGCTCACATAATTCAAAGAGGACATCTCAACACTGATAAAATAGAGAAATAAAACCAGAAAGCAGAGGAGGGTATCTCCTCTGCATAGCTACAGGGGCCACAGAATCAGTGGGTCTAGGGTCCGGCAGTGAACTGATAAGATTGCATCAACCCCATGTAGACAAACTTTCCATTCGTAGCTTTTGCTATTGATTTGCATTTCTCAATGAAAGGAAAGTTTGGGCTGGGAAATAGGAAGCCGGGAGAAGTGATTCCAACTTTGTTGTAACTGGCTAAGTTACTTGGGGTGATATTTTAGTTTCTTACTTGTCCTCTTCCTCTGCTAAAGAAGAGCTCAGACTAAGGATAGTGTTAGCTGGTCTTGGGGTTTTGTCATTTGCTTTCTATTTTCCTTCAGTGCTTTGGTCTTGCCAATGACAAGGAGCACAATGTCAGGAGAAAACTTTTGTTTTTATGCAGGCAGGCTGTTCTATCTGGACACACAGAGGGCTGCAGAAATGTTTTCTAAAGCCAGAGCAAAAGCTAAACGATAAAAGATACTTTCTGGGAAAACTCAGGATCTCACGTACTTCCACATTACACTCCAGAGTGCCTCAAGTTCTATTTATTCTTCAGGCACTAAAATAACCCCAGCATATTTCAGAAACAGCTTAAGAGAGAGTAACTTTGTGACTTCACCATGTACGGTCTCAATGCGTTTCCATGTTCATATCACTCGCCATCACTGCATTAGACTCTCACAGGACAGACATACAGCCGCCACATCATCCTCAAAAGGGAAAAGATGCTTGCTGGGAAGAGGCACATAGCAATTCCATCCAATCACTTGAGGCTTTTACTCTTAACACCGCACTGGACAGCTTGACATCTCTCCTTGCCTGTTATAAATAGGTCCTGATGTCTGTATCTCTAGCTCACTGGGAAAGAATGCAAACAGTCTCAGGAATGAAACACTCAGGAAGATTGCTCTGATGGGGAAGAACTATTTTCTTTTAAATGACAACATTATTCTCCTGACACAGAGAAAGCATTACATTTTTTGCCTGTGAGTTTCTCATCCTTAGGAATGATGTGATCATATGAGAAAAAAAGAAAGAAGGAGGAAGTTATGTCAGGAGTAAGAATGTGCTGAACAATATCTTTCTTCCTCAGTGGCCCTTTTAGAGGAATGCCCATTGTTTTGACCAAATCTGTTGTCCTCCCTTTTCCAGCAACAAATGTCATTCACAGAAAGGCTTGTTCAAAAGGGCAAAATACAAGGCAGTATATATCACGATAGACCCATAGACTCAATTAAAAATTTATTAATCAAGTATCAGAATATGAACTTTTTATTTTAAAGAGAAAACAAAATAACAAAAACAAAATAAGAACTATAAAAACAATACAGAATTTCAAAACAAGATCAGAAATCAACAATGGTTGTTGTATTACTTATTACTCTCTCCAGAGTAGTTGCTCAGATTACCAGATATAGGTGTGCAAGATGGATCAAATGAGGTAATTGTGCTTCTAATGTCTATTGGTTTATTTAAAGGAACAGTTAATGTTTATTTGATCCATCTCACATACCTATATCTGGTAATCTGAACTTTTTCTTTCTCTCCCATACACAGAAATGTGCCTTGAGAAGTGGCCTACAATTGTCATATAAACAGATTAGTTTTCTTTGAGTGGAAAAGCAATAAATGTTGCATATGAGAAACAAAAACATGAAGACAGCTACAACTGTTGGATTTTCTGGTTATCAGAAACCTCTCAGAATTTGCAAAGATTTTAGGTTTTGATTTCTGAACCTAGAAATACTTCTCACTCCTACTATGAGGTGAGAACGCACCTGGTAAATTTTATGTCTCTTGACTTTGCGATCTTGAATTTGAAGACCAGTGTGTCTCTTGAATTTGACAGTGTCAGTCAAATTCTAATGACTTCCTTAAAGGTTTTACTTCAGGCCCTTGAAACTTTCTCATAAAGTTCGCAGTGTGTCTAACTAATATTTTTAACTGCATTTTCTAAGCAGTTTTTACTTCTTCTCCCCATTGCTGAGGGTGTCCATGTAAATTCTCACCTTATCAAAGTTTGGTAGATGTCCCAAGTACCCATTTAAATGTGTATGAAGTTGCTTTTGCCCTTATAAGAAAAATATACTCATGACTGTCTATGTTTTTTTTTTCTAATTTCAATGTATTCTCTAAAGAATTTATTTAGGAAGATTCGTTTCAGTTGCTTGGCATTTGGGGCATTTCCCATAACTCATAGCAATCTAACCCTAACATCATCTTTCTCTTGACCAATTAATCATTAACCAAGGCTATGTTATCCTTCACTGAAATATTGAGATAAAACACAAAATTTTGCAGTTACATAAAGCATAGTTACAGTATTCATGATGTTAACTCATGCACATCTCAATCTAAATTAAAAATAAAACTTTCTTGACCCACTTACTTTGCTAAGCACAGACAGTTCAAAGAGTGATAGAGTTGTAAAACAGAAAATGTGAAGGTAAGGCTTTGAAGTGGCCCAGAAGCATAACTGGGTCACAGCCTACTTTCACAATTTGCACATGCTCGGGAAAACAGAATAAGATCTCTTTAGCCTATTTTCCTTGTCAAAATAGTCAGAGATCATTTAAAATCTGGACAAGTCCTCGTCTTAGGTTTTGAATCAAGAAACAGAATACCTTAAGCTGGTAACTCATGACAGATGACAAGAGAATAAAACATAGCAGAAGATGCAGTTTATATGGGTAGTGGGGATTTGAATACACTGATCTTTCAAGTTAATATTAAAGAAGTTCAGCCACTAAGCAAATGCAGCTTAGTACCGATAATCACACTACCAAGTTAAAAGAAAAGTTGATAAAATATGCTTCCCTATATATAGACACTTCTGATCAATGAAACTGTAAGCAGGCATAAACTGCTCAAAAGTGGATAAAGATTAGAAACTTATATTAAAATTAGAGCAACCTTGAAAGCCTTCACTGAATTTATGCTTAGAAATAATGAGCTTTGATCTTCGTTTCAGCTAAAAACCCCTATGTCAGCCTCTATTTCCCTTGTTTTCACAACTGAAATTTTTCAAATCAGTGTCGGCAATTTTAGATCCTCCGTCCCACATGGAGAAGTGCTAGTTCAGGTCCGCAGCTTGCCCTGGAGCTCTCTACTCAATGGACTTCTGGGTGCTAAATAAACAGTTAGGAAAAAATATTCTCTCCGGTGAGAACATCTTTGGTGTTCTCGTTGCTTTTCTATTTCATGGGGCCCAGAGATTTTCCTGGATTTAAGTTACCCAAAGATGTTACGGTTGTGAAGACCTTCAACTAACAGACTGCTCGTTGCATGCTCAGAGCAGAAACATCAGGAAAAATGTTTCCAGATGAAGCATCAGTGATCCAACGGGAAGAATGTGGAACAAAGTTCCAAAGAGGAAGTTCCAGACACATTTGGGTGTCATCTGAGAAAGACACAATATCAAGATGTGGCAGCTCAAAAAATAATTCACACAAAAAGCTTTAATTTTTTAAATTTTTAAATTTTATTAGTACAGTTTGCAGTACATAATGACTCTGTCCATCCTGAGGTGGAGGCCCTGGTGCGGAGCACATCCTGGCTCTTTTCACCTCCCGTTCCCCACCCCTCCCTCCCTCCCTCCACCTCCTGGTGTGCTCCCATTTGCAAAAGACTTGTAGCCCTGTTTCCTGTCATCTGTCTTCTGTTTTGCTCTTTGATTCATTTACACTTTGAGCTTCTCAGGTAAGAGAAACCAGGCAATATTTAAACTTGTGTGTCTGATTCACTTTTCTTAACATTATGGTCTCCAGGTGCACCCATTTTCCCCAGAATGACTCCAATGTATACTTCTTTCTAGTAGAGTGGTACTGCTGTGAAAAACTATCATTAAAGGCATCTGTGAAACACAAAGTAATAAACCTATACTCTGCTAACAAGTATGACAGCTGAACACCTTTTCACATGCTTAGGCTTTTATCTGGCATTGCAGGGGATTCAGAAGTTTGACACAGCCACAGAGGTTACATTTGGGGACACATTTAATGAACACAGATAAAGTAGAAATGAAATAAAATTGTAATTGTAGTATTAACATCACGTGGGGTAAGGAACTCAGAAAAACAACAAACGAAAAGTCAGGACCTGCCTGGGAATAATCCCTGGTGGAGCAAAGGTGGGAACAGGACCCAACACTGGGTAGAAGCTCACTGAAAGGGATGGGGCGGCATATACATGGGGGAGGTCAGGATAGCAAAGACCACACAGGGCCCAGCACATTGGCTAAGAGAAGATTACCGAGGGTCATGCTGTGAATGGAGAAAGGCTGTATGTTGGGAGGTGGAAGGGTGTTAGACTGGGCCGAGCTCAGTCAGGCATAATCCAAAAAGGATGATGAGCTGGTGCAGTAAATACAGAAAGGTAGAAGGCCCTGTGCTATCTTTAAAAGAACTTACACCATGAATAAGAAAAGCCATTTTGGAAATTTTTGTTTTGTAATAACTTACAACCTTCATCCAAGTTTTTCTCCTCCTCCTCCTCCTTCTTTTCCTTCCTTTTCTGGGTGGTGCTGGGGGTCAAACGCACAGTCTCTTACATGCTAGACTGATCTTCTACCTTTGAGCTACACCTCCAGCTTTAAGCCTGTATTTTTGGTTAGTAAGCAGGATGATTTTTCCCTAAGCTGGTATCTTGGTCCAGGAGCGTGAGCGGTGCACCCTTGCTGTAGAACACTTCACTGTTCCATAAACCCTGTTGGAGAATTACCCCACACAAGGACTCAGCACCCATGTACTCCCCTGCCCCTCGTGAATGCTTTCACTGCACATTTTCTGCGCACCCTCTCGATACTGAGTTCTCTCCTGGGCACCGAGGCTACAAAGTCAAAAGAAATAGTCCATGACTTCGATGAGTGCAGCAGGCAAGAGAAACATTAACAGATCTTTTTAAAACTGGTAAAAGCCCACCACAGCATCTCTTTTAATAGGATGGTTTTATTTTCAGTATCTTCTTACCAGAAATCATAATAACACAAATCACACAGGTTTTCCTAGATGTTGCACAAGACTAGTGTTTCCATAAAAGTGTTTCCTCAAGCTGGTTACTAAAATGTCTGAGGGCAGAATGCACAGGAAGCCTCAGCTGCATGTGAAGCCTCTGTCCAGGCAGCGGCAGTAAGCAGTGTCTGGAAGGCACAAGTGTCCCTCCACACCTGTCCAAAGCTCGGAAGAAAATGTCACAATGGTGTCTGTGCTGTTCCAGAAGCTCTTGAAACCCCTGAAAAACATCTACCACTGCTAAAAGACTACTCTTAGCATTACTCTCCCCAGAGTAGAACAGTCTAAACAAGCAAGGAAACCAAGCTTAGTCTCGTGAGATGATGTAATTTAGGAAAGTGTGGCGCTATTTCAAGGGTCTCTCGCTCTCGAATTATCTTCCCACAGTTACTAAATGATGACACTTTAGTGGACTCAAATCCTTCTGTAAGACATCGAACCAAAGGCTTGAATGGGGGCTGGGGATATAGCTCAGTGGAATAAGCGCTTGCCTAGCAAGCGCAGGGTCCTGAGTTCGATCCCCAGTACCGCAAAAAAAAAAAAACAAAGGCTTGAATGAAGATGCATAGTTGAGACAATATGCGTAACTGAAATTCATTCCCAATAGCTGAAAGTGGGAGCCATCAACCACGTCATGAGGCTACTGTCAAATTCTCTGGTGTTTACACAAGAAGAGATGGGTGGGAAGCAAGGCCAGGAGAGTGGAAGCTGACTGCTGTGAAAAGGAGCATGAATCTCATTAACCTCAAAGTCTGGCTTGGGGACGGCTAAGTCCCTGCCCTCCCCAGCGTGTAAATGGATCTAGCTGTGGAAGGTACTATTGTGGAGCCCACAAGGTCAGGAAGGGCCATGGCAGTGGCAGAAAGCAGCCCTGTTCTCCACGGTGATAAGTACTTTATTTTTCCTTTTAACAAAGGGGTGCTGTTCCCTTGAGATTCTTTCCAGATGAAAAATGCAATAATGTGTAAAGGTGGGACCTTCATGGGGGGCCACTTGAGTTCAAATCCTGTACCTCCCTTGTGTGAGGGGTGGGTGGCATGGAGGTCAAACCCAGCACATTTGCAAGGAGCTACAACCCCAACCCTATTTTAGTTTTTAATTTTGAGAGAGTCTTCCTGAGTGACTAAGTTGCCCAGGCTGAGTCCAAACATTCAGTCTTCTTGCCTCAGCCTCCCTGAGTGTTAGGGTTGCAGGTGTGCACCACAAGGCCAAGCTTGTCCTCCTCTTTGGAGCTGTGTGACCTTGAGGATATAAACTGACCACTCTCTACTCAAGTTCTCATCGGCAAAAAGAAACAAATGTGATGCTTAACACAGGAGGTTGCTGTGCTCCTTAAGAAAGTAATATGGAAGGGGCTCCTTGCATGTAGAAAGTGCTAATTTCCTATCAGTTAAAATGGTTGTGTATTGGACTAAAAATATAAGTCACTGAACGGACTTACCTGAGATAAAATCAGGCGTGCTCTGTTGTGGAGGAAGATTGAAGAACTCAGGACAATTATGCATTCACACGTGCTCTGCAGCCCAGTCGAGATATTTTGCATAGGGACAACAGCCATGGGCTAAGGTATCCACAGCGGAATCTTGGGAGGATCCCTGGAGATGGGGCTGCCATCACAGGAAGTTGCTTGGGAATCCTCAGAGACAGCTTAAAATATTATGTCAAAGTGCCTGAATAGAGCACCTAGGGTCTTGGGTTGGGGTACAGCCCAGGGGTCCCATGGAGAATGGGAATTTCTTTTATGTCTCCTTTGCATCCCACACTGAAATACATCAATAAAGTTGCTACAAAAAATGCAAACCAGACGGAGGCTCTGGGAAGCTCACCTTGCTCATCCTGGAGTACCGACCACAAGCAAACTGACACAGCTTACTGGAGGTTCTGTTGCTCTTCTCCGAGAAGCATGACAGCAGAGACACAAGTGCAATCCCAGCTAGCACACTGTCACTGAAATAGTCACACAAATTATTTAACACACAATTGTGAAATAAGGCACAGGAAGAATAACTCAGGATATTCTGGTTCTCTGAATATTCTTGTATATCAATAGTTTGAAAAGATTTTAAATGTAAATGAATGTTTTTCATTTGCAGAATTTAATTTTTAAATTTTACTCAGAAGATATATATAACTCTCAACTTGAAATCATCACACTCATCTTCAAATAATGTCTTGGTTTTTCAAGTTACTCATTAAAATGTCACGTTATTTTGTATAAAGATCATTTTACAGTATGCCTTTTTAAATGTTTATTTCTTCTTCAGTATTTTTAGTTGATCATTTGGGGTCATGGAAAGGACAGGGAGATATGGAAAAATACCTAAAGTAAATAAATCTAGCTAAGGTTTAACACTCTTCTCCAAAACAGGAGGGGAAAAAAGACCACAGGAAGCCAATAATAGCATAGCGCAAAAATCTGACTTATCATGCTCAAACAGGAAAAAGCTATTTAAGAAAATACTGATTATGACAATTTAGGCATTTATTCAGCTCTTTTAATGGATCCCTCTCATACTTCTCAATGATGGGCTTTAAATATCTGCTCTAATTTGTTAGATGTTTTCCTCTTTTTTTTGTTAGATGTTTTCCAGTTCCTTGTAGAATTATGCAGGGTTTGCAGTACCTCTCTTTGGGCACATAAAAGTTCTTGGATGAGGGCCATGACTCTTTCCAAAACACTAAAATGGACTAGTTTAATTACAGAGAAGTTAATTCATGAATATCATGTTGGCGGTGGCACAAGGATAAAAAATAATCTCTCTCCACGGAAACCAAATACAACAAGGAAATTCTAATTGAATCACATGTGTTACATGGATCTGAGCCACCCTCTCTAGGTCATGGGCGTTTATTTCTATCACCTTTATAAAAATAAAATTTCCTACCACAGTGCAATTCCAAAGGAGTGTCTTCTGTGAAAATTAAGTAAGTTATTTCATTAGAAAAAGTAAGTTTTAGGTTTTTTATTAGTATGTTCATAGTACATAATGTTTACATTCCACATGGGAATCTGGCGCACGCGCAGAACACACCTCATGTCCTTTTGCAGCCCTTCGCATGCCCTCCTCCCTCTTCCACTCGTCTCTTCACTTCTTCCTTTTCTTTTCACACACTTTTACAAACATAACATTTCCACTCCTCGTGTGGAGTTGGCGCATGCGCAGAGCACATCTTCACCCCTTCTCCACCCTCTTTCACCTCCACTCCCTCAATTTCTTGACCCCTTTCCCATCTGAGAAAGACCGACTGTCTCTCTACTTCCTACTACCTATCTTATTTTGCTCTTTATTTATACTTTGGGTTTCTCACATACGAGAAACCATGAGATACTGAATCTCAAATGTCTGATTTATGTCACTTAAAATTACGGTCTCACGGTGCATGCATTTTCCTACAGAGGACTCAACTTTATCCTTCCCTGGGGCAGAGCAGTGCTCCGTTGTGTGTGAATGTCACATGTTCTGTATCCGCTCCTCTCTGAACGGACACACAGGCAGCTTCCAAGACTTACTATGAGTTGTGCTGCTATCAATACGGGTGTTCATGGATCATTGTAACATGATATCTTTAACTCAGGAAAATACCTACAAGGAGCTGAGCTGATTCAAGTGGAATTTGTAGTTTCAGTTTTTTGAAGAATCTCTACATATGAAAAAGCAAACTTTACTTTTATAAATAAAATTTTATAACATTTCATTGCATAAACCATGTAGACATTGATCAGATAAACCATGTAGACATTTGAGTAAATATGTTGATTCAAACATACAAGTTTATTATTTTCCCAGCTGAAAACTCCACTATGCTATCATTGAAGAAATACAACAAATCATAAAAGCAATGAAGATAGACAAAGAGGAGATGGACTTTACATACATGAGAAGTGTTGTGGGTCACAGTTTCTCAGTTCAAAACTTTTAGCATTATCCAGGAATCCACACACTCTTTCTCTAACATTTATTTTCATTAAATCAGGAAGTCCTGTTTGGCCCACCACAAGAGAACATAATTTAGCCACTGTTCATGACTTCTTCTGTGATCATCAACAGAAGTCAAGGTCACCATCATGCCCTGCTTGCCTCAGTTCTCGCATAACCTATTCCTTGGTCTCCACACTGGGCTACACCCATGTCCATTTTCAGCAGCCAGCTTACTTCTTTCAAGAGTGCCTTATCTTTGGACACAGGCACCATGATTTAATATTCCACTGCCCTCCCACCACACTCACAAAAGCCTGTTCTTATGACAACCCTCGATGCTTGACCTTTACTGGACTCTTGACCTCATCTTCCACTCTATCTTTGCTAATCCGCTTGGCCCATTGACTGCACACCCCTGCCTGAGCACCTGGCTGCACACCTGCCTATGGATGCATGCCCTGCTCTTGTTGCCTGGGATACACCTCCCTCCACACTTACAAAACTCAAATTCTTGTTGCAATTTCACTTCTGATTTAATGCCTTTTTCCACACATCCACATTGAAATCCCACTCTGTATGTGTCTGAGATGCATTAGCCTACTGTACTCCTTTTCCATAACTTTACCCGGCAGCATATTATATGACTAACTTGATACGTGTTGTTTGTCCCTCCTACAAGAGCATAAACCCAAGATGAGAGATTGTTAATAACTTTTATCTGTGTCTCTTGTAACTACAATGATACTTAAGCCAATAGGTATTCATAACAGAGTTGCTAGATGAAATACAGAAGAGTTAACTTTGAATTTCAGAAGGATGGGCACTTTTTAGCATAAATATGTCCCATTCTCTATTTGAAACATATTGTGCTTACATTCTTTAAAATACCTGTTGTTTATCTGGAATTCCAATTTAAATGGGTGTTACATAATTTTATGTGTTACATCTGGAGGGGTAGAGGGGTTGAAGAGGAGTGAGGGAATATGTTAAAAAGAGTGAAGTTATATCAGGTACTGGTAAAATTCCCTATGATGAATGTGATCATTACGTATACCTAAAAGTACCTATAATCTTGATTAATTAATTAATTGAAAATTTATCAACTGAATAAATAAGAATTTGGGAGGCTGGAAAGCAGAGGTAACAATGATAAATAATTTAGCAAGTTACAGAGAATTAAATATCAAACATCGTCAGGATGGGGGTAAAAGGGAAGAGAAAGGAGGAAGCCAAAATGAGACTAACAAAATTAGAGAACTCACACTACCAGATTTCAGAATTCACTGGGAACATACAGCCAGAAAGACAGTGTGTATTGATGGGAGAACAAACAGAACAATGGAGCAGAAGAGAGAATCTAGAAGCAGATGAAATACAGGATTCCTCGACTTATGACAGTACAAGGAAATCAATTCCACATGCATTCTGGTGTGCGAATACAAAGGGCAAAGCAGTAGATATTAAAAATGGCATGAAAGAATGTCTTCATCAGTCAGAGAGAGAGATTTCTAGAACAGGATGAAAGAAAAGATTTTTACTGCAAAAGAAAGCAGTGAAAACCTGGACTTCATTAAAATTAAGAAATTCTGTTCATCAAAAACGTTTATAACAGTTGTGAGTCACAATGTGGGAAAAGAGCTGCAAATACTTCTCTGTGACAAAGATCTCATGGCCAGAGGAGAAAAGGAACTGCCAAAGAAGAAAGAAAAAGACAACTTCAATTATTTTCTTCACTAGACTAACTTCTCCAATAAAGCGGATAGTCAAATAGTCAATATAGAAAAACGTAAAATAATTCACAAACAGGGAGACACAATTAAAACAGCAAACTTCTGATTCATCAGAATGTCTAACATAAAAACAAACAAGCTGATAAGCCTGATGATACAAATATCAGCGATGGTATGGAGCGATAGCAACACTCCCCCACTGTCCATGGAAATGTAATTAAGATAAACACTTTGAAAAAGTACTAAAGAATATGTGTGTATGCTAGTAATTTCCCCACAGTTGTATATGAAATAGAGATGAAAATGTGATGCTCAAACAGAGATACAATGGGAATGCCCACAGCATTATTTATGATAGCCCTGGATGAGACACAGCCCAACTGTCCATCAACAAATAGAGTGAATACATCATAGTGTATTCAGAAAGATATAAATACAACACACACTACTGCTACACAGAAAACCTGGATCAGTCTCACAGATATGCTGCTGTGCAGAAAAAGAAAAAAAATTATAGACAAAGACTGCATACTGGGGCTGGGAATATAGCTCGGAGACACAAGTGCCTACCTGACAAGCCCAAGGTCCTGAGTTCAATTTCCGGTACCAAAAAAAAAAAAAAGGAATTTATATTCCTTCATTCTATTTTCCTAACTCTCAAAACCAGGCAAAAGTAGCCTAGAAAGATGAAAGACAGTGGCCATCTTGGTAGATTTAGGTAGTCTTTTACAGGAAATAGGAGATTGCTGAGTCTCTTGATATTGATTTAAGTGGTACTTTTGTATGAGTGTTTAATTCATAACAACTCATAGAACCATAGTGTGTTTTTTCCATAGATATTATATTTAAATAAATATTTCCAAAATGATAAAAATACTGATAAACATGAAAGGAAAAAGGAACACCTCCAGGATCCAAGAGGATAAGAAGGCAGTTAAGTGGAGATAAATGCAGGTTAAAATTAAATCTGCCTCAGGACATTTGCTGAGTTGGTCACTGAGCTCAAATGGAGATCCTGATCATAGATCTTGACCTTTGGTAAGAAGCAGGAAAGATGATTAGATAACAGTTTTCTCTAGAAAAACAGAAGTGTCAAGAAAACTTAAGTCTTAACTTTGGCAAAAGATAATCAAAACTGAAGGTTTGGGGTTCATACTTAAAATTACCTGTAGGGTCTGAAGAGGCATTAAAGCATGACTAGGGGCTGGGGATATAGCTCAGTGGAATAAGCGCTTGCCTAGCAAGCGCAGGGTCCTGAGTTGGATTCCCAGTACCGCAAAAAAAAAAAAAAAAAAGCATGACTAGATGAACAACATCTCAAGATGCTTGGATGATGCAGCCAGTATCCTGTCTGGAGAAGTTCAATCCGGGTTCAGGTATTACCTAATTATTACAGGTTAAGTTCTAAGATGAGCTCAAAATATAAAATATTTAAAAAGGCATGAAAAAGACAAACTACAAAAGGCTTTCATTGTGATTTTTCTACTCAGAATAAACTTCAAGTAAAAAAAATTTAAGTTAAATTTGATAGGTAAGTTCCAGTTACTGATGTACACATCTTTAATGCATGTATGTAGTAACTGTTGTGTGCTATTTTTAAGTGGTATATGGAAACTGATTTGTTTTCAGAGCTACAAATGAAAAAAAATGGGTCCAGTATACATGCAAATAACACAATTCATAACTAAAATGTTCTAATAATCTGAATCCTTCCTATTAGGCATATGGAATTTGGAAGGCTGTGATATGTTACAGCTAGGAATATAAATACCTGCCCAAAAGAAAAGGCAAGTTTCTTAGAAAAGCAACCATCCAATAAAAGGTAAAACTGTTTATTCTTGGTTCCCACATTTATCCCTATAGAATGTACTCGTGACAGAAATCTAAGAAGTGGTTATGAATGACTGTGTAATATCTCTGGTCAAGATGGAAAGCCCCAGTGCATGACTCCTCTTACAATGCAAATGGTCTTGCAGATATCTGAGCTAACAGAAAGTGGGAAAAAATAGTACCAGTAAAGTTGCTTAGATGCTAGGGATAAACATGCATAAACTGTTCTCTGTTCAGCATGAATAGATAGACACATTGCAACAAAGAAAGTTAAAATTGTTCCTCATAAAGATAGTAGGACTTTTGAAAAGTCCTAACAGGTGTGTGGTTCATTTAGCCGCTGCTGGATCAGTGCCTATTTTGTACTCTGCAGTCTTCGTGTTTTGCTCCACTGCTAATGATTCAAGATTGTGCCTGTCTTCTACCTATAATTTTCATTACTTTAATAACATACACAGTGTAGCCATAGTAACATCACTTGAAATAAAACAAGTAACTATTTTTTATTTTCCAAAGTTTGAAGACATTTGGGGAATAAAGCCTTCAATTTAGGAATTTATAGTTTTCTACCTAAGCTCAAAATTTTCCTGAGTATCTTATTTCCTGTTGCTTTTGACTTTTCAAAGTTGTTTCAGAGTTTTAGGTCTATGCCAAAGGATTTTTATGAGAAAAAGAACAAAACAATGAGTTGATGAGAAGTAAAAACTAGGCTAATGAATTCTCATGAAATCACAATTCACAAAAACTAAAGCTGAAAGTTTATTAGTAAAAGTTTTAGTCATTGCCAAACCCAGATGGATTTAAAAATAATTCCGTAGCCTGTGAATGCAAACCTCATCTACTTTGACTCAGTACTGAATTGAGATTATTAGATTTTGAGATCAGGTAGTTTCTGATCTCAAGTGGCCTTAATTTGTAAAGAAATTTTTTATTTATTTCTTTACAAATTAATTACAATTTCATAATTGTAGGAGTAGGTAAGCCACAGGGATTTCTTAGGAATTGCTCCAGAAAGACCTGGGAAGATCTGTACTTCCACAGAGACAAATTACTTTCTATAATTTTTAAAGGATGGCCAGGGGGACCTGTTGTTTAGCCGTATCACCATAACACATATAGACATACAAGTACATATCTTATTTCTTCTCTATTTGGCCAAAATTCGAGACTCTCAGCCCTGAATGACTTCTGGCATCACTGTTCAGCTCTGTGGTAGATGCCCTTTAGTAGATCTCATGCAAAATTGGCCTACAAAAACCAAGCCAACCTCAAGCCGAAAACCCATGGTGAATCCACGAACTTTTGGTTACCCACACTTTGGGTAGCTTCCTCCTCTCTGTCTTACAAATTCCAACTACTTTTGGGGAGACTCAATTTCCAAACTCTACTCCAAAGCCCCAAAATCATGCATCTGCTGAGGCTCCTCACTCCTGTACCTTTGGAAAAAGCTATCCCAGCCCACCCACACTGCACCCCTTCAAAAACCTGGGAGGATAGCAAGGTTCAACCTATTTCTTTTCTTTATCTCAATGATTTTAGTCCTGCTGTGACTGTTCTTCAATACTTAATATTTTTCTCACACATTGTCTTTAGTTTATGGTTGTTTTTACTGAGGGTGCCAAATCCAGGACTAGTCAACTATGTTTCTTGATTTCATTTAATAATTATAGGAATTTGGGTTTTATGTATCTTCTTAGGTCAGTTTTAGAAAGTTCCTCTTTTAGGAATTTGTCCATTACACCTAGGTTTTCATATTTCTGAGTATAAGGTTCTCATGTAACTTTTTGTCTCCATTTCACCATCTCCAGCATCCATTCATTCCTGTTACTATTTGTGTGTGTGTCTGGTCCCCCCTTTTCCCCACATGAATTTCATCAGAGGTTTGCAACTTTATAACCTTCTCAAGGAACCAGTTTTCAACTGTGTTGATCCTCTACACCAAATACTTCTAATTCTTTCATTGTTTTCTCTTTTTATCTTATTTCATTCCCTTTATTTTCTTGGGGGTTCTTTTTGCTTTGTTTTGCTTTGGTGTTTCCAGACAATGTAGAGTTCACTAGCATTTCAGTCATTTTCTGGTAGCTTGCATTTTCCACGCTGATACCAATTAGATATATAAGGGAAGAGATGTTAACTTTTTATGTTTGCATTTTTAGTATGCAGCAAGTGTCTAGTACAGTAACTGCAAACCTTTTAGAGACTGAGCACCCAAGCTGCAACCACAAACCCACTTATTTATCACAAAGTGCCAACACTGCAGTTCAACCTGAATAGAGGTTTTAGTTTAGAAAAAGAACAACCCATACACTTGGCTAGTGTCCCAGTGGTTCTGTCTGCCCACTGCAGTATGTGTGCCGTAGGTTCACCATCACTAGTTTAGTACATAGCAAGCCCCCAAATAATTCTTGTTTTCTGAAGGATCTAGAAAGCTACAAGTCGCTATGATTAATCTTTGGAAAAATACAAACCATTTGGTCTAAGTTATAAAATTTACTCTCAATAGTCTTTTAAGACTATAAATCACTAAGGTTGTTTCATGCCTTGTTATGAAACAGAATGAGGCTCCGGTTCTGGCCAACTCTCAAAACACTGACCACGTCAGTGGAAAGAAGCAACAGTGTTGAGGATTTTAATAACAGCTCTAACTTCCTCTAAAATATCTGTAGAGTCTTCAAAAGCTATAGACATTAAATAGAGCAACTGCAATACACATTTCCTTCTAATTTTCCTTCTGATTTCATCTAGATCTGTGGACTATATCTGATAAAACTGGCACCCACAAGTAACTTCAGTTAATAGTGATAAATAAAGTCATTTATCTTATAAATAGGTCATGAAACAAATCAATCTGTTGTCAGGCTCATTTGTTGTTAACTGTTTTTTAATGATCAGATTTTCATGGTCCCAAGAAACCCTCTGAAAACTCAGCCCACGAGCTGTTATCTATCTATCCTCAGGGCATCCTTACATCAAGCAGGAGGTAAATACCAAATTATTCATATTTGAAACACTCTGAAGAGGGAAGATTGAAACCATAGACCACACATCTGTGACTCACATCTGTGACTTGCCAATCTCATTCCCAGTCTTTATCTGCGAAGGAACCCTGAGACCCACATGTGGGGAGAAGAAAGCATGCAGAGCATCCAAAGCTGTGAGGCTCACAGAACTATAAAGACCAGAGAAGCAGGATACTCCCAACCCCATTAACGCTGAACCCGGTATGCGACACTTAGGTCTCAACTTTACCTTCTATTTACATGTTGAATGTGATATTAAAATAAGTCTGCATTAATTAAACAACAACAAAACTGGGGATGGGCCTCTCTATGACAGGCTTTGTATGAAATATTTCCTTAGGGACTGAGAATCAGGCCCAGTAGCAGTGATGCATAACTACATGAAGACCCCTGGTTATTGGAAGAGGGCTCCTGCTCAAGACCATCAGGTACAAATGAGGCGTGGTTGGCTTTTTGTTCTCTCCTGAAGCCTGTAATAATATTTCATCGATACTGAAACACCTTTTACAATCTCGTGTTTCACTAAAGATAGTTTTCTCAGAAAAGGAATGTAGAAAGCAACACCCTAATCTTATGTGCTTCTGTGCATAAACTAGTGTTATCTGACTATGTAAGCAAAGCTGTACATGAAACAAAAAGGGAGATAAAATGAGTCTGTAAATAGTCACATAATTCCACGTATGTTCTAAGAGACCTCACTATGGAAACAGCCAAACCATTGCTAAGCAGCACAGGTGGCAGCTGGGGTAGCAAATAATGTCACCCCCGGGGCCTGGAGTCTCAGAGAGGAGGCCAGGAGAGCAGCGCACTGAGACGCTGAAAGCCCAGAATGCACCTGGCCTCGTATTTCTTTACTCCTTTCTATAGTGTGGTCAGACAAGTGTTTTTTTTCCCATTATGAATATGTAACTGGACAGAGAAGTTCAAACATCTACAGATACTTGATCAAATATGATGTTCTTTTGATTCTGCTTTTTTAAAAATGTATATTTATAAATGTACATTATGAATAAGAAAGGGGAAGAAATTGCTCCAAGGAAAGAACAATTGGGATGAGGGAAAGAAAAAGAAAGTACTAAGTCACTATAATATATATATATATATATATATATATATATATGCAGGTGGCATAACTGTACTGCTGGCTTGTACTGATGGTTTGTTGAGGAGAACAGTTAATGATTATTTTTTTTATATTGTGACCAATTCTGCATGCTTATATCTGGTAATCTGAGCAACTTATGTGACAACAAAAATCTGCAGTGTAACAACCATTGGTGAATTCCTACAGTCCTGTCTAGTGAAACTATGTATTGTCTCTAATGTTCTTTTAAGTTATTAATTTCTTATTCCTTTTAATGATTTAATCAACCTTCTATTCTTACATCTGGTAATCTGAGCAATTCTGTTGAAGATAATAATATGTAATATAACAACCACTGTTAACCCCTATCATTTGGTTTGAAAGCCCGTT
Source organism: Dinomys branickii (assembly GCA_004027595.1). Classification (NCBI taxonomy): domain Eukaryota; kingdom Metazoa; phylum Chordata; class Mammalia; order Rodentia; family Dinomyidae; genus Dinomys; species Dinomys branickii. The sequence goes on along the minus strand of PVLD010000038.1, from coordinate 281,415 downwards.
ATCATTTTAATGTCCTTACTTTGTTTTGTTTGTATTTTTCTATTGTTCTTTTTTTGTACTATTTTCTTTAAAATAAAAAAATAAATCAATGTACATTATGTTCGTAAAATACAATAATGTAATGAAATACAGAATGAAGTGCTTCTCAAGAAGGATTAGCTATTACAGGAAATAACTTTACAGAGCTAAAGAGCTTTCATCTCAAAGAAAATGATTTGAACAGAAATATTTTTTATAAATTTTGACATCATTCTTTGCTAGATCTTCCAGGTCCCACATTAGTAACATGAATAAATCATACTTTTAAAATCTTCTAATAAAAATGTGGTCCACCCAGTTTGCACTCTACATCCATGACAGCTACTATTACCCACCAGTGCCTGGCATCTTTTCCATCTGACCACTCCAAACTCCAACATTTACAGAACCAGGACCTGCTGCCCAACCTGATGCCTCCGGATATCTGTTACCCACACCTAAATCATTTTTCTCATAAATCTTAGCTTTCCTTCATAGCCTGTCTCTAATTTGACACAGTAACCTCTAAATTGATCTCTGACCCCTACACTCCAAAACCAAAGACAAAGTAATAGTTCCATCTCCAAACCTTCACAGTCCTTTTTCTCACCTCTGTCTACTCTGTAGTGTTTGGCCTTTAAGTGGAAAAAGAATAAACTGGACCAGGGAACACAGAAGCTCTGAAGGATTGAGCAGAAATATAATAACCTGAGGATCTATAAACAAAGGCGTGGGCTACGTATTCTATCAGCCTCCTCTTCCAGTATGAGAGACCACAGCGATACAATTACACAAGGAAAGCTGTCACTGCCACAGTAATGAGCTAGGTTCTTTCCATCATTTTCAGTGGAACTCCACACTGCCACAAAAGCATCAATATGAATAGTTTATTTCTAATTGAGATCATTTCTAGGCAAAACCAAAAATGGTCAAAATAGTAGATTCTGTCATTATTTTTGTCCATGTCTCCTTCATCCATTCAATCTTTCACTACAATGATAACACCATGAAGGCTCCCCTGGAGTACCCCTTGATATTATACCTAGGCAGGATCCACCTCCCAAACCCCCTTCATACTTCTTACACTCACTGTGCTCTCTCAGCCACTTCCTCTTAGACAATGTGTTTGCTCATTTGATAAACTAACTTCAGACAAAGGTTTATAAATTGTGAACTCGATGTTTTATCTACTGATAATAACACAGCATACCTACCCCCCAAGATAGTATCCAAATGGTAAGACTACACCTGATTGTATTGGTATGACAATTTGAAGTCTGTGCTATTTTAATCTACAGTGGGTGTAATCCAAATATTTTAAAGACAAGAACCTAAATGCCTTTGCTAAACCTTCTGCCTGCCCCCAAAGAGCAGAAGGATATAGTGTAAATGGGAGACCTGTTTAAGCTCTACCTTTTTGGTACGTGGAATGAACACCAGGACCAGACGGATTGATCACCCAAAGATTTTTTCAACACCTGAAGTAATAAAGAATACAAGTACAAAAATCCAAATCAGTAAAGGCCCCAAAGCTTTAAAATGATTTTGTAAAACAAACAATTCATGGAAGAATCTGTTTCAGAAGATTCCCAGAACAACTTAGGACGATCAGGAAAATGATGAGCGATTGCAGCAACTTTTTAACACCAATAAATTTAGTTTGGTTTAGTAGTGAACGTCTTTGAGAGTTTTTTATGAACTGTGATTTTTAAATAAACAACATATGCACCGTTTTTATTGCTGTTCCTACAAAAACCTCTGTTTTCTTTTAAGTCCTCCATCTTGAAAGCCAGTTTTATACACCATGTGCTTTTCACCAGCACATCATTCCAGGGCTACAAAAGATTATTCTACTTTAGCAAGTGCTATATCCCAGCCCCGCTTGCACAACTGCTGGACCTCACAATGCCCAGCCCTGCAGCCCAGACAGAGCGCATGCGTCCCCGGCATTCGCTGCCTCCTTAACCTAGAGATTCGCTGCAATAACAGTCACCATTTTGGGGGATGTCCAGCACTTTAGCCTTCCTGGCGCAGACTGGGATGACTCAGGTCAGACTGCAGCAGCTCCAAGTGGCTCCTTCTAAACAAGAACTTCAGCATGCCAGTGACTAAGGTCTATTGTTCTCAGATGACCTTGGGTGGCAGCCATGACCACTCACATGAATGAAAAAAATAAGTGAGGCAAGATGAGAAAAATTAAACTCAGAGGTTTTATTGCTTTCAGGATCCAAATTTGTTTTAATTTTTTCTTTTTTTATGTATCTACTTACTGACTACAGCACAACCGGATAAATGGAAGTCTCTCTCTAATCTTGTTTCTTCCTCTTTGGGTTGAAGGAAAATGAAAGATAAGACATAAGTGAAGTTGGCCTCTGAAGTCCTACAGGAAGTGTTTATTTTGTCTTACGTATAAACCATAACTAGAAGCCAAAAGAACGTGACGTCCCTGTTGAGAATGGAAGAGACGCTGGTAAACAGCTGCAGGGAGTCGATAGCGTGTTGCACTACGTGCATTCTTTGCAGGCTCCTCGAGTTGCTCATTGCAAAAAAAGAGAAAACATTTCCTGCCTCGGTACAAAACAGAGGAAGGCGAGGGGTCCAGAATGACCTCAGAAGGCTTCAGCAGTTTTTCAAAGAGCTTACACAGAATTGGCTCAAAGGTTCAATCACCTGAACCTCTGCCATATCACTGGGAAAAATCCTGCATTCAGAAAAAAGAAAGATCCTCACCATGACAGGGATTCTCAACAAGAAATCATTACAACTACTGAAAATCTTTTCATGGCTGATGTGTAGGAGTGGTGACATCAGAAATTTTGGAGTGTTCGTTTCCCCAATTCTCTTCACTCTTTTCTGACCACAATAACTGTTTGAAAGCAAAGACTGTGACTTACATGTCACCTGTAGAATTTAATATGTTCACTCATTTATTCACTCAATATGCAATCGTGTTTAACACTGAACCATGCTCTGGGGATACCAAGACATTCGATCCACAGATACTTTCTGAGCAATTGCTGTGTTTCTGGCACTGAGCTGGAAAGTGGGGTGTGACTGTGAACAAGGCAGTCAACCATCCTATCTTCATGGGAATTTCAGTCTAGTTCAGTGACCAACGGGGGCTGTGAACTAGAATCACCAGAGAACTTTGAAAGTAGAACAGCAGGCCCCACCTAACAGCAATGAAATCGAAGAAACCAGTTAGATGAAGATGTGCACAATAAATCTGAGCATTATGAACTGGTATGATAAACACAATGAAGAAAAAAATGAGAGACAATTCGAAAAGACATGGAAGGTGTGCACATCCCAGACTCAGGGCTGAGTAGCAGGTTTTAAATGGTGACTATCAGCCCAGCAAATGAAGGCAGTGGGGCATTCTGGGTTAAAGAAGTATGAAATTCAAAGCCTGAGAGGCACATGGACGAAGGCTCAGCAATGCTGCTGCTCCTGACACAGGATAGCAAAGCGGAATTACAAGGCAGAAGCAGAGAGAAAGCAGTCCAAAGAGACCGGGGAATGCAGGTAGGCGCCAGCGCAAGAAAATTCCCACTCCTCCTAAGGACCAGGTATTTATTCTTGAAATGAGAGAAGCATTCAGTCCTTTGTAGGAAAATGTATCTTATATGAGAAACCCAAAGTAACAAAAGATGGATGACATGAAATAGAGAAGTTGATCTTTTGCAGAAGGAAAGGTGACTGAGAGATGAGGAAGAAGGAAAGGAGGGGAAGCGGATGGGAAAAAGAATTATGACGCTCCCAACTCCCCACCACGAATGTGATCGTTGTGTACCGCAAACTGTGCTAATCAAAATATTATAAAAAAGGAAATCAATGTCACATTATCCATTCTTTTACTTTCTTTACCCTGGGCCATGTGCACATAGATTTTGCAGATCTGGAAGACAACAGTAAAGAAACTAAAAGTTAGGTCATTTCTTAATCCTTGGGGAGGGCAGTCAATTCATGATCTGCTAAAGCTGTCATTACTCAATGGAAACTTGTGACCAGCTTTCTCTGCCTCTCTTCCAGCAAAAACTAATCATTTATTCTTAAGATTTTTCAAACCCAAGTCCTGGGTGATACTGAGGACACTGAAAGCCCTCGTTCCCCAGAAAAGAGGGAAACATGGGAAGAATCATGTGAGGTTTGTGCACTGGATTCAGGTGGCTGTGAGAACTGAGTAAATAGTTTTTATAACATTTTGTCACTTGCTCACCTGATAAGGTGAGAAAGGCTCACTTATTTTTCTGAGAACTAGTGGTAACTTAAACTCTTTTTCAGACTGTCTTCTCATTGTCTCCTAGTTTTCATGAAGTCCAAAACATGTTTTTGTTACTCAAAACCGCTTATTTTCCCTGCACTGTTCATAAAATAGTGAAAACAGTTCTTTAAAATAAGGGAAAATTCATGCACAGTGCCCACTTGTTCGACCCAGTATTTTGACTTGATTTAAAAATCAATCATTTATTTTAACTAAAGGACAGACATTTCGTTCCTATGTACAAAGAACTCAGAAATTCCACCCCACCTTCCACATCCCATTTGGTCACAAGAGATAATGGCTAAATTGACAAGAAATATTTCCAGTTCCTGTCAAGGGTCATTTCAGAAAGAAAGCTCACGCAAAAGTTTCATGCTATTATTTTTCTTTTAAAACATTTAAAAACAAATAACTGGTTATTGGCCTCAAGGGTCTACTTGTTTCTGCAAAGGAAAAAACCTCAGGAGGAAGTAGATTTATGCTGGTGAAGCACCGGATTGGTCAGATTAAAAGGGGCCAAAGACAAGTGACCAAACTTAAGCCCTAGTCACAGGAACTACGAGGTAGTGACTTTTCTCTCATCTGGTCTGTTAGTGGCCTTCTGCGGTCAATCACATTAGACAAATACCCCCATGAGACAAATCTAGGTATTAATTTCTTTTTGAGAAGAGTCAGACAGCAGACACTACATCCTGTGACTAACAGCAGCTACCGTTTAACATCTTGCTCTGTCCTGGGCACTGTGCCGAGAGTTTCATGTCCACCCATTTATTTCACTTGTACAACGACATTCTGAAAACTTCAGGTGCACTGTACTGATGGGGAAACAGACACAGCTAATAAGGGAGGCCAAACAGCTTAGAGTCCATTTCCTCAGGACACACAGTCAAGAGCCCCTAAGCCCCATGTGTTTCTGTTTCTCAGTGTGACAGACTGCCCGCTCAAATGCTGTTGTTCAGCCTGCACAAGTAAGGCACCAAGAAACGCACTGAGCTCTGACTCATCATATACGCACCTGTGCTCTTTAGCTACATTCCAAGAAACTGCAAAGACCAACAGCACTTACATCTCCAACAGGGAGCAGTTAGCCATGAACCAGCTCTAGGTCAGCAGATCTTACAAAACAATTCAGTCATGCATTTGAGGAGCTTTTTTCCATGGGAGAAAGGAAAGGGAAGGTAATAGAATGGAGGATGCTTTTGCTTCAGATGTGTAAGCTTTGAGGTAGATCGATCATCAACTGAAACATTTACCCTTCTCTTCCCTGATAACACCATGCCAGTAGCTATTGTTTATACAGCTAGTACACGATCACAACTACCTTCTGTTCTCTCAGCTCTTCCTTCTGCCGTCCTACCAGTGACCGACACTCTAGAATCCCTCATGTTATCATTTGCTCTCGCCTGTCCAGTTGAAACCAACTGAAGTTACCATCCTCAGTGATAATCCTTCTTCAAGTCAGTACTTGGGGCAGCAATGTTCAGTGTGCGGAAGCCGTGTGCATTAGAATGGCACTGTTTTCATCCCTGGGGTCGGTGCTCATTGGTCACCTAACCTCTGTGGTCTGTGCGTTCTTACTTTTAATACCTAGATAGTAATACCTACTATGCCAGCCTGTTTTAAAGGGTTAAATGCAAGATATCTGGGAACCAAGCATTTTGCATTTTCAAAATAAGGGGTAGATATTTTACATGCTTTCTTTTAAGAAATAAATTTTAAAATGTAAACAATATCTATTGTGATCCCTCACCAAAACAACAAAACTTAAATAATATCATATACACACAGGAAGCCAATAAAAATCTCCTTAGAGACTGACTTCAAGTGATATATTTACCTTTGTCATCTAGTTCAGCCCTAATAAATGTCAAAACATAACTGGACCTCCTTTTATATAACTGTGTCTGAGACTCTGACTTCCAGAAGGAGCTTTTTAAAACTCTTTTCTTTCACCATTTTACAATTGTGTGTAAAATTCTTTCCATCACAGTCAAGCATTCAGTAAATGCTTATGAACATAATACTGGCTTAGACAATGAACTCTAGTGAGCTAAGAGGTATCAGAGTATGGAGCTCGTGACATATGATTTGGAACCACACTTCCCTTTGCATTCGAGCTCTGACACAAAGTAGCTTGATCTTCCTGAACTACTTCCATATCTATATGCTGCAAATAGAATGCCTCTTCTTGCAGCGGTGAACTCAGCAAAGGTCATCGAGATGCACACAGTGAGCCCCGAATAAATGTGTCTCCCGCTGCTACTTCCCTATTTGTCTTCATAGACTTAACATTTCCACTGTTTAAATTAATTAAAACAAATCAATGTTGTCTTTCTACTTGAGTTAAAAACACTTCAAAAAACCCAACTGAGCACCCTGACCTTTTCCTGTAAGTATGAAAATAAGTTTCTTCTGGCCTCATCCACCAATAAAGCCATGAGTGCAGATTTGCACACCTGCACATGTGAAAACACTTCTCACACACACTGACATGGGAGTTACTCTCTCTCCTTCCAGTAATACCAGTAGGCAGTGCCAGGCCACAGCACTACAAGAAGTTTTACTTAGAGCCCTCCAGTGCCCAAATAGTTAAAAGCAATGTCTTATATTTTACTTGCTGGTGAACAGCAAAGCCATTTTCAGTGTTGCCATGGAAACTACAATTTTTCAGTGAGCATAGGATTAGCCAGGTTAGATAACAAGAACACCTTATCTAATTTGTAGCTCAAAACACATTGTGACATCCCCTGGGGCCAACTCTGGTCACATAACTCCCAACAGAAACCCAATAGTAAGGGAATTAAGAAAAAGAAGTACTTCGGTGTTTATCCCAATGTAGAAGACTCTTCAGGTCTCATAGGTCATTTCAAATGCATTCTGCTCTCTATGGGGGAAAAAAAAGAAAACAGAGTAATTTTTTTACATCCTCAGACAGGAGATTTCATGACAGTGAAGTTCAAAATATTCCAGAAGCAAAGGAAAAACCAAACTAAAACAAGAAATTCCAATGATGCAACCTATTTATTTATTTTTAAATATTTCCCTGATCTGTTATACTAGGAACTATTAGTAGGTATCTTAAATTTCCAAGAGTTTTGGATGTGTGAATCTTGTTTGGTTGCCAAAGAATTACCTGTGTTTATTAATTTCCAGTTTCAGGTCTTTCGTAATAAATTTTGCTGGTAATGAAGAGCCCCATCTCTCTCTCTCTCTGTCTCTCTCTCTGTCTCTCTCTCTGTCTCTCTCTCTGTCTCTCTCTCTGTCTCTCTCTCTCTCTCTCTCTCTCTCTGCCCCCGTCTCTCTCTCCCTCTCTCCCTCTCTCTCTCTCTCTCTCTCTCTCTCTCTCTCTCTCACACACACACACACACACACACACACACACACACACAGGAGTGGAACTTCTACAGCATGAAGTTATCAACAGGCAGATGTGTTGGTTTTATGAGACTTTATCACCGAACTGATGATGTGAACCCACTGTTCTTTCCTATTACCCTAGTAAATACTGACAATGGAGAATTTACTGATCACAGATGAAACACAGCATGGTACAGACATTGCAAGGCAAAAAAAAAAAAAAAAAAAAAACTGTGAGTGCTTTAATGAGAAATTACTCTACTTGGTTCATATTTTTCCACTTGAAACTTTGAGTCTCAGTTTTTTGAGGTTTCACTCAGGATGCAAACATATCATGTCTAACAGAAAGCTACTTTACATTTGCCCCTTTCTCTTTCACTTTTGAAACAGAGAATTTTTATCCTGAGGCATGTCAAAGAGATAAAATTTTAACCCTCCAAATGTTGATCATGTGATGTACACCACAGGCTGCAAACTGTAAGTGGCTTCCTGCATGTCAAGTCTACTTAACGTAGAATTACAAGCACAGTTTAACACACTGAAACATTGTTAAAAATATATATTATTTATTCACTAATAGAAATTTGGCCCAGGCTACAAATTTTTTCCAAAGAGCAAGGATTAAAGATAAAGCCTTCCCCTGGTTTGGCAAAGTCATCTAAGACCACAGTTAAGAATGTTGGAAGGGAAGGATTAGCAAACCTGCAGTATGACTTCCTACACTGCAAATAATTCAATAGAGAGACAGCTCGTCCAACAATACCATGTTAACTTTACATGCATTGCTGAGGATTGTACCAAGGGCCTCAACAAAGCGAGGCAAGAGCTCTACCACTGAGCTACACCCCCAGCCCTCATGTTACCTCCTAAAAAATGAAAATTATTAATAAAATAGTTAAATTAAAAAGCATCTCAAATGATCAGAGCCATTTTAGAAATTTGATCTTGGAATGTTTTATGTAAACATGAGAAGCTAGTTCACACTTGCTGGCCCTTTCTAAAGACTCTCAGTTTCCTTGTTTCACAAGAAAATACTCCACCCTTTCTGATGGTGCTTAATCAAGTTTGATTGGATTCACCATTTTGCAGGTCAGAGGCCAGAGATTTGAGTTGCATCTGGCTGGTGGCTCTGGTCAGAGATAGATCACTCAAGGACCTGCACTGACTTCCTGGGTTGTTGAGGTGCTGGCTGGCCAAGGACAGTGTAAGGAGAATAACAACCACCACCATCACCACCCCCAAAAGATGTTCACATTCTAACCACTGGAACCTCTGAAAATGTTACTTTATACAGTAGAGAGGAGTCAAGGTTGCAGATAGAAGTACAGCTGCTGATCAGTCTGCTTTAAAATAAGATTCTCCTGGATTATTTAGGTGGCCCCATATAACAACAAGGGCCCTTAAAGTGCAAAAGGGAATGAGATGAGATCAGTGATGTGACCTGAGGTGAGGACTCCACTTACCGCGGCTGGCTTTAAAGACAGGAAAGTGCCTGAAGCCCAGGAACGCAGGCAACCTGCAGAAACTAGAAAAGGTGAGGAAAAGGGCTCTCCCGGCGCACCCCCAAGCACACCCATTTAGGCCTGGGCTGGTCTCTCGGCTAATGGAACTGTAAGAGGAAAAGCTAATGTTTTAAGCTGCTAAATTCGTGGGAGTTTGTGGGAGCAGCTGAAGGAAGCTAACCCAGGCGGCCTCACCTGGGACAGTTTGCTGTGCTACACAGCCACTCACCCGCACGCGGGCCAGCTGGGGGCCGCCCACACGGAAAGTGGAAAGGCACCAAGGGACGGAACAGGAAGTGTGGGAGGGCTGCTCACAACCGAGCCCCAAACTGGCACACCACTATCTCTGCCACACTCGAGCAGACCAGCAGAAATTCACACGGCCAGCCCAGATGTAAGCAGTAGGGGTGTGAACTCCGACTCTTACTGACAGGCGGTGCAAAGGAGCTGACATAAAAAGAGGGAAAACTGGGAACAAACAGTCTATCATGAGCACTGAGGCCTTCACAGTTCACATTTCTAACCTTCTACTAACTAGTTTTGAATGATAGGATTGTCTTGAAAATAAAAACAATATGTTATGTACCTGAAAAATTAGCTTTAAATGTACCCTTTGCCTTTTTTAAAGGCTTAAAACTTATTTTTCTTTTAAATTAAATTACCAACAATATGCAAGATGTCTGGTGATCTGGAGGTTAGATAGATAGATGTTTAAAAAGCAGTTTGACTGAGCTCTAGATAACATAAAATAAAATCCCACATTGTCACATGTATAATTTGACAAATTTCAGAAAATGTGTGTGTCTGTCCATGAAATCATTACAGCCAACAAGATAATGAGTATACTCCTCGCCTTCTGGAAGTGGCCCCTTTTGTGAGTCCTCTTTCCCTCCTATCCTGCTTCCCCAGCTCCAAGAGAACAGGGACCTATTTTCTGTCACTATAGATCAGTTGTCATGTTCCAAAACTGTGTGTGTATAAATAGAATGGTATGGTCAGTATTCTTCACTGGCCTGCCTCTCTACACTCGATGTAAATATTTTGAGATTCATCCACATTGCTGTGTGATTTCCTTTCACTATATTATTCCTTGGCATGGGTGTAGCATGGTTTGTTTGTCCGTTCACAAGGACCTTTGGGCAGATTTAGAGTGTTGACTATTACAGATAAAGCTGCAGTGAACATCCATGTACAGGTATTTGGACAAATGTCTGCCTCTCCTTAGTAACACATAGGAGTGAAAAGGCTGGATCATGTTTTCATGTCCTCTTCTGCTGTCTACATATGTCAAGTGTCTTTTGAAATCTTTTCCCATTTTAAAAATTGGTTTATTGGGCCAGGCGTATAGCTCAGTGTCTGTCAAAGCACCCTCCTGGTAAATGCACTGTCCAGAGTTCAATTCCCGGTACCAAACATAAAAAATAATTTTTTTAAAAAATTGGTTTATTGTTTTCTTTTTGAGTCTTGAGAGTATATATTGAGAGTATATCTTGAGAGTATATATTCTGGACACCAGTCCTCCATCAGATCACTTACAAGTATTTCCTTTTAGTATATGGATTGCCTTTACAAATGTGTCTAAATATTGCCTTATAATATGTAATGGGCATTGAAATATCAGTAAAATATTTTACATTCATTTTTTTCACAGTCAATCTTAAAAGTCCATTGTCTATTTTATTCTTGGAGCACATCTTAGTTTATGTTAGGTTCTTTTCAAGTGTTCTACAGTCCACCGGAGTAGTGCTGCAAGTGTACGAAAAGGTTTCAAGGAAAGTGTCAGGCAAATTATAAGGTGCTGAAACCTTAGCTTTAATGCTTCTCTGCTCTCTTTTCTCTGCTGAAACATTTCATGCTTCCCTTCTCGATAGATACCAATGTCTGTCTCATAGCTCATGAGATTTTACGCAGCTCCAGTGCATGGCATGTAAAAGCCTTTGGCACAATAGAAGGGAAAGGCATAGTAAAGCAGCCTATTGCTTTTCCTTTTCAAGTCATATCTGTCAGGGGCAAACAATGACTTCTTATTCGAGTTTCTTAAACACATACTTCTTATAGAATTTCAACACCAATTACCGACAGTAGAAGATAAGTTTTTGGGAGAGGAGAATGAATCAGGGATTTCATCAGATGGCAGAGGAGACGTGTTGGGAGAACAAGATTTCCTACAACATTTCTGATATTTCTGGACTCTTCTCGACCCCTGATATCATAAAGGGAAAATTAAGAAAACATATTTCAAGTATTCACTGAAGATAAGATAATTTCCAGTTATTTTCACTGTGAAGACTTTAAAATCAGAGTTTGGAATAAACCCTATGTATGGTTTACATTTTAAGCCACGCGGTATGCTGATTTCCCAAAATTGGGTAAGTTCTATTCTAACAATGTCTGAAAATTAAAAATCAGGATAAAAGGGAAAGCGCATGAGTAGTTGATGGTTGTTTCAAGCACTAATGGTTTCTCCCTACAAAATACACAAGTCTCAGTATGGTTACATGATATTACCAAAGTTTATACAGGCTTAGTGAAGCACTGGCCTTTCAACATGAACAAAAATATACAATTCTTAGCTTCCCAGAAACCAAATACAATGTTGGCAAATTTAACAAAACATTCGCTTTGTGAGTCACTGTGTGAGGGTGTTATTCAGTATTTCTAAGATGTACAGAAGCAGTGACCAACGTTGTCCTTGGCCCTTTCCCGTATGACTGAAGACCATGTAGTGTCTGACAAAAGTGAAGGGGGCTGAGACTGGAAGTAGGCGAGGTGCACTCAGGGCTACGTGGGCATCCGGTCCGACACTGACATGCCTAAGTTACTCCATGTATTCCATTCCAAGGGCAGCTGCAACCAATGCACCACACATGTGGTGACTTACACCAGCAGACATGTGTGGGCTCACAACTCTAGAGGCTGGATCGCCTGCAACCATGGTGTGAGCAGGGCTTTGGTTCCCGTCAAATATACATGGGAACCCTTCCCCGCCTCTTCCTGGCATCTGGCGATTGTCTACATGACTCCAGTGTGTGTCTTCATCCTCACACAAGGTCCCTCCGGGGTCTGGGTCTTCATGAGGCCTCTTATAAGGACGTGGGGCACACTGGATTGGAATCCCTCCCTAGTTAAGTATGACTTCTTCTTAGCTACTTACATCTGCAAAGACCCTATTTCCAAGTGAATTCATACTTTGAGGTGCTGGGGATTAGGATTTTAATATATCTGTTGTGAGAGGGCACAACTCAGTCCCTAATAACTGGTTCTCTTGGATAGAGATTCTTGAAGGCGTATCCTCCCCTCCCTGATAAAGCTGGCTGAATTCAAATCCTAGAGATGCTGCTTAGCTGTATGAGACCAGGGTCTTCATTCCAGACACCTCCGTTTTGGTTGTCTGATGGAGAGACAAGTAGGAGAGCCTACTTACAAGGACATGGTAGGGATTAGTTAATGTATAAAATACCTAAATAGCACTCTGCACGTGGTTACTAGTTATTACTGAGTGTTGTTTTGCAGCTGAGGTGCTCACAGCTACTCTTTTCCAAAATTGCAGTTCCAACCTTCACAGAAGTAGGTACGCTCTCCTTCTAGGTCATTTCCTTTTGGTTTTGTTTGTTAGGGTACTGCTCCTTTTCTTTCAAAACTGAGTGATTTCCCCTGGCACTTGGGGAAATTGGGAAGGTAAACAAACCTTCTGAGGAGAAATTTAGCCACATCTTAAAAAGCATTTATAACATCGATCTAGGCATTTTACTTATCTTCCAGTATTTACTCTAAATAACTTATGATGAGTACAGAAATTCTGCTACAGGGTTTCTACTGTTAAATCACAGTCATATTTCCACTAAGTTACAAAAAGTTGTTTTTGTAGTAATTGATTTTTAAAACCATGGTACACACCTTGAGACCATAATGTTCAATGAAAGAAATGAGATACACAAGATTAACTATTGCATTGTTCCCCTGACAGGAAGAGACCCAAAATATAAACAAAGAGGAAAGAAAAAGATAATGAAAAATAGATAGATAAATCTTTACCAAAAATGAAGGAGACTTAGTGGTGCCGGGGACAGGAATGGGGCAGAGGAAAAGGATTAAGAAAAGATGTGTTGTGTGCATGGACCAAATCCTCATGGGGAATATAGTCACTATGTTCTGCAAACATATACCAATAAAAATAAAATTTTTAAAAATCATGGTACATTAATATCATTAAAATATTCTTAGTCATTAAAAGTTGAACTTGAGATCATTTTTCACAAGAAACCACCTGCATAGGTCTACTGTCAGGTGACACAGGAACAAAACATTACCTACTGCAGTGCTCTGGCAACTGTCTGCAACAGTGAAAATGTCCTGTGTCCGTGATGTCCAATACAGAAGTCACTAGCTACACGTGGTTACCAAATACTTGAAATGTGCCAGTGCAACTAAGAAACTTAGTTTTTAACTTTATTTCATTTTCATTAGTTTGAATAATCACCGGGGGCTCGTGGTAGCCATAAGAAACAGCAAAGGTCTGTTGTGTCTTCTGCATGTTGATCCTCTGAATCGCTCTCTCTAGACCCTATATTGCAAGAGGTGCTCGCTTTCCTCTCTCTAATTTTTAACACAGCAGCCTGCCTCTGTTCTCAGGAGACAACCAACCTAAAGAATCTACTACAGATTGCAAAGTGAATCCACCTCAAGGCAAAACTGAGACAGAACGTACTACAAGCTGAACAACACTTATCCAATCTGCTTGGAATCAGAAGTGTTTTTAAGGCTTCAGATTTTAGTATATAAATAATGAGATCTCTCTAGTTTTTATTTTTTGTTAGTACCTGTTTGCAGTCCCTAATGATTACACTCACCATGGGGAGTTCGTGCATGGACGTAACGTGCTATTTCTCTTTTTCATCCCTGCCCCTGCCTCCATCAGTCTCAGTCCCTTTTGCAAAACACCTATCTCCTTGCTTCCTATTGTCTGTCTTTTTCTTTATATTTTTGATCTCTCAAATAAGAGAAATCCTGTGGTATTTAGCTTATGTGTCTGATTTATTTCACTTAACATTATACTCACAAGGTGCATCCATTTTCCTGCAAATGACTCACATTTATCTTTCTTTATTGCAGAGTTGTACATCATTGTGTATAAACACCACATTTTCTTTATCCACCCATCTGTTGATGGACATAGAGGCTGCTTCCAAGACTTAGCTGTTACAACTGTGCTGCTGTCAATGTGGGTGCGCATGAATCACTGCAACATGATGTCGTTCACTCTTTTGGGAAGATACCTAGAATGAGAGTACCTGAGTGGAATGAAATTCCTAGGGTTTTTTAAGGAATCTTCAACTGATTTCCATAGTGGTTATTATCATGAGGATAAGACCCAATACTAAACAGGAAATTTAAACAGGAAATTTACTGAAGCTTCATATACTCCTTATGCACAGAGCCTGGAGGCAACTTCATACATGCATTTTGACAGTGACCCATCACATGATGTAAGGTATGGGATTGTCTACATGGGACACCATATCAGTGCTCAAAAAGTTTCAGGTCTTTGAGCATTTCAGATTTGAGATTTTTGGATGAGGGATACTCAGCCTCCTGTACTAGCTTTATAAATATGGTAACTTTTGTAAAATTTGACATAGTGCCAAAATATTCACATGAGAATTTTATGCTTTAAACTGAAGTTATTTTTTTCTAACCATACTTTAGGAGACCTTGCATAGCCACATTTGAAAACATTCAGTATTGCTCTGAGGACAAACCATGAGTGAGAGAAGGCACTATGCTGCTTAACTACAGCCAAAGAATGAGGCAACCATAAAAAATAAATGACCTCTTACACTACATAAATTCTAAGGTATAAAAAAGGTTAACTCTGACACTCTCATTAGCAAATGTGTTGTCTAGGAACATTCCAGAACTTCAACAAGCATGGGGGGCTGTGGGGGCGATTCCAGAACTTCAATAGACACAGTCCAATAGGGGGAAGAACATACCAGAACTTCAGCCACATCATCGCTGAGCTTGTTTATCAGCTCTAAATTTTTTATTGTGTAGTACATTGTGTGTATAAGATCATGTAATCTGTACATAAGAGACAGTTTTCCTTCGTCCTTTCCAAGTAGGATCCATTTATTTCTTTTGATCATCTAATTGTTCTGGCTAGAATTTCTAGAAAAATGTTGAGTAACAGTGGTAAAGATGGGGTTCCTATCCCATCCCTTGATTTTATGGGGAAAGTTTTTAATGGTCTGCCAATAAGCATAACGTTATCTATGTGTTTTTAGATTTGGGAATTTATATTAATAAATGTCCTTCATCGTGTTAAGGAAGTTTTCTTAAGGAAGTTCTCTTATACTGCTATATTCTTCAAGATTTTATAATAAAAGGCTCTTGGGTCTTGTCAAGGTGAATCACTTCGAGGTTATTAACATCCTATTTAGAGCAACTAGC
Organism: Dinomys branickii; assembly: GCA_004027595.1. Lineage (NCBI taxonomy): Eukaryota > Metazoa > Chordata > Mammalia > Rodentia > Dinomyidae > Dinomys > Dinomys branickii. Next base: position 265,824 of record PVLD010000038.1, on the reverse strand, counting down.
AATGAGCTTTGCAAGTCAATAATTCAGTAAGTGTTTGCTGAGTTAAATTGACTTGCAAGCAGTCAACACCAAAAGCCTGGACTCACACGTCAAAGACATTCTTTGAATAAATTATCCTTAGAGAGTTGTATGGAAAGGTTGGCTTTTTCTCCTCCCACACAAGCCATGTAATTCCCATAACTGTAAAAAATAAATGACCTCTCACACTACATAAATTCTAAGGTATAGGAAAGGTTAACTCTGACACCTATTCTCATTTGTAAATGTGTTGTCTAGGAACATTCCAGAACTTCAGTGAGCACAGGGGTTGCGGGGATTCCAGAACTTCAACAAACACAGTCCAGTAGGGGGAGGAACATTCCAGAACTTCAACAGCCACAGTCCAGTGGGGGGTGAGGAGAGGCACAACGCCTCTGTTGAAGCCTTTGTACTGAGGAAGATTCACAGTCTCCGTAGCCAGTGCCAAACATAAAACCTTCCTCGACAGCCTGATTTCAAGTGTGAGTATCTGAATGTTTCCTTTAATTAGGTCACAAGACACATATTCTTAATGTCTATGAACATTAGAGCACCATTTTGCAAAGGGGCCCTGTGGCCTCCATCAGAAGTCCGTATTTTTCCTCCCTGTTACATCTCAGGCATTTCTTCCTAGGTATGATGGCCCCGGGTATGTTATTTTCCTTTCAGGCATCTTAATTGGACTTTGCTAATGAAAAAAAAAAAAAATCCACAAGGAACACGCAGTACAAAATAATATTTGTCACTGATGTGGTAGAAATAGAAAATTAAACAAACAATTTGGGAATTATAGGTTCATCACCACTGAGGTGAAAAGTTATAGACCATTTCTCACCCTCAATTATCCACTGGTTCCCTGAGCCAAATACTTGGTTTCTCTGCATACTTCTCTCACTTCTATTTGCCAAGCGTGAACACCTGAGAATGCCAGGCAGGAGTGACACTAGCCAGGTTCTCAGTAAACACCCTTGAGGGCAATAATATATGTTTAATGTAACTCGTAATTCATCACCAAACTTCCTTTTGAAAAATAAAAACACATCTTGGGGTCTAGTTTACTGTCTGGGGAGCAAGAAATGACAGGATAGGAAGAGGGAAGAGGCAAGTAAAGGGGGGGGTGACTGAAAACATTTGACTTGGCTTGAAGTAAAAGTACATATTTCACACATATTTTTAAACCAACCCCAAAAGACAGCCTGACTTCGAACATGCTGAACAGGAAGTGATTTACTGTTGGAATGCATGCTGAGCCTTTCCAAAACACACACACTCCTAATACTCCTGGGCTACCTAAAAGGAGTTGAGGTGAAGAGATTTAATTTATATGTGCAGTCCTGCTTCCTGTTTTATTTTTTCCTCATTTCCAACTCTCTTTTTCAAACTTCACGAAAAAATGATAGGAAATCCCTCTCTCCCCTCCATCTCCCCCTCCCTCTCTTCCCTCTCCCTCTCCCTCTCCCTCTCCCTCTCCCTCTCCTTCTCCCTCTCACCCTCTCTCTCTTTGTCTCAACCCAGCTGTACACTGTACAACTTATAGCTCATACCTGGCTTAAAGACCAAAGAGTGAGTAAAGAGTAAAGATGGACATTAAACTCTCCTGGTTACTGTGGCTCTGAAGGAATCAGAATTGAGGAAAGCTGGTCATCGTATCCAGACCATGAGTCCAACCAAGATGTGGGCCAAGGGCTTGCCCTAGATGTCAGAGTGTGTGTGTTCTGTAGTATACATTCAAGATGGGTAAAAATAGGGTCAAAAGAAGAGAGGAAAGAGAAAGGATTTACTGAGAGTCAGATGAGTGACTAAAACCCTTTGAATCCTATTAAATTTCAAAGCAATAACCCTAGTTAGAAAGAAGAATTTGTAAATATTCTGGCGAAGAAAAAAGAGTCCAGCAATGAAGAATTATAATTCAAGCAAAAGAGTTTCCAGAATGTAATGATATTGGAGTGCTTTACACTTGATTTAACGTTGAAGGTATGCTGTCTTGAATAAAATGAGTTCCAGACGAGTGTACTTTGCATAGTATACCTGTTACCCTTATTATGACATTTTGATTTCTTGATTGCTGAGTCAATGTGCAATAAAACATTTGAAAGAAAATGTAAAACCAAAAGGAAATCCACAAAGTTTGAAGTTCAAATTTCAAAATTCTTAATTTCAATCTAATTTTCCCAGAAAGCTGACCACATCTTATGGAAATTTGTCATAGGAAAGATTTTATAATGGGGCTGTTTGTTTTAAATACTTCAAGAGAAGTAAAAACCTGTAAATACCTGAACTCAAATAAGCATTTCAGCATTCCCTCTTGCAGCTAAGTTTCAATTTTAATTTCACATCAGAAAAACACTAAAGTGTCACATTATCCCAAAATAGTCTGTCTATCACCAGAGGCTTTGTAATATTTTAATGTCCAGGTAACTAGTTTGTCTTAAACTTGATTTAAGAAGGCAAGATAGCATACTGCTTTTACATTAAGTGGAAATATTCAACTGTATAGCAATACAGTTCCATATACACACGTATATAATTCTGTTAAACTAGCTCTTGAACCTTACATGCAATATATATTATAAAATCAATTTGCACTTTCAATTTTTCAAAGAAAATCAGGTTTTCTATTGACTCACAAATACCATGTGGCCACAAATGCACACTGGGTTGATGCAGTACAGTTGCACTAATATCTACATTACTAATACTCATCTCTGGAACATGTTTTTACTATGGATTTTTTCTAAGGAATTTGTGTGAAATTAGAATTCTGATGCCTCTGAGGTAAACCAGAATGGATTCTCAGGACTGCCGCACAGTCCAAAGTTCACATCAGACTATGGTTTAAAAAAAACCTCCCTGACCAATTTCCACCATAAATGTTTATCTCTGGGAATTATGGTCCATTGCAATATCGTGTCCAGACACCTGTGAATTTTTGCCTACCAGTGTAAGTAACTCAGCTCTCTGAGTTGGGAGAAGTAAAGTTAATGGCTGATTTCTATGGTATAAATGCTTCTACCATAGTCAACTTCAAGGTACTAACTTGATGAGGTCACTGAACAAAAGTACGAGCTAGACCCAAACTACCCCTTAAACCAACCCACCCTATTCCCAACAGTACACGTCAGTGGGGGACGCCCTTCCCTCTGGGTATAGCTGGGTTCTAGAGCTGCATGTTCTAGGTCTGTGACCAAAGAGCCAAAGAACACTGAAGCCTGAAGCTTGAGGCACTGGGATCTACTGTGGGGGTGAGCAGGTTCTCAGGTCTACGTGGAGAATCTGCTCCAATTTTTCCCACCCTGCATCTCCTTGTGCGCCCTTATTTTGGCATCCAACAGTGCTCTGTGGCTCCCAGAGAGGGCTCACTGGGGCCTGCTTTCTTTCTTCACCTCCTCTATACCTTTGTCCCCCAACATTAAAATCCAACTCAGGGTCCTCTAAGCCCAACTACCTTTCCCAGTGAATGACTGAAAGCGTACTAGACTCAGGGTTTTAATATTTCAATGAGCCCCCAAACCCTTTCCCAGTGCTCGCCCTAAGGCAGGCTCCGTGCTCCACAAGAGTCTGGCATTTGCTTGCCTTGCCTTTGCATGTTCACTCCACTCCCCTGAATTTTCACTTGCAAAGGCTGTAGGCTCTTGGTTGAGTAAAAGTACTGAGTCTTGGAAGGATCTATGTGCCCTGCCTCTGCTTCTTCCTTCCGCTAAGCTCAGGCCCGTTAGCTGCTCCCCACTGGCCAGCTGCAATGCAACCTCGTGGGCGCAGTTGCTGGTAAGTACTGTGTGGGAAGAATAATCTTCTCTGCCTAAAATATTCCCTCCTGGTGTTTTCAAATACAAGGTTCACTTTAAAGTCAAAAATGATTCAAACCCTTTCACATATAACTACGTTTATATTTTTCCCCACTCTGTGGGTTCTTTTTTCACTTTGTTGGTGATTTCTTTTGCTGTGCATAAGCTTTTTAATAAGATGAGATCCCTATTGTGAAACAGAAAGAAATTGTGCAAAAGGAAAAGGGACCTGGGGGTGTGGGGGGAAGGAAGGGAAGGAGGGGAAAGAGAGAAATGAGAAAAAAATGATAAAATGAAAACTGAGCTTTGTGAATGGGGAGTGGAAGGGAGGGGAATTGTAAAAACTACAAAGTGGAATCAAGATATTCCATGTGTAGGTACAAATTACCCATAATAAATGTGATCATTATGGACACCTAAATTGTATCAATACACTAAAAACAATTCAAAATGTGTGGATCACAAAGATCTGAGGAAAATAGTTGCCAAAGATATGACATAATATGACAAGTTGACATAATCATACAGCGATTTCTTCAAAGAAGGGAAATGAAGTAAATGAACAGTTTACACAGAATAAAATATACAAATATATTTCCAAAAGAGTCAGAAAAATGTATATTTAAATATAGATTTACTGTAATAGTAGTATAAAATATTTTAAACAAAAATTCCCAGATTGTCAACCACACAATGAAACAGGCAAACCCACAGGTTGACAGTAGTGGGGGAAAATTTTGCAGTCTTCCTAGGATACAGTTTAGTTTTATACTAAAATTCTTTATTGAACCATGCGTGGTAGTGCAAACCTGTAATCCCACCTCTCAGGAGGCTGAGGCAGGAAGATTGCTGTGAGTTCAAGGCCAGCCTGGGCTACAAAGTGAGCTCAAGGCCAGTGAGACCCTGTCTCAAAAAGACAAAAAATAAAATAAAATAATTTGTAGCTCCACTTCTAAGGAAATTATCCTAAGGAACTATTCAGATGGAGAAAAGACTCAAGTACAAGAATATTCATCATAGCTTAGTTTTTATTGACAAAAATGAGAACTAGGCTACCATGTTAACCAGGACATAATGAAACTATTGAATGCTTGCTCTGTGCCAGGAACTGTTCTAAATGTTTTGATGAACACATCTGAATCCAGTTAGACTGTGCAACAACCCCATTTTATTTCCAATCACAGTTAGAGGTGAGGAATCTGAGATAGACAGAGGGAAAGAGGGAGAGCTGGTTTCACACCCAGGCAGAACGACTCTGGGCCCTTAGTCCTCACTGCTGCACACCACCTCACTTATCTGTCTGCACAGTGACCCATGACTGGTTTGTTAAAACATTTTCAAACACTAATGACGTGGGAACACACATTATAACTGGGGGGGAGTCGCTATACAAAATATGCATGCTATTATCCCAATTTGACTAACAAGCAAAGTACAGATAAATGGAAAAAATTAGAAAGAAATAATGTAAAGGTCAAAGTGATTATCCTAGCATGAAAGCTGTAATGCTTATTTTTTACACTTTTTGTGCCTTATAAAGTTCTAATGAAGATATATCACTTTTATAATCAGAAGAGACAAATACAATAAATTGGCTTTAAAAAGTTTTTTAAACACTGGCAGAACCTTTTGTACCTAGTTGTAACTAAGCATAATTTGGGTAGAAAATTCTAGATTCAATTAGAATAACTTGCATCCTCCGGCCCTACTGGCCTTTCTTTAAAAAAAAAAAAACTTTACCTTTTATTCTATTTTCTGCATCTCCAACTGCATTTACTGTCTAGCACGAACTGGCTTTCACTGTACTCACAGCAGTGTGACAGCTGTAGCTATGTCTTAGAAGCTTGCGGAATTTCTTCCTAATCTCAGTACCTGAAACCTGGTTTTCCTCACATCCTCTGAAACACACTGAAGAGCAAGGTGCTCCCATTGCTGTCACTAAAACCCCCAGGGTTTCAGACCTTTTGTCCTCATCTTTCCAGAGCAAGAAAGGTTTACGAGGAGAAAATTACTCTTTTCTTTCTTTTTAAATGTATTATTGGCAAGGACTTGAAAACATTCCTGTCTACAGGCCTTGCCACGCTTCTGCAACTCTAGCCTATTACCATGTGAAGAAAGCCAACTCACCCTTCGGGCTGCGCCATGGAATTTAGATACAGTTTGGGCTTCTAAACCAGCTGAGAACTCTCACTGTGAACATCTGCATTTCCCTGAAGCCTGGGTCTATTAGAAACAGATGAAACAGAAGTCGTTATACATGCAAACCACTTGCTTTATAATAAAAACATGCTTTTACATATATTGTTTCACTTTATCCTCACAGCACCCTTTGAGGTAATAAAGATGCAAATAGGCTGTTGGGAGGCTTTCAAAAATCAAGTTAAATTATGACTGACTTACAAAAAAAAAGCCTGAAATATTAAAGTCATTCGCATACCATTGAGTTTAAAAGGCTAAAAGCTGACCAGGAGGAATAAAAACCAATGCACAAATAAACAAATGCAGGAATTATGGTTAAGGCAGATTGCAATTTGGGGTCTGGCTGAAGGATCTGCAATAAAGCACTAGCAAAGTTTGAATGAGAGTCTCATCCTGGCAGGGGGCATTTTTATATTCATCTTGGATGACAATTATTTATTTTTTCCAGAATCACCTGGTCCTGGTCTTTGTCAAACCCCATTTCCCTTGAAGACCACCCTCCAGCACCTGAATCGTTGGATAACAGGTTTAAAACCCATCAAGCAGCTAAACACAGGGGACTCAGACACAGCTCCGCCACCCAGAGAGGCAACCAAGGTCATCAGCCAAGCCAGCCAATCATGGCCTTCACTGTGCCCGGGAGCAAACAGAACTAAGAGTACTCAGTCCCATTTTACACTGGGTCAGGAATGCAGAAAGTAGTAAAAGAGTTTAGAGTTCCTCTCTCTTCCCTTGAAAAGAAAGAGCTAGCTACACAGGTCAAAGTGGGAAAGAGGATAACTTAGTTGTCATCTTGTGCCACAGATCCAGCTGGTTACTTCTCTGGTTCTCATGGCTTTCCTACTGAATGGGGTATAGAATTGGACCTACCTGTCCTGCACAGCCAAGGGTGCATCACAGTCTGAGCTTTCACTCCTTTTCTGCATCAACCCACTGCCCCACAGCATCTTTTACACAATTCCCAGAATGCATCCTGCCCCATCCTGGCCCCAGATCTCTTTGCTCATGGCTCTCAGGGATGTCCTTCCTTCCCCTCCACCAGTTGTACAGAACAAAAGTAACTGTGATCAATAATTGAACACCTACAATGCACTGGGAAGTTTGCTTAACACTGAACATCCCTGATTTCATGTGACCTCAGAGCAGTCTGGTATTATTCTTTGTATTCCCAAACAAGAAAAACAGAATGAAGAAGGTGAAAATAATGTTTCTTCAACAACCACTCTACATAAACTTGGCATGTCTTTTTTTGCTTTGTTTTGGATTATATCATACAATACAGATTTTTTTCTCATGCGATAATATTAGACTACGACCTAAAAAGGCCAAAATTATCCTTTCAAGAAGATGAGTAAAGACAAAGTGAACCATAGTTAAGAAGCAGTGAAATGAATATTCAAAATTAAGTGGGATATTTAAATCCTTACTTGGGTCTCCTGAACTATGTAAGCTGCTCCAAAGTATCTTAAATTTCCTTTTAGTTCATTCAGAAATACTGCCTTGGGGCTGGGGGTGTTGTTCCACGGTAAAGAGTGTGTTTACCATGTGAGACACCACATTTATATTTTAATATACATATATATATGTATAGGCTGTTTTAATAAAGTATAGCATTCTCATTTCAGTGAACTGGAAATAATGTCTATTACTGATTCGCAACTTCTTTGATTATCCCATTGATCTTTAGATGAGTGTTATCACAGACACACCAAATGTATAATTTTAATGCACATATAGCTATCACACACTCATTTGTTTTCATGGCCTTCACATCTTTCTCATACTGTGGAAGTTCATATATAAAACGTTTTGTAGCATGTGCTGACGCTGGTAAGTGAACATAAAGGCATTACCATAATGGGTGCTTTTGATGTTGATGGTGTCGGTCATAATGATTATTACTAATTGGCCTTCTCGCTCCTGCTTAAATCTCTCCTTCAAGTGTGACCTTCATTATGCTGCTGCACTCAAAAAAACTGGACTTCTAAATTTCTTTGCTCTTTTCACCGGAGGAAAGGGGAAGGGTGTGACATCATTCTTGAAACATACTTTCCGAGTCCTTGTTTTTTAAATAAAAACTCTCAAAACACAATTTCCATTATCAAATCACAGTTTACTTCTTCCACTAGATTGTTCTTTCTTGGGATTAAGATGCTTTAAATGCTCTTCAGAGTTTAGAGAATTTTATTATGTCCTTTCAATGCCAAAGCATAAGGTTTTATGAAAACCATTATTAATGATGAGGCAACAAGACTTACAACAAAACTTGTACAATTCTTACTCTTTTTCCAACTAGACATACGAGTGACTCCCTGTGTGACTACACAAGCTAGACTTGATCCATTCACCTTTGCTCAAAAGTTGGCTTTGGAAAACAGGCCTTACTACTACACAGGGAATCAAATGATCTATTTTGATAATTGACCATGACCTAATATGCAAAATGACAGCAACATTTCAGTGCTAGCAACTCAACAGTTAAGCCAATGACACAACTCACAAGTGAGCGAAGGACTTGAAACAGACATCTCTCCGAAGATGTACACATGGGCAAGAAGCACAGGGAAGGGCACTGACCAGCAGTAAGTGGAAGAGAAACGCAGACCAAAACCACAATGAGGGGGCTACTGCTTTATGCCTGTTAGGGTGGCTGTTACCCACCACCACCAAAAAATCAAAACAGGAAATAACAAAAATTTCTGTAGATGTGAAGAAACTGAACCCTGGCGCCTTATAAAAGGGTGTGCAAATAGTGCAGCCACATTGGAAAGTAGTGTGAAGGTTCTCAACAACACGGAATTCCATGTCTGATTCAGGAATATGATCCAGGTATCAAGTTACGGGTCTGTTCACAAAGGACCTGAGTATGTCACAGGGACTCTAGCAAATACTGTACACTGCTCTTCAAAGCAGCATTGTTCACAACGGCAAAAGGCGAAAACAGCACAAACGTCTATGGATGGATGCATGGATACACAAAGTGTAAAATATTCACACAACCATTACTCAGCCTCCGTGGAGAATACAATTCTGATACACGGATGAAACATAAAGACATTACTCTAAGAGAAACAAGCCAAACACAAAAGAACGAATACTGTACAGTCCCATTTATATGAGGTAACTAGAATAGTGAAATACCTAAAGATTACAGTGTGTACCACACACTGGAGGACCACAGGAGAAGTGGAGAGTTATTGCTGAATGAATATAGAATTTCAGTTTGACAGCTTGAGATGATAAAAAAAAATTCTAGACCTAGGTACTACTGACAGTTACGCAACATCAATGAACTTAACCTCCTGCACCCCACGCTTAAAATGGTTAAGGTGATGCATTTTTATGTGATACATATAGAAATATAGCTACTGTATGTATATACATACATATATATGTTGCCACATTAAAAAATTTTAATAGCAAATCTGATGATGAAAACAAGAATAAAAACTATGTTTCTGTTATTTGGAAGCAACCTTCCCAGTTTTGATCCACTATCCATCATGGTGCAGATGCAGCCTCTGCGTAAACATTACCAATGCACGCAAGGCTTTCTGACAGGTTTCCGTAAGGCCATTTGCACCATAAAATATTTTAACTGTCAAGAACCTGGAAAGATGTTCTAAGTTTAACCAAAGATTACATGGCTTCTCAGACATCAGAGCCTATTTTACAGAACAAAAATAGGATCTCAGAAACTTGGTTGTTTAAATTTCTTTTCTGTATTTGGCAGTCCTTACTCCTTTTGAGCAGTCAGATTTCACTACAGGCTTTTTCCCATAGTTCATTTTGGGTACAAAAGATTATTTGTATGTACTTGGGGTTCTTCTCCTGATATGAAACACCACAAATCTGTACACTTTAGAAGTAGGCTCAGGGGCTGGAGATATAGCTCAGTGGAATAAGCGCCTGCCTGGCAAGTGCATGGTCCTGAGTTTGATCTCCAGTACCGCAAAAAAAAAAAAAAACAGACATCAGTAGCACAATTATCCCTGCTGTCCTTGTGTAGAAGTAGGCCAACATTAAATGCAAGTTTTTTTCTACATGAAAAATATCAGCCCCATAACAGATAGGACTTTACTAAGAGGGGAAATGTTCTCCAATAAGATAAACTCTCAAATGAGATAAAAACTGGGATTGTCCTCAATTTTTTGAGGAGTTCTCCAAACAATTTTGAAAACCAGCATAAGTTAATTGTTTATGAAAGTATCTTATTATAGCTAAAGAAGTAATATGAATTAACAGTGATTGTAAATGGCATTTTAGTGCTACCCAGAATTTGAATAGTAATACCCATGATTTGAATAGAATTTGAATAGTAATTAACTGTTATTAATGGTACAATAGGCAGAAGTCTCTTAAAAATAATAACAATATAAAGGAATACCTCTTTATCTTTGTCCAAGACCCTAAATGAGGTGGGATTATATAAATCACCCCATTTGGATATCTTTCATGCCACATAGCCCTCTAAAGGAGAATCTCTTGTCCAAAACTGGGTTGTTCTTGGACCTTAATTTTAACTGGAACAATATCATTGAAGTTGAAAGCATTATAGGTCAATCCTTAGAATGAAGGATGAGACAGGGAAAAAATAGTTGAAGATGTGTTAGAAAAGAGAGGGAAGTAGATAAGTCATCATTTAGGGAAAAATATACAACTCTGTGTGGCCATCCACACTCCAAATGGGGCCCTAGAGAGCGCAGAGAAACAAATTCAGTGTTAGCACACAAGCTCTCAAGCACAATCCATTTCATATAAATACCTATTGCTTTATTTCAGTGTTTTTATGCCAATGCCTCATACTGAGTAAAGCAGAGATATAAAGAGAATATTAGAACTATCGCATTCTACCCAATACACTACAACTTTATTAATGAAGGATTTTCTAAAGCCAATGAGAAATCTGTCCCATGTATTTAGTGGAAGCTCAGACTTATTTATTCCAATTCTTAAATATTGTTTTTATTAGTTCCAATGCATATAAGAAACTAATTGATGACCCTTGGAGAAATATGTTATGTCTCATTATCATTAATTAATAGTACTTAAATAGGACTAAAGATTCGATTCTTTGTTACTCTGTACCAAGATCTTGCCATTTCAGCTTGGGAATGAGCTTCTTTCACTAATTAGGATATCAAAAAATCAGCTTTGATGTCAAGCATTCCATATTTGTTCACACAGTTTACAATTTCACGTAAATATAGGAAAAAGCTCTCAGATTTGCTCTAAGATACCTCACATTCAAAGCAAGTGTTTTTTAAAGATTGCCCTTGACTCTAGTAGTCGGAATTTTATGCTAATACACATTTGCAGGCAGAAATGTAGAGGTGGGAGCTCAGTTACAACATTTCATCATTATGCCCTTGTATTCATCTTTCCCTTAATCTTTAATCCAAATGAGTGTCTAAAACTCAACTTTCAAGCCAGTATATTTGAAACTAAGCAGAATCTTCTGGTACCTTCTAATCAGCTAATGAACATATTGTCATCTAATTGGATTAAATCAGTAACCACCATCACAGCTTTGGGAGATTTGTGGTTTGCCTTTTTCTGGGATAAAATAATATCACCAGACTTACTTATTTAGTAAGGAATTTCCCTTTTCCTCAAGTCAGCCATCCCTCTGACTTTCTCTGTCATCCAAGCTCCTTTGTGATGTTTAGGAACTTTTACTTTAGTAACAAAATTCAGCAAATGTCAGCTCACTTCTCAAAAACCATTACCCTCTTTTAACCTGAGAACCTCTCCACATTGTAAAAGTGTTTTCTGCATCCACTGGAGGAAAAAACTTCTCCTTCCCCAGTATATCATGTATCCAGCAGAAATTTTGTGATGCCATATCCTTCTGTACTGCCTATGGGGTTCAGAGTCCACACCACATAGCTAAAAGCTGTCACCTGAGACTTGTCTGTACTGAGAGGTGGGCCAAGGAGAAAACCTTTCAGATTAAGATTGTTAGTTAGGACCTGTGCCGGCTCTTCGAGAACCCTCACACAGGTGACATTTGACCATTCCAGTGATAGCAGTAAGGAGATATGATACAGAAAAACAACCCTAAGAATTCCACAAATTCCAAGAGATTCAGAACACCTGTTGAATCACCACCTGACAAGCACAGTCCCCAGGAGGCCAGAGACTGTCACTTTGGTCAGGCCTTGGACCTTCAGTGACCTGTGTCCCTGAAATTAACCCCACAATGCACAGTGCAGACCTCAGTTAAATCTCTGTGGAGAGCTGGAGTGCAAAACTCTGAACATCCCACCCATCCCTAACCCGCCCCCATTTAAATTTCCAGAACAATAAGAACTGCTGTTCAGTATTATTTCAGATTGTCTCTCTGCCCTCTCCATCTCCCCTAAGTCACAAACATTGGGGATCTCTGGCTTCAGGGTACTAACCTTTTATCTTAGAGATAGTTTCTTTGAGAGACAATGCTTGGCAGAGTGCCCGCCTTTGCTGCAGACCTCGGCCAGCGTGAGTTGCTGAATGCTCCTTTTATGAATGCGAGCCTTTCACTACCGGCTAGAAGTGCCCACAGGTATAAACACTTTTTCATGAAGTGAACCCGGGAATATGCATGGCATCAATAAAATTCTTAAATGACAAACGAAGTCACACCAAATGTTGGGACAGCTACATCACATCAGGGTTACATGGCATGCATCTGGCTCTAATGGCATTGCTTCCAGACAGGTCAAATTAAATGCACAATTTATGTATTTTTCAGCTTTATCAGGCAAATACATGAATTAGGTTAGGAAGGAGGTATGTAGAGATACATAGCAAGAGATAGGAAGAGGTCATCACCATAAAATGAAAGACCACTGGCTCAGTTACTTTTCTCTCCCTGAGACAAAACACCCAACACCCAAAGTTAAAGAAGCAAAGGTTTATTGAGCTCCTAGTTGTATAGGTTCCAATCCATATTGGCTGGCTTCAAGGCAGGGGGGCATGGCAGAGGGGCATCGCAGAGGAGAACAGTTCATGGTGCACACAAGTAGCAAAAGCAACAAGGGACCTTAACAGCATCATTCTGCCCCTTTTATATTGTACCGAGGTTCCTGGGATTAAAATGGTGCCAAACAAATCAAGTGGAGTGATTTAGTAATCACACACCCTTAATTCCAACATCACACACTCTAGGTTCAGTTACCCATGAAAAGCCACACCTAAGATTGCACGAGGCTTTTGGGGGACAGCTAGACACAAACCACAACCACCACTGAATTTGACCCAGGAATACTACACTATCACAATGAGTTGAGAAGAATCTGTTCATTCCTACCACTTCTCTAGGTGAAACCCAGAGTAGGATTCTTTCCCTTGGCTCAGTGAAATAAGATTGGCACACATCCCATTCCAAAGCATTTTAATGTTCTTCATAGACAAACATTACGGATGAAATTCTTCACATATTTGTGAGAACACAGACTTTGTCCTTGACTGGAGGTGGCGAGGAGGAAGATGTAACAAGGGCTCTATTATGTCTTCCTGTAAACAAAGTTGCTATGAGCTTGAACATAAGTCAAACAGCTTTAAACTTAATAACACAGCTAGGTTTTTATTTGGATGTTATTCCACTGTGGTGCAAAATGTAATTACGTATCAGTTTGTCACTTTTCAGTATACTGAGCCAGCCAATATAGATTGGAACCTGTACAACTAGGAGCTCAATAAACCTTTGCTCCTTTATCACGTCCACTCAGAGACACAGCAATAAGTAAAATATACCATTCTAGTAACACTTAAGATTATATAACCAAAATAAAATTGCCCCCATGAACCAAGGTTTTTCATAGGAAGAGATGAAAGGAGAGAAAATTTAAGCCAAGAAAAGATAATATTCCTGTTATGACAGAAAAGGACTGCACAAGACAGAGAAAAAGCTATGGCAGGAGCTAAGCAAGTACCAGTTTTCCTAATTTTGCGCCTGTCAAGAAGGAAAGTCTTCTAAAAACCCTTTAGGGCTGATGAAAGGACCAGGGAGATTGCCAGGTACATTTGCACAAAAAAGTATCACTCCTAACACCTTGCCACAATCACCGAGGAAGCTGCTTTGGTCTCAAACATAACCTGGGATGGGCTTGGGAAGTACGTAACAACATGTCCTTTCTACCGAAACAAGGAATGATTTTTTCTTCTTCTTCTTTGTTGACCAAGCTTTCCAGTTCAGTGAAAATCTTTGTTTCCCAAATATAAAAATGTTCGTTTTCAAGCTGTTTGGTTGACCTTGGGCTTTCTCCTCCTCTTCTTCCCCCTCTGCCTTTTGCCTTTAAAAGTGCAGCATGTCTCCAAAAGTAACTGTTACATTCTGTCTAGCAAGCCTGGACTGAGGACAGTGATCTAACCTCTTGGAAAAAACATGGAGTTCACCCAAAAACTGAGAGAGACATTCTCTCGCCCCAGCCGCCAGCTCATCGGTTTCAAAGCCCTGGGACACACATCATGAACGGCCTGGGGCTCTAGCATGTTGGCTGGCAGTGCCAACTCAAACACAGAAAGCACTTGAGCAGGTATAAACATCAGCCACACAGCAAGCCAGGCCCAGAAGGCAGGCAGTGAGGGGAAGCAGCTGGCCAGCCCCTGTCTGCGTCACTGTCCCACATGGAAAAAAGTCATCCCCAGTCAGACTACAAATTCAGGAACTAGGAAAACTCAGATGAAGTGAATACAAAAATACCTTTGCCTTAAGAAGGAGAAAGGTCTTGCCAGCGTATGTACACATACATACATACAAACACACACACACACACACACATACAAACACACACACACACACACACACACACACACACACACACACACACACACCCCTTTTGCAGCAGTTGGTCACCTATAATCATTTTTATTTGCTTGGCAGCAGCAAAGTTGACCACTGGTGGACTCTATGAAAAAGAAAACTCTCTCTTTATGGAGGATTTTGCACTTTTTTTCATAGAGTACCTCAGTGTCCATTCTTCCTCAAGGGCCCACCAAGCCCTTGTAAATACACCTGGGTTTCAGTATATTGATATCCATTCCTGGCTTCTGCCTTCAGCGCTGACACAGCACAAATCTCACTGGTTTCCGGTCAATATGTGATTGGACACTTGGGGAACCAGAGAGTCCTCACCATGCAGGGAAGCTCATCAAGCCTCCCAGAGGCTGAACCTCCTCGGGAGGACCCTGCCTGCCAACTCAGTGTTAAAGCAAAGAAGGCAAAGCGCCACCGGTACTGCTCATTTCATAAGAAACAACTTCCAACAACATCTCATTTCCCTCAGATAATTTGCTGGCTGACACGTTTTCATATAAGGAAAATTGTCTAAGTTTATAACCTATGTTTATTATGTTGACATTGCTGAATATACTATTCCAGTGATTGAAATTTTCATCTACTTGTTCAGCTACCATTTACTGAGTGCCCTCTCTAGGCACCATAGTGGTCTCACAGAGGTAAGTACAGTAAGATCTAGCACCAAGAAACATAGCATTTATTGGGAAAAACACATTGAACATATGAAGGAGGGGTTAGGAGTGATACTTTTTTGCGCAAATGTACCTTTTTGTCATTAAAAGTCCCTAAACAACTCAAATATTACTTTCATGAATTGCCCTAAAAATACCTGTAGAAGCATACATCATGTTCTGAATTCTCTACTGAATGTTGTGGGAGCACAAATTACAAAAAACTTAGTCCCTTGTACAAAGGGTCTCATGCTCTACCTGGGTAAATTAAAACTATTCCACGTGTGTCCTTCTTTGCATTCTGAACTGAGACATATATGAATAAGCACCCTCATAAGAACCACTGTTACACTTCAGACCCAGAATGTCCTCCCATGTGTCTCATGGGGTCAGTGTGAGGGTTGGGAGGTGACGGCCCCATAGGGCTTTATATTGATCAGATGCATCCATTCCCAAGTTCACTGCTAAACTCGCTGCTTGGAGGTGGGGCCTGGTTGGAAGAGGCATGTCCATGAAGGAAATCTGTTCAAAAACAAAGAACAGATGGGACGAGGGAAAGGAGAAAAGAAAGAGACAGAAATGTATGTATGTATATATGAATATACATATATGCAGGAGGGCTAACATGGTTCTACTATTGTATTATATCACTTAATGCTAAGGAATAATTGATGACGGGTTATTTGATCAGTATTGTATGTCTGTATGTATTATCCTGAACACACACTTCGAAGATATCAATATGCAAAGCAGCAACTATTGGTGGTTTTTGTTGTTGTTGTTGTTGTTGTTGTTGTTTGCCTGTTTTTTTTTCTGTCTTTGGATGTTTTGTTTTTGTGTTTTTCTGTTGTTCAGAGGATTAATGGTCTGACCAATTTTGCATGTCTGTATGTGGGTTCATATATTTACACTTTGAAGATATCAATGGATAAAGCAATAACCACTGTTGAGACCATGTTACCTTGTCTATAATCAGTTGTGATTGTACTATTTTTTATGCTAATTGGTGTCTGTTTGTTAATATGTTTTTGTACTTTTATTTTTTTAAAAAAAATAAAAAAAATTTAAAAGAAAGGAAGAGGCATGTCTCTGGGGCGTGCCTTTGGAAGGTCTCCCCTCCACCCTTCCTCCCCCCTCTCCTGCCCTCCCTTCCCCTGCTCTCTCCTCTTCCCTTCCCGCCCCTCCTCCCTTTTTCTACCTCTCTCTGTGTCTCTGTGTCCCATGCATCCCCCACTCTCCTTCCTGACTTCCATGGGTTGAGCACTTTTCCTCCTCCATGCCCCTTCACCATGATTTTTCTGCCTTGGAGCTGGCAAGTCATGGACTGACTTCCTGAACCATGAGCCAAATTACACCTTCCCTTTAAGCTGTGGATGTGACCATATCATAGAGTGTTATAACTACAACAGCCAATAGATATGTGCTAGACATGTGCCGGCCAAATATAAATGACAGGATGGGACCTGCCCAAATTTTACCAACTATGCAAGGTCATTCAAAACCATCTTGATCATTGACCTAGATGGAGCAAAGAAGGAGAAACAAATTTTTGTAGCCCAAATGGTGACCAAGGGCTGGGGATATAGCTCAATGGAAGAAGCACCTGCCTGGCAAGCACAAGGTCCTGAGTTCAATCCCCAGTATTGAAAAAAAAAAAAAAGAAACAAACGGCGATTAACTTCTACTTTTCTAAGTTATCAAAACCCAAAGCCATATAAAGTACTTCATAATAGGTTCATTGCTTCTGTTTTAATTCTGTTCATTAATTTAGCAGTAGCTAATAACCCATAAATCTTCCTAACTAAAGAAACCTTCACATTGGTTTTGTATATTTCTGAATGACTTCTCAAATGTACATGAAAGTAATGGGCCCTTAAAAGGAAAAGGCTTAGAATAATGAGATTTCCTTCACCCCCATTTATGGGAAGACAGAGGTCATCAACATAAAACTCTGGGAGAAGGGATTCTTCCTTTTGCTCTATTTATAAGTTAAGCAAATTTCAAGCTTCATAGAGTCGCATATTTGATATATCCTTGACTTAGTTATACTATGGATGTAGCTCTGAGGATTCCATAAATGACACTGTAGTAAAATTAAATATACTACACAAGCTGTGTATTGTATTTAATAAATATTCATTTTCAAGGAAGAGTAGAGGGTTGGAAGAATATAGTAGTTTCTTGCTATTTTTACTCAAGTCTCTGTGGCTCAAGTAGTCTGAGATCCTGGGGGAATTTTTGTATATTTAGTGAGTCCACTCTGTATCAATTTACAAGCCTATTGACAAATGTCATATCTTTTAAGACTCATAACATCAACCCTATTATTTTGCATGTTATCTTCCTATTGCAGATGCAGAATTCAGCTCACAGAGGATAAGTATTGTTCTCAACATCATGCTAAATGACAGAGGAAGATTTTCACCTGCTTATTCCAAGTTATGGGGGTCTATGCTTGCTGTGGCAGCGCATATACCAAACTATGGGGGTCTTTCCAACACACTGTGTTCAGCACCTTGCTACCCAATATAACATCCCTGCACTAAACACGTGTAATTTGTGCCTGTGTGGAGTGTAAGAATTATCAGCCAACGTGCTAGTCAGCACTTTGTTACTGCAACGAAATAGCTGGGATAATTAACTCATAAAAAGGAACAGCTTATTTTTATTCAAGTCCGGCATTTGTAGTTCATGGTTGGTTGGCCCTGTTTTTTGCTACAAATGGAAAGACTGTTTAAAGATATTAGTCTTGAGTCCTTTGTTTGTCTTTTTTTTTTTTTTTTTGAGACAGGGTCTCGCTATGCAGTTCAGGCTGGCCTAGAACTCATTATGCAGCCCAGGCAGGCCTGTAAGTCACAGTGATTCTCCTGTGTCAGCCTCTTGAGTGCTGGGATTACAGGTGTGTGCCATCACACCTAGCTCCATTTTGAGTTTTTAAGGAAGTAAGAAAATGTATATTACTTCCTCATTGGAGTACAAATTGGGACTGTTTGAAAGATAATTTGATGAAAGTTTCAAAAATCAAATAGAAAATGAATTAGTAAAGTAGCAGGATACAAAAGCAATAGGAAAAAAAAATCAGTAGCTCTTCTATATACCAACAATAAAGTTTCAGAGAAATAAATCATGAAAGAATCTCATTCACAATAGCTACCAAAAAGAAAACAAGAAACAAACCTAAGCAAAGAAGTGAATAACTCTACAATAAAAATTATGAAACACTGATCAAAGAAACTGATCAAGACACAAAATGATGGAAAGATGTCCACAAACTGGAAGAATTAGTTGGTTAAAATATCCATGCTACCCAAAGTTATTTCAAAATGTCAATGACCTTACCATAACCCTAACTCAAAAAAAAAAAATCCTAAAATTTAAGTGAAACACAAAAACCCTGAATAGCCAAAGCAACCTTGATCCAGAAGAAAACAATTAGAAGTATCACAGTACTAGATATCCAGACCACTGCAGGGTCATAGTAACCAAAACAACATGGTATTACCATTAAAAAAAAAAAAAAAAACAGACACATAGACCAGGGAAACAGACTAGAGATCCCAGAAGAAAATCTGCCCATCTACAGTGAGTTTACTTTCAAAAAAGGAGCTGGAAACATACAGTAGGTAAAAGAGCCTCCTCAAAAACCGATGCTGGGAAAACTGGGTACCAGCATGCAGAAGCATGAAACTTACTCCTTGTCTCTCACGCTGTATAAAAATCAACTCAAGATAGATCAGAGATCTCAATTTAGACCTCAAGCTCTGAAACCATTAAAGCAACACTTCAAGATGCAGTATTGGTACTGACGTTGCTTTTCTAGACAGGACCCAAAGGATAGAAACAAATGTAAAAATGGATAAATAAGATTTTATCAAATCTACTGCACTTCAAAAGAAACCATAAACAGAGTGAACAGACAACCTACAGAATGGGAGAAAATATTTGCCAACTATTCATATGACAGATACTCAATATGCAGAACATATAAAGAATTTTGAAAACTTAATAACAAAAAAGTAATCCAATTAAAAGATGGGCAAATAATCTGAATAGACACCTGTCAAAATTAGAAATAAAAATGCCCCCACCCAAATGAAGAAATGCTCAACCTCATTAGGCATTCAGGAAAACGAAAACAAAACTCCAGTGAGATACCACCTCACCCTAGTTTAATAACTATTATCAAGAGAAACCAAAAATAGCAAGTGTTAGTGAGATGTGGAGAAAAAGAAATTTTTGTACACTATTGATGGTAATGTGTTCAGATACAGCCATGACAGAGAACAGTATGGAGGTTTTCAAAAAAACTCCAAACAGATCTATCATACTAGGTTCTTTGTTTGTTTGTTTGGTACCAGGAATCAAATTCAGGACCTCACACTTGCACCACTGAGCTATATCCCTGGCCCTATCATACCATATCCAACTATTCTACTTCTGAGTATAAATCCAAAAGAAATCAGTACACAAAAAGGGATCTGCATACCCATGCTTTTTATGCCACTTCACAATGGATAAGATATGGAATAAGCCAGGGTGTGCATCAGTGGATGAAGGGGCAGGGAAAATGTGGGTATATGCTCCTCAGGGAGTGTTCTTCAGCCTCAAGGGAGGAGGGAGTCCTGGCATCTGCAGCAAAATGGCTGGAACTGGACAACATTATGCTAAGTGAAATAAGCCAGACACAAAAAGACAACAACTCTGCATGTGTGAGCAATGTATTGTCTCACTAATGTAAGGACCTGAAAGAGTGAATAAAAACTAGGAGGTATGACAGACATTGTGAAATGAAAGGAAAATGCTCAGAAGTAATGGGTAACGGGGGTGTGCGAAAGGAGAAAGGAAAGAAGGGGAAATTGCATATGTATGTATATACAGGAGAGCTAACAGTCATGCTACTGTCTTCTATTGCTTTACTGAAAGGAACAGTTAACGATTACTTGTCTGATCATTACTACATGTCTCTATTTGTTTTCCTGAGAAACCACTTTGAAGATATCAATATGTAATACAACCATTGTTAATTTCCTATCACTTTGTCTGTAAGTCTATATTGTTTGTATTGTTCTTACACTATTTTGTAAATGGATATCTGTTTGTTAATATGTTTCCTTCGTTTATTTTTAAAATGAAAAAGCAACAACTACATGTTCTCTCTCATTTGTGGAAACTAAAAAATGTCTGCCTGAAAAAGAAATACAGGCATTCCTCATTTAATGAACAAGCTCTGCTCCTATGATCAGGTCGTTAAGTGAATTGGTTGCTAGATGAGAAATTGCTTATAGTGTACATTATTATATTCAGTTCAAAGAAATAGTCAAAGGAAACTCCGACTGGGCAATTTTGTTTTCATTTGCATAACTTTTACATGCAGTACTGTAATGTATAACAGGACACAAAACTACTGTGCTGTACGATACTCAACAAAAATTATAGTACTGTATAAACAAGGTGTACTGTATAAATGAAAAGACACTGAGGCTCTATAAACAAGATGTACAGAAATGTACCCTCAAAAAAAGTCAGAAGTCTGAGCAACACGTGGTAAGTCCAAACAGTGTGCTTTGGTAGTAAGTGTGAGCAGTGGTTAAACAGGTAGGTCATTGAACTGGGACTATCAATAACCATGAGGGTTATTAAAAGATTGAGGAGGGTGCTGGGGAAGAAGGATGGAGAAAGAGAAGTTGGATTTCATCAGCACAAGTTATACACTTGTATGAAATACCATGCTGAATGCCCTCAATATGTATAATTAATACATGTCATTAAATTTTTTAACTCAAACATATGCTTAGGGCACACAATCTACTTTCTGACTTCTTATAAAAATATGAACAAATACGCTGAATTTCAAGACATTGTTGTGGACTGGGTAGAGCGTTTGCCTAGCACATGTGACACCCTGGGTTCAATCCCCAGTACCACTAAAAAACAAAACAAAAACACGGAATTGGATAGGACAATGTTGCAATTCCCTGAATGTTCATCAACAGGATACTTATGAGAAAATTAAATACAGTTATACGATGGAGTCTCTTACGGCAAATAGAAAGAGAGAAGATGGACTGGGTGTCAGGGCAGCACTTTCCTCCCAATGCATTCAGCCCTCGGTTCAGTTTTCAGCACTGAAAGAAATGAAGAGGCTGTATTTGTAGGAACAGGGAGAGGTCCTAAAATAGAGACATTACAGAAAGATGCATGCTTATGGAAAGATTTATAGAAACATGTATCATTCAAGTTTTTAAGGAAGTAAATTGAAGGTAACATCAGACTAGTACTAAACTAGGACATTTATCCAGCCACAGAAAAGACCTAAATGTACAGAAAGGGAGGTGAACATTATTATTTGGCTCTTTTTTAGAAAAGAATATGTTATATAAGTAACATTAAAAGTTTAATGTTGATTTTTCCCAAATCAACAGAAAGTCTAACACAATACCAAACAAAATTCCATTTGACAGTTGATCCTCTGGGGAAAGTTTCTGAAGTGTAACCAATGTGTCTTTTGTAAAAGTACAATGAGGGAAAGCTTGTTTACCAGACCTCAAGAATGTGCTATGAAGTTAGAATAATTAGGACAGTGTGGTATGGGTACAGAACAAGCCTGGTGGATCAAAGGAACAGTACAGTCATCTGGGATCAGATCCATGCATAGGAGTCCAGAACCTTCTGGTGAGTAGTAGCACTGTAAGTCTAATTTGTGTAAGAAAAAAACCAAAGCGGGCAACATGAAAACAATCCATCCATATCAATGCTCATTGCCGCATTACTCACAATAACGGAAAAGTGAAACACTCCACATGCGCTTCCCAGATGAATGGCCAACAAAATACCCACAGTGAAATATGCTTGAGCCTAGAAAGAAATTATGACAGATGGATACAGTTCAAAGACATTGTGCTAAATAAAACAAGTGGGTGGCAAAGGCAAATACATCTCTGTAAGATGCCCTTACCTAAGGTACCTGGAGTAAAAATATTGAGTAAGGCAGAAAGCAGAATGGTGGCTGCCAGACAGTGCAGATTGGAGGCAGTGAGGAATTACTGTTCAATAGTTATGGAGTTCCAGTTTGGGAAGATGACGAATCTTCTGGAGATGGGTGGTGTAAGCGTTGCAGGCCTACTGCCACTGAACATTTAAAAGTGGTTAAGACAGTCAACTTTCTGCTAGATATACATTTCCACAATAAAATAGAATGATCCATGGGAAACAGAGATGCATCAAGGAATGTAGAATACCTGGAATCAAGAACTCCAGCACAGTCCGATTTCTTTCCATATCTATTTATTTCATTTCTCTGAACACACTTGGCTACATACTCCATTTTCCCTCATAGATGTCAAACAGCCCCTAGATTTTATACCTGGAGATTCAAATACTGTCAGGTTTTTCATCCAAACGTCCCCAGAAAGGCGCACCAAGGAATATGGCTGAGAGTGTGGGGTCACATGGAACCAAGAAGATAGCGTGTAATTCCTTCCCTCCTTCCTTCCTTACTTCCTTTTTTCCTTTCTTTTTGGCTATCTAATTCACAAATAACTAAAAATTACTTTGAAAATTGGCATTATCTTTTAAAGATGAATGGACCTATTCTGTGAACAAACAAGCCTACTCATGTCCAACCAAAATGGGGACGTATATGCACTAAACCATGTAGGAGAAGCATAAAAGTGTAACAGTCAAACACATAAAGCAGATATATTGAATGCCCATCAACAGGATGTGCATAATTTGTACCAAATTTCTTTTTTACATTTTATTTTAAAGAATAATAAAAAAAGAACAATAGCAAAATACCAACAACATAGACAAAAACAAAACAAAGCAAAAACAATAAAAATGATACAGGGTTTCAGAACAAAATGATAGGAAATAATAGTGGTTGTCATATTACATATTGTTATCTTCAAGGAAGTTGCTCAGATTACCAGATGTAAGAATGCAAGATGGATCAAACCATTAAAGAGAGTGCAGCAGAATAAGACTTATACGGAGGAACCATCTATTGGTATGTGTAACATGGTTAGTCATAATCATCTCATAACAACATCACATTGAACCATAGAAGCTAAACATAAAAGAGTACAAAATCAAACACCGTGCCAGAAGCCAGATAGTGCTTACCTTTGGGGTGGGAGAAGCAAATAGGAGATGGGTGGAAACTCGCAGGAGGCTTTCAAGGCTGTGGAAATGTACTGTCCTGATCTGGTTACACAGCTGGGCTCACTTTGTTGAATCAGGACCTGTAATATGCATGCACTTTTCTATATCTGCAATAATTGAAAACTTAAAAAGGCATGGGAAAACCAATACTTTGATTCACTGAAGAGAACAGAACCTGGGAGGACCTCTTTGGAGAGAAATTTGATAGTATTTAAGAACTGAATAATTTCAGTTCTAGGAGTGTATATCTCAAGTTTTTAAAACAAAATGAGCTCTAAAATAATCATTCTGGCCTCTGTGCCTTTTATTTTATTAATTAGTTATGAAACAATTTCAACATATACTTATGTCTTTCATTGTGCACTTTATGAATTAAATAATTATTTCACTATTGGATATTATTTAGATTTCAAATTTTTATTATTACAACTAATGCTATTCACATCTCTGTACTGTGGGAAGACATCACTTGTCTTATAGGTTTATGGAAATTAATAAATACAGTAATACATGTAAAATGTCAAAAAGAATGCATGACGTAACTGCTCAAAAAGTTACAAATTTATTATTTTATCTATTAAAAACAAAAGACACACACGCATAAATAAACCTGAGTGGGTACTGACTCATGTGCTGAGTGGTTATCTCTAGGAGGTGGGGAGGACTTATTTCTGATCCATAAATTTCTATATAGATGGGATGGTATTACATTGCCCAGTGTATTACATTATTTCTGGTCCATAAATTTCTATATGGATGGGTTGGTTTACACTGAGCAATGTATTATATTCATGGTGAAAAAGAAATGTGCAAAGCCATTTCCCCATCAAAAGTGATGATTATGAGCCAGGCATGGTGGTGCATGCCTATAATCCCAGCACTTGGGAGGCTGAGGCAGGAGGATTGTTGCAAGTTTCAGACCAGCCTGGGGTACAAAGTGAGCTTAAGGCCAGCCTGAACAGCATAGCAAGACCCTGTCTCAAAAAAAAAGAAAAAAAAGGACAACAAAAGTGATGATTATAATAATAATAATATCTTAATTTATCCATTTAAGGTCAATCAATACTTGAAAATATATGGAAAACATTCACTAATACACATTTTAAAATGTATCAAAAATTAAGTGGGATATATCGTAACAATCCTGCATCTAAAGCCTTTCACAGTTTTAAGCAACTTTTAAGAGTGAGTTTTATATCTATTTCCTCTTAATATCAGCCAACACCAAAAATATATATCATAATGAATATTTTACTAACTTATTTTTGAGAAAATATGTATATCTGTATTTCTTATTTATTTGGGTGATACTGAATGGAAACTTATGTTTGAAAGTAAACTCAGCAAAACAACATAAGTGCAAAAACCATTAGCGGAGAAAGCACTTGCTAAATACTGCCCTCTGACTGGGTGACAGGCCAAGTTCAGCAGCCTTAGGGTATCTAACTCAGAAAGTGAAGGTATACGGAAGAAAAATAAGTCCTTGACACCCAGGTGGACAGAATTTCTGACAGATCTGGTTTTCAGCCTTACCAAACTAAAAAAGAACGTTTTCCAGAGCTGGACTGCACAACTACATGGGCCAAATTGCAAGACATAAACAGCGCATTTAAATGTATACAAAGAACTTAGGGAATCCATGACCAGGAGAAATGCACTCCAAAACAAAAAGTCCAAGACACTCCTTTTCTCTGTCCGTCATCACTGCCTTTTAATTAAATGATTCATCAAGAAGATAGATCGCAAGCCCTTTGAGTAGTCATGCCTGAAAAGCCAGAAGACACTGGCGAGAAGAGAAAGAAGAAAGAAGGAAAGAAACAAAAACAAACACGGGATAGAAGGGACTGTGAGCACCCAAAGTCTGGCAGTAGATTTGGCACCAGGTGAATTTTCTTTGGAGGGAATTGATTTTTTAAGTCAAAGCTATTAAAATCTGACTTCCCGTTTCAGGTCCGGAAGGTTTCTTGCTTCAGCTCTCCTAAGGAGCTGTATTCCATCCAACCAGTCCCACCCCACACTGGCTCATATTTTAAGTGCAAAATCTACTGGACAAGGCCATTCATTTAGTCTTGCCACATACTGAGCAGAAGTCTCTGTCAATGTTAATCTGGCCGTCCTGGATAAGTCTACGTGCCCCTGCTAAATGCACACATCTATGGTTCCCAAAAATGTCTCATGATCCTTTTCAGCCTCAGGAAAACGTTCGATACACTTTCACATCGCAGCTTGGTTGGAATCAGACTAGCTGCCACCCATTAAATAACCTTTACTTGTAGCTTCCTCCTTCAAAGTGCCTGACTCAGAACTCTTGGACTGAGCTAAAACTGATCCATCGCATTTCTTTAGATTCTCTTCTTCTTTCTCCTAAAGATTGTTTTGTAGCCTCTCTGTTCTTCTTAAACCTTGATTCATCCTATATCCCCTGTCATCAATTCCATTAAAAGAGGTGAATTTATGACCGTCTGATGCCCACCCTTCCCTGTGCCCTCCTCCCGTGTTGTCTTGCCTAAATCTCCCTCATTCTCCTACCTTATCCATTTCCCCCTTCTAATTTACTGTATGTTGAAAGCAAACACGCTACTCCTCTCAGCTTCCCAAGCCCTCTCCTGCTGCAGGAGATATCCCGTCTCTGGTCTCTGGCACAAACCTCTCCTTAGTGCTACCCATGCTCTATACTCACTACATCTAATTCACTCCTCCCATTCTCTCTCCGTCTCCCATCAGAAGCTTCTCCCACCCCTCCATAGAAGCTACTTTGATCAAGAGCCTCAAGAGCCTTTAATCTGCTATGTGTGCCAGTCATTCCTCGATCCTCAATAGCATGGTCAGGTGTCAACACCTGATTACTAGCTCCTTCTGGAAACAGGTTTTCTTGTTCAGAGTAGCTCTAAAGCAGGGCTCTTGGTCTGATCTTCCCCCTATCTCACCGTCTACTTCTTTTCAGCTTCCTTTTCTGCTTGTACCACATTTACCAACTAGAACCCACCCTGGGTCCTCCTCTGTGAGTTTACCCAATCTCTCAGTAGTCTCATCTAAGCCATGGCACTCAAAATCACCTCTCCGCTGAACTCTCCCCAGTTGTATTTCCGGGATGACCTCCAACATCCAGCTAGGTACGCAGCACCTCCAGTGGATGTCTAACACGTGTCACAAATGTAAGTGCTATACACTGAGCTTCTCTTCATCTGCCAGAAATGCTTCTCCCATACTATTCCACTGCCGAAAATGGCAGCTCCTTCCACCCACTGACTCAGACCAACACACCCTGGAATCTTCTTCCACTCCTATTTCCTTTATCTCCCTTTCTCCCCATTTTGAGCCCATCAGAAACTCCCACTGGCTCTATCTTCAAAGTATAGCCACAATCTGACCAGTATTATCACCTCCATTCTTAGTCCCCTGGTCCACCCCACTCTGCCTTTCCTTTGGATTACTGCAGCAAATGCCTATTTCTACCAGCGCCCCTTCCCTCAGTGAGCTGCCAACACAGCTGGCAAACAGACCCTGTTGAAACGTGATATTTCTTTCTCCAAATCTTAAGTTTCTCCCTGTGTCATCCAAAGTAAATAGCAAGGTCGTTACTAAATTCTCTGAGAACTTCTCTGTCCTGCTCCCTCAGCATCCAAGTTTCTTCTCTCACACCTTCTCCTACTGCTTTACCCTTCTCTGACTCTTCTCCAGCCACACTGACCCACTTCCATTCCTGGAGGAAACCAGGCTCACTCCCACCCAGGGCTTCTGCATTTACATCACCTCTGCCAAGAATACTCTTCCCCTAAGACAGGAGTTGACTCAGTGCCTCAGCACCTTTAAGTCCTTACTCAGTAAGACCATCTCTTCTTTAAATGTGCAATCCTTCGCCGGGCAGGATAAAACATGCCTGCAATCCCAGCACTCAAGGAGGATCACAAGTTCGAGCCCAGCCTGGGCAACCTAGTGACTTAGTGAGACCGTGTCTCAAAATTTAAAAAAATAAAAAAGGGGTAGGGATGCAGCCCAGAGTGAAGACCTTGTGTTTAATCCCCAGAACCACACAAAATACATGCAACCCTCCAAACTCTCCTATGTCTCTTTCTTGTGTTTCTCTATAACACTTGTCATCACAGACACGGCTTATAGTGTATATGTAACGTGAATGTCGTGGAAAAGGGGTTACTTGTTCAATGCATTTGTTGCTGTGTCGCTGCTCTTGAAATAGTACCTGAGAAAGTTAGAATTATCTGAATAAGCAAATTCAGGAAGTGTTCTCATCGCTATGCCCAGTACTGTTTCACTCCGATTTCACATGGTTTCTCTGGGATTAAAATCTCCCACTTGGATATCTCTGCAAACTACTCTTTCCAGAAAACAGGTCAAGTGAGATCTTTTTCATTCCCAGTTTTGTTTCCTGGATATGTGTCAGGAGACAGTCCATTTGTTGCTAATCTTTCACTCATCTACCAGACAATGCTGAGAAAATTATCTTGTCCTGAAAGGTTTTTTCCTAAGAAAACTCTGTAAGGGAAGGTGACAACAAGCCTTCTCTACTTTCTCATTAAATCAAAAAGGCACTCTGTAAAGAAACTCACTGCCACTTTCTTAATATTCTGATATTTAGCACTTTGAGTTTTGATTTTTGGCACCAAGATTCTGACATTTTGTGGACTTCTTGGCAAAACCACATATGATGTTTTTACAGAACGTGCATTACATCCCCTCAACTTGTTTGGTTCACTTGTCAAAGTCTGAAGAAAAAAGTCATTTGTAACGGAAGTAGAGGAAACAGAGCCAAGAGCCAAGAATGACTTAATGAGCTACTTTCTGCTGATTCTGAAGTCACACTTCCTTAAGCAAAGCATTGTTAACGCTGGTTCGGCTGGTACCTTCCAGACTGCATTATAGCTGAGGTTGCCATGTGCTCACCAAAACTCTTGTTCTGCTCCTGAGCACACAAGAGTAGATGGCAACACTGCTGATCCTCTTGTGCTGGATGTGGCTATACTATTAGATCTGCATGTGTGCCTTTACTCTGTGGTGCAGACTGAAGAATCAAGAAAACTCCCACATAATTCCATTCCCTTAAAATCAGGGTTGATGTGGACAACCAAGCAGAAGATTCTGGGCTCTAAATATGTGAAACCTAGACTGCTCAGTGCCCAGGAATATCCACTTTGGTTCTGCTGTGGGCTTGACAGACACTTTCACTGTGTTAAAGCCTCTGGCAGTGAAGAGTTAATTACAGCAAATCGTTGTTTCCCATTCTAAGTAAAATACTACTAGAAAGTGCACCCCCAGAAATAACTAGCACAAAGTTCTTTCAATGGCATAGCCTCCAGATGTCTGGCCAGGGTGCACATAAAATAAACATCCTACTAAACTTTCTGTAATGCTTTCATCTGTGGTACTGGATGACCACGATGGCATGGCAGAAATAAATGAAGGTCTTTCAGAACTAAGGAACAAGTTCTTAAATATAAATTGAAATGATTTGCAATAATGTTGTTTACTGAGTAAGACCTAGCTTCACTCTTTAAGTCAAGATTTAGCCTAAAAAAAAGTAAAAATTTAAAAAAAGATTTAGCTTAATTTCCAATTTTTATTCCCAATGATAATGAAGTTAATAAGTATTTCAGAATATTTTTCCCCAATAGGAAGATCTTGCGAAGAGTTCTCTCAACATCACTCATGGCATAATTCCTCTTAAAACTATTAAATAAATCTATTTACACATACTTTTCAATGTCTATTATGTCCAAAGAAATGAGATAACCTTGTGGAAGAAGAAAAGGAAAATATTGGGTATCTACTTCTACCCTTGAGATTAACTTTCATGACTCAACTGCCCCATAATTCAGTGTTTTTATACTGGTGTATATATATCCATGTTGATCAAGAAAGGTAAGCTGGGAAACACGAGAATGTAGACAATATCAAATGGAACAGCACAGCGGTGGAAGCAGAAAGGCTGGGCTCGTGAGGAAGGTGAGGTAGGAACGGCTAGTAACATGATTTTCCCCTGGTTTCGAGTTGGAGATGTTTGCACACAATTATACAGGTATTTCCTACATCCATATTTGTAAAACACTCCAGCCTATTTCTCTAATACGCTCCAGTCTATGTCTGTGACTACTGACTACACTCTACCCCAGGAATTTCTTGAAACAAGGCTGCATTGACAAGACTTGATATCTTAAGAAAGTCAAATGACAAGAACACCCTCGGCCCGAGGCCTGGGGGTCACGGGGACGGGACTGCTCCCCAGCATTCTCAGAAGATGGAGCTGAAGCCCAGCTTTTGGTTATTCTACAATTCCTCATGGAACAAGAACAGTGAGGGTTACATCCTGTCCTACTTGGGAGCTGATTTTATTTATATGCCACTCTACTGCTCCAAATTTCCTGTTTCTTCAGCTAAAAAATGGGAAGGAGAAAAGGACATAGTGCTGCTGTAAGAACGGAGATACTGCACTGTGACTCAGCACAGCGTTTGGCACATAGTCAGCACACCCTAAGTGTCACTTGTTTCATCATTTCCACCCTCTGTATTCACAACAGCCGGGATTCTAAGAGAAAATCTCTTTGTTGTTGCTAAGATGAGATCTTGCTATGTTGCTGAGGCTGGTCTTTCGGGTTCAAGTGATCCTCCCACCTCAGCATCTCAACCATTTGAAACTATACACATGTGCCACTAGCTTAGCTAAGAAAAAAATCATCTAATGTCATCCATCCTTTCAAACTAACTAGAAAATAAGAAGCAACAAATATCCTCCATTGTATGAATGGCGTAGATATGAATACAACTGAAGAATGCTCTGAAAATACTTTTGAATACAATAAGAAATACTTCAAAGACTTAATAAAAGGTTTTCATAAAGACTTACCCAAACTATATGACAGAGGTGAGTATGAATTTATTTTTCTACCACTTTATGGTCAATTCCAAGCAGCCTGATTCACTAACAAAAACAGATCCTAGGGCCAGGGATATAGCTCAGTGGCACAAGAGCCTGCCTGCCAAGGACAAGGTCCTGAGTTTGACTACCAGCACAAAAAAAAAAAAAAAAAAAGGGTCCTAGAGGTTGCCTGAAGTGGCCTAAAATAAGTTTGTTAACCAAAAGCCCCATCAGTTTTGGCTAGAAATTAATTTTTAGTGCCCACTTAACTAGAAGAAACTGTTGACCTTTGAGGTGCTCTATTGTCAGGAAAGCATGTGTGTGTGTGTGTGTGTGTGTGTGTGTGTGCACGCACGCGTGTGTAAGGCAGAGGCAACCACTGATATGGGGAAAGTGGTGAGGGAGAGACACTGAGAGGTTCAGAACAGTGGCTAGTTATCCATCAGCACATGGGTGTTTCATTGGTTCCTCACCCTGCATGGTTAGTCTGCGGCCCTCCAACTCAGTGCCAGCCTCATTCATCCTCACTCATATCCTACGAGGAGGGGTGGACAACACAGGAAAGAGAATGTAGAACTCTCGCCACTTTTGCAATCTAGCACTGACCTTCCCTCTTGCTATTATAAGAAAATATGTAAGATACATTCACACTGCTATAATGGTACATGAATTTGAAAAAATGGATGGAACCTTAAAATATAATTAACTTTCAATTATTTATGTGCAAAACTGGTTCTTTGTCAGTTATATATGTAACATAAAAAAACTGAAATAAAAGACCCTGTGATTCAGCAGGTGTCTAGTTTTCCTACACCACATAGACAGCTCACTGAGAATATGGTTACATTTTAGTAGGTTCTATAGAAAACCAAAAGGATAACCTCCTGTCAATCAAATCCTCTAAAACATATGTTACGGTTGATACATTGTGTCAACTTGGGGAATCTGGAGGTTTAACTGAGTGATTCATCAGGAAGCTGGGGTGCTTACTTCGTAAACATCCTGAGCCTGTGGAAGAAAAGGACATGGAGATTGTGTGAGAGGTTCACGACCCCTGGGTGGGGGTAGGCTGCTTACAATGTAGGGGAGAAAAGAAGGCTGCTTGCAGCCATTCCTCCCTTTTGCTTGTGGTTTTGCTGTGCTCTGCTGCCCTAAACAGTTTGCCTTCTGCCATGTGCCACTCTGCCTCAGAACCAGCCAAATATGGACTAAAACTTCCACAAACTGTAAGCTAAATAAACCTTTCCTTCCTTCATTTTGGGTGTTGGGTGTTTTGACTCAGCAACTAGAGAAAGTAACCAAGACAACATATTAGCTGTTTGATCTTGGATCAGACATCTGCATTCTCTGGGGCTCATTCTCCTCTGAGAAGTGAAGAACCAGGACTAGGCAGTTTCCAGAGTTCTTTCTACATGTAATAGTCTGAGAATCTTTCTTGAAGCTGATGTCTCCATCAGAAGTGAATCACAGGAACTTCCAAGATAATCTGCACAGATCTTATCCAATGCCAGAAACCATTGGAAAGTATATACCAAACTATTTCTACTGACAGAAAATTTACTGCCTCTCCAGGGAGTTCAACCAAACTTCCAACAGATTTTTTCAACAGTAGGTTCTTCCTCACACTCAGCTGAAAATTCTGTGTAGCAGTCAAGCAATTGGCTCACACAAGTGTGGAGTCCAGGAAATCCCATGGCCTGCTATCTGCAAGGTAAAGACCCAGGAGAACCTGTGGTGAATTTCCAGTCCAAGTCCAAAAACATGACAAACAGCAGAACAATGCTGTAAATCCCAGCCCAAGGGCAGGAGAAGATGAAATGAGATGAGCAACCCCAGTTCCAGCAGATACACAGCAAGATAAAGAGAAAACTCCCCTTTTGTTCACCTTTTTTCTCTGTAGACCCTCAACAAATTGGATGATGCCCTCCCCAGTCAACTTTACTGGACTCACCAATACAAATGAATACAAATGAAACACCTTCCCAGACACACCCAGAAATAATGTTTAACCTGGGCATCCTGTAGCACAGTTAAGTTGATGTTTAAAATCAACCATCATTCTTCCTTTCTGAAATTTTTGCATATAAACCATAAATGTAGAATATTCTATATAATTATACTTCTCTGTATCATTGTTTAAATATTGAATTTAATGACTTACTTTTCAGGCACTAAAATACAGTGTATATAAGTAATAACACTTTTGTATGTGGCTATAACTGAATAGTGAAGATATTTGTGGAGTTTTACAGTTGTGAACTAGAGGCCATGTACCTCTCTGTTCTATTTCCTACACTGAACTTCATTTCAACAAGTAAAGCAGTAATCACACAGATATTCTGAGGTCAAAATATTTGCATTTTCATGTGGATTTTGTGTAGATTTTATATTTATTAATTTAAAGTATTTATTTCTTTATTTTGGTGCAGGATATCAAATCCAAAACTGTCATTCTAATCCCCAAGATATATTTTAAGTAAAAGTTATATGACATACGCATATATCAAGGAAGAGAATTTTCTTTGCAAAGGCCACCAGATTGGTTCAAAGATGGAATTACCACACAGGCTACATAATAATGTCACTGAAAATTTACCACATTAAAAATGTGTGAGAGAGTTCTAACAAACTAGATTTTAAGTGCTGTGCTTCAATTTGGTTAAACTTTTCAAACACTAAAATATCCATTTCTTATGTCCTATGGCTATAGGTATTCACAACACTCTACATATGTTATAATCCAAATCCTTCTTTGGTGTAATCATAAATGAATCACTAGGTATTAGGATTAGTCTGATTACTATTATACTTTCAGATCAACTTCAAATTTAATTTCTTACAATGTCTAAAAACAGAACAACCTATTGAATGTCTTGATTCAAGGAAACTGCACAGACTGAGTGCAGAAAAATGTACCATTTAACACATTTTTTGTACTCTTCATAATGTAAGGAGTTGCATTTGAAATCACAAATGGTACTCAAAACAGATCACAAAACTACAGTGTTTCCAATACCCTTTATCCAAACTAGATCAAAACATGGAAAGTCTGTATGAGTGTCTATCAGGTAGAAGCAAACAATAAAATAAACTTTGCTATGAGCATTGTGCTTTGGGTTTCTCCTTTGTACAAAAAAAAGTAACACCACCGAATATGTCTGCCTGCAAGGGTGTTTATGGCCAGCAGAGGAGAAAAAGCATAGAACATTAAAAACCCTAGAAGGAACCCCAGAGCCATGAGATGTTAGAATAGCTATAATTACTGTACATATCTACAGCAGTTACCATTCTTATTTGAATACTAACCTAAGTTTCATATTTAAAAATCAAAACAGAAAAAGCCTTCAAGCTAGAATTTTCTTGAGAACAAACTTTCTCAAGGCATTTTAGAATTTCCTGTTCATTCTATTTCTAGCTAAAAGTACTACAAAAACAGCCATTCTTGTAATTTCTTCACACCTCTGTTTCCAAACCTGGCCAAACTCTCAGTTATAAAATCAGGATATCAGGGGGAAAGTTCAGTAGATGCTACTGAAACTCTAAGACAAGCTTTGGAAGAAAAGTAATGGCAGTGATGTTTTCAGTTGTTGGTTGTCACTGCTACAGTACATCTGTCCTAATTTCTAGATTTCTGACAATTAAACATTTTAATTGCTTATCATTTTTCCTTATATTTCTAATCTTAATTCTCAGAACTGAAACTCTACTGTATCAGCTAAGCCAATGGAAAATATAGCAGCCTTCAAAACCTGCCAGACTTAAAAACAAGCTCAAGGCCACATAGATAATATTCAATGACTTTTGTAATGGAATTACTTGATAATAAATTTCTGTATATTTCCTCATATGCCTACACTAATAAGAATTCACAAGAGACACAGTAGAGTGTGGAAAAGAAATAAGAGTTATCCTATTTCTGATAGGATAATCTCAGTCTCAAATAATCGTTCTCTACCTGACAGCAATTCCATGGGGGCGGTAAAGAAGTTTATGTCAATCTTCATGTAGAGGGAGATAGAAAGCTTTCTAAGACAGAAGAGGGGTAGGACATGGAATAACACCAAGAAAAAAATAGAATAAATAGAATTTTTATGGTGAAAAAGTCCCAGAAACAAACGGAAACTAATATTCAGGTAGGTTAATTTTAGAGTGTTTTAATGATGTCATTATTTAAAGGCCCATTAGGAGTCAGTGAGTTATTTAAAGGAAAAGGTTAGAAGGGCTTAGAGGAACTCAAAGCCTACATTTCCAAGAAATACAAAGAACACACCGACCCTAGTATGTCTTTAAGTATATAAATAAAAGAAGAGAGCTTTAATGCTTTCCTAGTCATGGAAGCCAGAATGTGTGTGCCTTATTTTTTACCTAAGAGAAGAAAAACAACACAGTGAAATTAAAAACACTAAGTTCAATTTCATGGGCCAGTTCCTAAAAATAAGTCAGACTCTACTTTCTTGTGGAAAGAAGTACAAACAAAGAAAGAAAAAACAGAAGGAAGGAGGGAGGGTGGGAGGGAAGAGGGAGGGAGGGGAACGAAGGAAGGGAAGGAGGGAGGGAGGGAGGGAGCAAGGAAGGAAGGAAGGAAGAGAAAAGGCAACAAAGAAAGAAAGAAAGAAAACAAGGAGATCCGAACTTCTTTTCAAAGCTGTCAGAACTGAATGCCAAGTCCACAAGGAGGCCTGATTTTCCATGGTCTCACGTGAGCTGTGTTGAGCTTTGTACACCAGTGACCAAATTACTATGTAGGGGAATGACAGGGGACAAGGGTTACTAAAGCATGTTTAGTTCCTTACACTGTTGTTTAAATACTCAAATTCAACCATTATGGGAAAGACTTCACTGTACCATTTTAAACTTTTATATGCTGTTTTTCCATAAATTCACACAAAATGGTGGGATAAAGCTATAATACAGCTCATATTCTACATTTTGAATATTGCATTCAGATATTTTTCTCCACATATCATCAAGACTATGGCTTGTAAAAATTGAGAGTTTATCTCCGTGTGCCTTATGCACAAATACTTTAGGACTGTGCTTTAGAGTTTTTCTTGTCAGTTCTTTATTGAATAAACTCCAAGGAAAAGAAACTTAACTTGGAGTACTTTTCCTAATAAATCAATTCAGTCATAATTTCCTTAAAGATGATACATCTACTGAGTTCAAGAGAAAACAATCAAAAGTCTCAAGCAGACACCCAGAAGCTTGAACTGTTGCACGGTTTCTCTTAGATGAGAAACCCAAATTAAAACTAATCAGCAAAACAAGAGATAATACAAAGTAGGAAGATCGATCTTTCTCAAAGGAAGAGCGGACCAGAGTTAGAGGGGAAGAAGGAGAGGCGAAGGGCAAGAAGAGAGGAATTAAGGTACGTGCTGTACAGGTACATGCACCAATGCCACACAAAGAATGTAATCATTACATACTGCAAACATATACTAATAAAAAAGTCACATGTTCTGCATGTATTCTAGAGTCACCTATCAGCAAACTTAACTGAACATGCATACATGTGCCACACACCACGCTGCACACTAAGATAACTAAGAACCCCAGCACATATTCATGGAAATAACTTAGTAGCATGTATAAGCCATTCGCTGGCATGGAACACATCCTTACAGTTAGCATCAGCCATCCACAATGTCAGGGAAGACCCCTCTAAATACGAAGCATTCCCAAAACTCCGTGCTTTCAGTTTCCACTAACATATGGTCATACTATTTATTTTAATAATAACAAGATTTTTCCCTGCCTTTTATGAACAGTTCTGGAGAAAGAAGAAGATCAGATAGGCACACAAAAATATACAACACAGCACATACTGTCATTGGACAGGTACAAACAAAGACACAACAAGCAATGATTTTCCCAACATAGAATGTGGAAATGAGGAAAGACTGTGTTCTTGCTGGACCTCAGACTTGAACAGGGTTTTGGAAGATGGGAAGGGACTGGATTACAGGACCCAAACAGGGAACTGTCAGGCCAGCTAAAGGCCAGATTTGAATCCTAGACCAACTGCTTACTTTAGATTTCATTCACCATGAACAAGGAGCCGGTAAATGCAGTTGAAGAGGAAAGCTGAATATACATGTTAAGATACACACCCATTTGAAGGTTTATATGTACATGTGGATATTTGCGTATCTCCAAGCATAAGACCACTCCAAAATGCCTTCTTCCTAGGCAGTCCATAATTTACTCTACTGATGAATATAAATCTTGACTCTTTATGGGTACTAAGGGATAGTGGGGAGCATTACAGCATGATGGTATCTGTCTACAGCAAGTAAGGGAGAAGATCCGGATACCCATGAGGCCCTTGGGTGCCGGGCACTGTGGGCTGGTCTATGATAGGCAGGCACAGAGACCTTCAGTGGGCATCTGATGCCCTAGCAGCTGGAGAAGACTGCCTTGTGACACCTGTGCCTGCCCTGGGACAAGCTGGGGGCAGCCTGCATGCGTCTCACCCAGGATGCCCAATTTGTACTCCAGCACTTGCCTAGGAAGAAGGATACTGATGTGGAAAACACTACCAGTCCTGGAGTCTGGGAGAGATTGGGGGGGGGGGGGCGGGACCAGAAAGATATCCTGTTTCTATCATGTTTCATGATTCTCTTTCTACTCATGGGTGAATTCATTCCCAATCTGCTCCCATAACAAACTGGATAAGTAAAACCCACAGAACTTTATGCTCTCACAGTTCTGGATGTCCACACTGAGAAAGCCTGGCACTGGTGGGCCATTCTCTCTCAGAGAGCTCTACTAGTGCTTCTGTGCTTGTAAACACATCACTGTGATCCCTGTATGCATCTTCACACAGCCTTCTCTGTATGTGTCTCTGCAAATGCTCCTCCTATCATAAAGACAACAGGCATTATATTAGGGCTGTACTAATCTAGTATGACTTCATTTTGTTGATTACATCAGCTAAGACTATTTTCAAACAAGGCCACATGCACAAGCTCTAGGGCTTAGAACTTCAACATTACCTTTGAGGGGGGACACAATTCAACTAGGGCTTAGAACTTCAACATTACCTTTGAGGGGGGGACACAACTCAACATGTAACAGTTGGCTTGAAGATCACTAAAGAAAAAATGCTGCCTCTCCCGCCAATCAACGGCTCTGTCTGGACCAAGAACTCTGACAGATGAACAAAGGACATACAGAGCCATAACAGGCAGAGTTCCAGGAGGTGGCAGCACAAAGCCCCATTAAAAAGTCAGCCTTCAACCTCTCAGTAGTCCTGATTCCCCTACCAACAACAACTGTTTTGTCTCAAGAAGCAAGAGAGGTACAATCAGAGATGATCCGTTCAAAAGGATGAAACCTTTAGGACAACCTGGCCTGCATTATGTCCCCATTTAACTGATCCATTGGGAAGTTCTCTTTGGGACACTGCTCAGATTTGGCCAAATACTTCTCAAGAGCTCATGGAGGTACACACCAGGGAGGGCTCTGGGGAGCTTGCAGTGCTTGCCTGCAACATCGATGTGGTTAAACTACTCATATAGAACAAGTCAGGAAAAATGCGCCAGAAGGGTGTGTTCAGCCCCTTACAGACAGGTGCAAAAATAGAAATGCTAACAATTCCTACTTTTTTCTTAAATACAAAATCTATGTTAAAAAGCAACAAAAATGTTTTCCTATAAATAAAAAAGAATGGGTTTTATTAAGGATTTTGAGTTGCTGGCTCAGAATCCATTAGAATCTCAACATGTCACACATAGGGATGAAAGTAATATCCGTACAGAGTTTAACTCTATTCTTAGAATGTGTTTATGTGTACAGTGACCTAGGGTAAGGAGTAACAGCTGACAAAATTTACCATAATCATATAACTTGTAAGAATTATTGATTTGAGGTATGTTCACCTCACTAAATCCCAAACTGAATAAAAATTGAGCCCATAATTGATTTGTTTCAATCCTTAGTACGATGCCCATTATATAGGAGAGGTTCGATACATATTTAGGAAAGGTTTATAGGCCAAACCAATCATAGAACCAAACCTTTACATGGTTTCAAGGGAAATGGAAAGGAAGATCCATGAGTCACTCTGCAGGAGTGGATACGTGTGTCATAATTGACCTGAGTCACAGCCAGCCCCCAGGATTAGTAAACTGGGAGACTTCAAACCTAAGAGTTTAGCAGGCAGGGGTTTGGCTTGATCCCTGCCCCACTGAATCCCATGTCCAGTACTTATTTAAAACACAACTTACTCAAAATTTGCTCATATCACAGATTCAAATCCAAAGTTTTTTTAAAAGAAGTAAACTCTGTATCCATAATGATTTACATAAAATGCCTAATTTAAGAAACAAAATTATAGACCAGTTACAAATAAATCTACTGTAACACAAGCCAGCACTGGTATTCAGTTGCCAATTGTTACTAATTTTATTTTTTATTTTAACTTGATATTTTTAATTGTATAAACTTACAGAGCATAAGTGAATGTAAGGATTTGCAGATAAAATGTGGAACATTAAATCAAGCTAAATCACCTATCCATCATCTTCAGTGAAGCACTTTTCTAGTATTTACTATGCACCTATGAGAATAGATTATTACACCTCCTAATCCAGGACTCCACAGATAATACAAACATAACAGTTTTTCATAGTTTTACTCACTAAATTAGCAGATATGTTGTTATTCACTGTATAATTTTTCTTTCATAAATGTGTGTGTGTGTGTGTGTGTGTGTGTGTGTGTGTGTGTGCATGTGTCTGTGCAGATGTATGCATGCTGGGCCATAAGAATGAGTCAGAATTTATACAACAGCAGTGTCCTGTGGTCCATCTAAGACAGATGAGATACATATGATACACAAGGTGATTCTACATATATAACCTAAGTACTCAGCAATAAGTTTGCATGAGATGCATTATCAAAATTTAGAGTGACAAAAACAGTCGTTTCCACGCTAGAGAGCACAATAGTGCAGTCTTTCTCTCCAACAGTGTGTACTCTCACGAGGATGTTTAACAAGTGCCACAGAAACACAGAAGGCAAAAGACAACTCCTTGAGACCGAGCACTGAAGAGGACTGAAGACACATGACAGGAATCTCCCAGGTGACAAGGACACTCTGCGGAATGGCGGCTCTGTGGAGTGGCATGGAGGTGTGACGAGGTTTGGCCACAATGGTGAGAAACGGCGTGTGGCTGAGGAGGAACTATGGTAACTGAAGCCAGAGGTGCTGGTTCCTGCGGTGAGGGCTGAGCTAAGGAGCTCACTGTTCTACCTTAACCGTAATTCACGATTAGCATTGATTTTGGAATTGATTGTAGAAAGACAACCCTGGTGACAATGTGGAGGATGGATGGAAGCAGGAAGAAGGCCTCCAGGTGACAAGATAGGAGGTATCGCCATTGTCCGAATGATGGCCCAGGAGGGCAGGGAAAGAGGCTGGATTCGGGGAGGCAGAACTGACTGGACTAGGCAACCGTGTCAAATGTCTTTTGTCAAATTTGGAAACCTTTATGTATTTATTTCCTCAGACCTTCACACCTCTAATCATTTTTCTCTCTGCCTTCCTCTTCCAGCCTGTTGTACCCTTGCTAGACCTTCTGATATCACCTAGGAAGTAACAAAGGCTCTATTATGGTTTTAAATACTTTCTTGCTTTGTTACTTAGGATGAAAGAATCCTACCTACCTTTGAGTTTACAAGCACTTCTGACATCTTCAACTTATTAAGCCCATCTAGTGATTCTCTCCCTTTTTTGAATATTTATTTTCCAGTTCTACAATTTCTAACGGATTCTTTTAGAGTTTCTTTGTTGAAATTCCCTCTCCTGATACACTATCATCATTTTCTTCTTTCATTGTCAAATAGTCACTATTGTTTAAAACCTTGTCTGCTAATTACAATCTCATTACCCATTCTCTTGACTATGGGAATCACTTGCCTAATCTCTTTGTATATTTAGCAATTTTGTTTTGTACCCTGAAGCTTGTGGGAATGTACTACATTTCTCTGAAGAATATAGATGTTTTATTTGTTTTGCCGGGAGGATAACCTGGCAAACTCAAACTCCAAACTTTCTACTGTGGTGACCAGCAGTGGCAATCTGTTTCTTCCCTTGGTAGAGGTCTCCTTTATGAAGGGTACAGCCTCACTCACCAGTCATTAGAGTAGCACTGTATATAATGTTGACTGCTATCTGATTTTATGTGAAAACTACTAAATATGCAACATTCCCTTAATGCCATTTTCCCTTCCTCCAAGTATGGACATTTGTCCAGTCTACGGTGGCCTTTGTTTACTTCCAGTAGCTTTAAGGAATTGTTTTATATCCTTGAAATTTCACACATATATGATTATGTGTGCAATTGTGTGTATAATTGTGTGTGTAATTATGTGTATATATGTATAGATTGCATTGTGTATAATCACTATCATTAGGATGGCTGGGGCGATCTAAACTATTCTTCCACTACTGGGAGAATCAATTAGCACCTTATGTATGATTGGTTGTATTCTTTGCTTAAAAAGTAATTCTTTAAAACCTATAAATAATAAAGGCCCAAAATGAAAATGATACATATTAAGAAGTCAGAAACCAAATAGCTCAACAGAAAAATGAACAAAAGAATAATCAAACATTTTACTGAAGGAGAAAAAAAACAAGTGGCCAATACACATGCAAAAAAAGATGATGACTCTTAGCAATAGTGAAGTAATTTTAATTAAAGACAAATTCTCTTATGTCTGTTTTGATGAAATAAAAACTAGGAAATAAAATTGTCATTCATAAAAGAATGAACACATTTTGACACATTTACAAGTTAATGTTATTTAGCAATAAATATGAAGAATTTACAGCTATAGATACTAATATTTATTGTCTTAGAAACATCATGCATGAAAGACTATATTAAAACAAAGAATTAAAATGTATAGTATTTAGATTTCTATGGCTGTGCGGTAAAACTATTTTTTAAAGGCAATTAGAAGTGAAAACTTCAAAGCAGAATTACCTCAAGGGAGGAAATAGGATGGACAATGAATAAAACTTACTGGCATTTTTCCAATTCTTAGAAAGATGATACACTCACAAGTGTTCTTAAAATATACTTCATAAACTATTCTTGCTCATGCATAATCTTTTATATGTATAAAATAATACCTGAAAATGTGAAAAGGGCAGAAATGCAGAAGAGCTTGGAAAAGATAAATAATAGCCTAGTAGCAGGCAGGATAATTGCCTGCCTTATTTTCAGCCAAGCTGCATTTATTGGGCTAAGTATAATTTGGAGGAACCATAGCAGAATAATATTTTTATCCGATACTTATTTATTTATTTATTTACTTACTTACTTACTTATTTAGTTTATGTTTAAAGAACATGTTCGCCATCCTTGGGTGGAGTCCGTACATGTCCATAGCACATCTTAATTCCCTGTTCATCTCCCTTCCCTCCACGCCGTCACCCCTTTCTCTATCATTTAAACAGACAATCTGAGTTCTTTCAGAATTAGCGTATTTTTAGTTTTCCAAGGTCAAATATAATTTCAAACACAATTCTTCAATTCTTGTAAAATTATCCTGGTGCTTGCAACTTACTGCTTTAGGTATCACTGCAATGGACTCTACCCTTGGGGTTACACCAAGTCTGGCAGTTTAGGATAAGTATCCCTAATCCAAAAATCCAAAATGCAAATGTTGCAAGTTTTGGAACTTTCTCTCAAAGAGTTTGGAGCATTTTGGATTTCTGACATTTGAACTAGGAATGCTCAACTAGTTAAGTCTGTGCAAAGACTTTCAAATCTGAAATACTTACGTTCCAAGCATTCTGAATAAGGCCTGCCACCCTGTACATTGGAAATAGCTATTGTAATTGAATGGAAAACACTGAACTACACCATTCCCGCAATTTTAGTTCACTCTTCTCCTTCCTTACCCTCTCGCTCCCTGGTATGTCATCTAAGCTGATGCATGCTTTCTTTTTTCCTTTTCATAATACAATAGTTTAAAATCAACAACTACTTTCACAAGAAAGCCATGTATGGTTAATGCTAGTAAGAAAGGTGAACCTAAAATTCTGTGGACTTCTAGTATCAGCTACTGAAGAAAAAAAAAAAAAAAACCTGTTTGGGATCAGGTTGTAGATTTCCCAAAAAGGCCCCCAGGTCATTTTTTCTAGTGGTTTTATAGAGTTCAACTTAACAGCAGCTGGGGCTATTTGAGGAAACAAAAATCTAGAACATAATAAGATTTTCAGTAACTAGGGCAAAGAACATACCAGACAACAATCAATATGCCAGGCTTTCTTAGACCAAAGACAAAGAGTAAACTGTAAATCCTTCATGATTTCCAGAGAGAAATATTTTCATTATTTGTTTCTTCCCCAAGTGTGCTTTAAGTTCTAATGTATCAAATTTCTCCAATATGATGATGCTATAACCTCAAAAGATAAAACAGAAATGATTAAGAACCAAGAGAATGTTTCTGCGGTCCTACTCCTGTGTGGTCAGCATACCAGCTGGGAGTTTATTAGAAACACAGAGTCTCAGACTCCCTCAGATTCATGAAGTCAGAATCTTCCTTTCAACAAGATCCCCAGCTGATATATGTGCCCATTAATGTGACACAAATCACTGTCATAAATTGTTTATTTCAAATAAGGTTATACAAAATCCTTTGCTTTTCTTCCAGTCATAAAATTCCACAGACACACATAGCAATAATGAGGAAAGATTACAAAGACATGTTGCTATTTTCTTTTCATCTTGATTCCAACTACAAGGATAACATTCTGTTATTTATTCTATTATTATACTTTTCATGTAAATATTTACTTTGGAAAGACCAGAAAAGCAGGAGATTTCCTTAGGTGGAAAAACATATACAAATCTTCAAGGGCAAATTGCAAAAATGATTATTCTGCTAAAATTCCTTTCCTGTACAATGTTTATTTATGTTAAAAACATTTTTAATTTTAAAATTCTTTTTTCTAGTTAAAGAGAATACAAAACCTATCCTGTAGATATTAAACTTCTAATTTATAAAAGTTGAGCTAAGATGAAGTGGAAGCACTATTAGGGTTTAGAGGTAACGCAAAACAAAAAC
Organism: Dinomys branickii; assembly: GCA_004027595.1. Lineage (NCBI taxonomy): Eukaryota > Metazoa > Chordata > Mammalia > Rodentia > Dinomyidae > Dinomys > Dinomys branickii. The sequence continues at coordinate 222,249 of PVLD010000038.1, read as the reverse complement.
ATTTTAAATACTTACAAACCGTGCTTTTCCCTTGTTCCCTAGATGTCACCCAGTCACAAGCCCTGTCAGCGCTAGTTCCACGTGTACCTCCAGTCAGTCCCCACTTCCTCAGAAACCCCTCTCCCAAATCAGCATCTTCTTTCTCCAAGGTCAGATGGATCCTGTTTCCTAAGGCCTAGGGTCTCCCTCCAATCCTTGTCCGGTACCAGGAGGGAGCTTGGTAAAGGTGAACCAGACCATCACCCGAGCTGCCCTCCACCAGCTCCCTGACCACAGCCCGGTGGGGTCTTCACACAGAGGACCCTGCCCCCCCCGTGCTGCCCCCACTTCCCCTGGCCTGGCCTGGCCAGCTCAGCCCTCACTTCTGGCCACTTCCTCCCCCTGGGTCTCTGCATCTATTTCCCCCTCTCTGCCTCAACACATCCGCTCTGGCCTTCCTGCCCAGCTCATTCTCGGTCTTCCACTTGAAGTTACCTCCGCGGAAAGTCCCCTGGCTGTCCACCTTCTCTGACACAGTCCCCACCTCTCACATCCTCGTCATTCTATCATGCTACCTGTGTATTTCCCAGGCACCACTGGAGCCTCTCACAAGTGTTGTCATGACCAGCTTAGCTGCTATAACAAAAATACCAGTGACAGGTGGCTTATAAAATAGACATTTACTTCTCACAGGTTTAGAGGCCAGAAGTCCAAGATCAAGGTGCGAACATGGTTGGATTCTCCTGTCTCCATAGACACAGAAGTTAGATGGCAAGGGAGGAAACAGGAAGCAGAAAAAGAGGAAGAGAGGGAAGAAGACAAAACTGGTACAAGGGTACAAGAACCACAAATAGAACTTTATATGTGGGAGAAATTAAATCTACATTTTATCTTCCTAGAATAAATCCTCAGACCCAGCTGGCTCATCAGTTATTTCTACAAAACATTCAAGGAAGAAATGACAATTTTGCACAAATGCTCCCAGAGAAGAGAAAAGAGGAAATATTTCCAGTCTCACTTTATGAGGACAACATAATGTTGATACCAAAATCTGACAAGAATCTTACAAGAAACATAAGCCAGTCTGTCTCATGAACACTCATGTAAGACTCCTACACAAAATATAAATATATCAAATTCAGTGGAATTAAAAAAAGAACAAAGTGCTAAAACCAAGATGGTTGTCCTCCAGGAACACAAAAGGGATTTCATATGTGAATCTATAAACAAAATTAAACAAATTTACAAAAAAGGAGAGAAAAATCATATGATATCTCAAGAGACAGAGGAGAACCCCATTATTTGATAAAAATCAGCATCCATTCATGAACAAAATGTGCTCTTAACAAAGAAGGAAAACAAAGGAACTTTCTTAGACCATATCGTAATTATGGTCAAATAGAAAGATTACAACTAATTCCTCACCCTCATGGCCTTGAATATAATAGACAGACAAAAACATTATTTAAACTGATAAAGTAAACCAGAGAAAGCTGTGAAATAACAGAACAGACATTCTTACATAAATAGTTGATACGTGTGGGGTAGTGTCCTAAAAACAGTTGTTGAATTATTTCATTTAAACCCAATATTATGGTCATTCCCCTCAAGAATCAGAGCAGTTCAAATTTTGTTGGTTTAAAGTTGGCCCAGTAAGTTAAATGCAAAATTGAGGCAGGGTAATAGCAATTAGGTAGATTTATAATTTACACATTTACATTCTTTCCCCCTTTCTGTGTAACTCTTTGGCATATCTCGTAATCATTTACTTGTTTATTATTACTTGTATCTTATCACTGTTTTCTTTTGTTCATTTTCCCTGTTACTTCATGTCATAATAGATTAAAAGAAAAACAAAAAGTGGTTAAGGTAGGACTTCGATAACAACTCTTGTGATCTTTCTTTTTTTTTTTTTTTTTTTTTTTGCAGTACTGGGGATCGAACTCAGGACCCTGTGCTTGCTAGGCAAGCACTTATTCCACTGAGCTATATCCCCAGCCCCAACTCTTGTGATCTTGATTTTTCTTGATATAAGAAAAAATATCTAAATAATAACGAATCCTAAAATATAAAAATACTGTCTTCCGGGCTGGAGTTGTAGCTCAGTAGTAGAGCACTTGCCTAACATCTGTGATCTCCTGCGTTTGATCCCCTTTCCTGCAGAAGGGCAATGTGTGCGTGTGTGTGTGTGTGTGTGTGTGTGCACGCGTGCTCATGCACATGTATACATAAACAACTCTCTCCAAATGCCAATATTTGGATTACAGGGAAGAATTCCCTTTAGGGTCTACTTTGGCAGATACGATGGGAAGAGCAAAGCATATCTGTAAGCAAAAGCTGCTTTCCAAAGCAATAGTAGAGTCATTAACACCGAACACTACCTATCTGCATCAAGGTGCTGGGTTACTTAACTCTTAACGAAGATGCTGGAGCAACTTCGACCAAGAAAAAAGCAAAATTGTATGCATGTTCTATTTGATCTTTAAAACATCGCTTTTTTCTAACCTAAGAGGGATTCCCACAATGCAGCTGCCGGGCTGTCAGCCCTATGCGGAGAAGCTGTGAAGGGGCACAGAGCAGCCCCTCCATACAAAGCAGTCCATGAGTCAGCGTCACTACCTTTACATAGAAACACCAAGACACACTTGATACAAAATGAAATCCCTTAGATAACTTGCTAGAAAACATTTCCAAGTTGTCTGTTAAAAACAAATAAAACATCTAATGATGGTATTCACCTTGGGGAATGTAGACTCTAGATTTTTCCCTTATTTAATTGTTACCAAAACCCTCCAAGTGAGCTACTACAACTAGGGAAGTCCAACAAGTAGCCTCTGAGTAACAGAAACAGGACGAGAACTCAATGTATGTCCACTTGTTTTCAACCACTTTTCCTTTACTGTATGCAGTCTTTGAAAGCCAGTAAGAAAAATATACAGTGGGCCTGGGGAAAGAAAGCAATACACAAGCCTCCTACTTCCTAAAAGGAGTTATAAGACATAATGAAAGTGCTTGAAATGGCACATGTTGGAGCCAAGCTGGTGTTTTTTAATAAAACTGAGAAAGGGTGCATTGCTTTCCCACTGAAATTGTGGAAACAGATGCAATCCAATCTTAGAAATGTAAAATTGTTCGTGTTTTTGATCCTGAAACCAAAGGAAAAACTACAAATTCCACTGTTCGGAACATCTAATGGAAGAGTTATAAAGGAAATCATTATTATAATCATGGTATCCACCAGCCATATAAGAATCCAACCTCTGTCAACATTTTCTTTATAAATTCACTGTTAGGACTTTCTAACTCATCCAATGCTACTCAGTGGGAGCTAAAAAAAAAAAAAATGTGAAATGTAAGATCTTAAAGGGTGAGTGGTATTAGTCCAAGAACTAAAGAGGAAAATGGATCTCATGTGATTCAGACACAAGAGAAAAATGTTTGGCTTAAGCAGCATTTTCACAGGTATTAGCTGTCTTATTTTGTTTTTCTTGCTTTGAAGAAACGGGAGGAACTTGACCTTAAACAGAAAGCTGTATCATCAACTAAGTGTGAGCAAAGTGTTCAAAGTTCAGTATATCATACACAGTTCGCTAAACTCTTTAAAAATGTGGTCTGTTTTCTGGGTCTGCACAAAGGCTTGGAATCTCATAAAGAGAGATTACTTTTAAGAACTCTGGCAATTTGCTTTTAGTCTAAAACCATAACAAAAAAAAAACTAGAGCACCATCTCTAATCTTGTCCAGTGGAAGCAAGAAAACATGGAATAAAAAGAACTATTCAGTCATCTCAGAACTTCAAGAAATACTGAATTAACTTCTTTTTCCAATAAAGCTTAAAGCTGACAGCATCTGATTGTGCTGAATACGCTTCCTTATCTCTGCACTGTATATGCCTTATCTCCACACTCTGCACTCTCGGATGGGGGTGGCTGTTCATACGCCTTGAGAGATGCAGGTTGTATGTTTCTTTTCTTTTATTTTAAAGATCATATAAACCTGAATAACACAGAAACAATAAGAAAATACAAAATTATAGAGAAGATAGTAGGGAATTGACAATGGATGCTGTATTACTGAATACAATCTTCACATATGTTACTCATTTATAAACCAGAATATCGCAAAAACAATAAAGGAACTACACAATTATAGAGAAGATAGTAGGGAATTAACAATGGGTACTGTATTATATAATGTTATCTTCGCATTTGTTACTCAGTTATAAACAAGAATAACGCAAAAAACAATAAAAGAAATACACCATTATAGAGAAGATATTGGGAAATTAACTATGGATGCTGTATTACATATCTTCACTTTTGTGAAGATACAAATAATGGCTTGTTCGATTAATCAGTTTTCACCACCCTCATCTCCATTGCTCCCCCACCCAATTATTCATCTTCCCTCTGATAATAATTGTACTTTTTGGTTTATTTACTCCCTTGGGCTTTCACATTGGGAAGGAACATGGCTGCTTCAAATTATGCTGTAACAAACATGGGTGCACTCAAATTACTATTGCACTAGGTGGAAAAGCACCCATCATCAAAGACAGGGAACCAGATACACTATGGTCAGCACCCCATTGATAAGCCCTTGAGGCCCTCAGGGGTCTGGTCAGGTTCGTGGGGTCACCCCTGCAGACTGCTTCGCTCCATCTGAAGAAGCCCTCCCAGGGGCCCGGTCAAGCCTGCAGAGTCACCCCAGCACCCTGCAAGCTCAACTGGTTTCTCTTACTAATCTATCCAATTAGAATTAAACGTCAATAGATCTAAAAAAAGAAAAAAGAAATAACCTACATTAAGTACTAACTTCGAACTCCCTTTGCCTTGAGGATTACTAAAAATTATTTCATTTGGAATGCAAAGTAATTTATTTTCTAGGAAGGCTTGGCTTTCCCTACCAAAAGAATAGTCATACTATCCTACATAACTCAGAATTTTTGTTCAGGGATTTATTTTAAATCATTTATTTTTATATTTTACATTAATAGATAAAGCCTTATAATTATAGATCTATTTTAGATAAACTATCCAATAAAGTAAACATCCTAAAACTATGAAAATGATTGCTTTTCCTGCTACTAAGCTTAAAATTCACACAATTTTCTTATGTAATGTTTTAGCTACAAGTACATCCTGATATTAAGTAAAAATGACTGGAAATTTAAGTGATTCCTGTGTCTGCATCATCTAAATATGGCCAGCATCTTATATGCAGGTATTGTGCTAAAACTCTGAAGTTAGAAGGTTTACAGTAAGAAGCCAAAAGTTCAGACATTCAACCAAAGTTGATCCAAACCTCTTGGGTTGGAAATATAACAAAATGGGCTTTTCCATGAAATGGCCTGCGCTTCCTGTTTTTAGCTAAGCTGGAAATGCCATAGAAACAATACTTCAATGGCATGTCCTTGCTTCTACTTTTGGTCTGAAAATACCAATCAGAGACTATGAGTGTGACGAATCAAAAGAAAAAAAAGTTGAGCAGAGAGGTGTTCTGGGCTAAGAAAAGGAGAGTAAATGGGAACAGAATTTCCTAACTTAACCACCAGTTAACCATAGCTTGGCTACAAGGTGCTATGACTCACTAGCTACTTGCTCCAAAATAACAGAAGAACATTCTGGGCTAGATCATTGCTGGAGTATATTGTTAATATTATTTCCAAAAAAGTAAGCAGGACCAGTTATTTAATGGGTAAAATTGTACTTGTGTAAATTTCTTTTTACAGGATAATCTGGAAATGGGATAGCACCAAACAACCTGTTAGACAGAAAGTCTGAAAATGTTATTCACCACCTTCATTTAGAAATTTTAAGCAAAATATCACAGCTACCATCAACCACATTGATAATAACTCTTCACCGAAAAAGTGTGGAATTGTTAAAAACAGAACACACAATGAATTCTCCTACACAAAGTCTGAAAAGTTTATACACTGTGAATATATGAGTACATCTTACATTTTTGTTATGTAGTAGTATTGTCTCCAATGTAATTTCCTAAAATAGAAGTCTTCTAAACTCCTTAACTAATGAGCTCAAACCACTATTACTCAACCATTTGCCTTAATATTTTCACAATAGCAGTATAACATTGTGCATATTCAATTAAGAAACCAGGTTGGGGTACTGCTGTTCCATTTTACTTGATAATCTCATGAATAAAGGTCAGGATGTGAAGTCAGATAACTGATTCAGTGGTGAAGTATGTAGATATCGCCTTCCATAACCCAGAAAATTACTTGTCCCTAGTACATAAGTTCCAAAGATAAAGCACACCTTCTCTCCCCCAAAATAAGCAAACACAGGAGACAAAGTAAACAAGTATTTAGGATTAGCAGTCAAGACAAGAGAGCTTAAACAGTATAAAATACACAGGCATCCCTCAGGATTGCAGGGACACCTCAGGGATACCAAAATCTAGAGATGCTCACGCCTCTTACAAAAACTGCTGTTGAACTTTTATATAACCTCCAGTACACTTTAAATCATATCTAGATCACTTATAACACCTAATCCAGTGCTATGTAGTCAACATATTGTATTTTTTTGGAGATAACAAAAAGTCTGTATTTTAGTAGTACAGACATAATTTCTTTCCAAATATTTTCTAGTGTTCTTGTTTGATTCTGTGGATGAAGAATCAATCCATAGATACAGAGGCTGACTGGATATCCATCTAACTGCTAGAGGAAAGTTGTGAGTCCCTTCAAAGAATAATCAAAAATGATGAAATTAGTCAACAGGGATGAGTCACAGATCCAGATGTCACCGCCTCTCGCATCCATCTCTCCATGGAGATCCATCCCATGAAGGAGCAGACCAAGCATCCTCCTGGTCAGCCTGAGGGTCAGAGACATGGCGACACTATGACCTGAATAAGATAAACCAAAAGAACAGAAGGCCTGTCACTCAGAACTAGCCACGGGCAACTTCACCACCAAGCTCAGGGGAGACAGCCAAGCAGGCTAAGAATCAGAAAATGTAAGGCAAGGGAGCAGTGCCCAAATCAGAAACCAAAAGATAGCCTGGGGCCCTAGAGCTCTGTAGAGGGGAAGGATGGAATTGCTTTTGGTGGGTGCAGTGAGGGCAGGGATGCCTTCAGCTGGAGCAAGAGTTATTCGGGAATTTTGTTCCTTGTTTGGCAATCGCCAGTTTGCCACAGCCCCTGCCCCTTGTCTTGTTCACATCCTTGCTGCTCCATTTGTATGTGGCTTCTGTGTGCCCAGGAGTTCGGACTTTGGGTCTGAATAATGCTTAATATAAGAGATTAATCAAGTGCACATATGTTATGTTTAGAATCCATTTTTGTGGGTGCATTCAAGATTTAGAAATTTTAGATAATGGCTTCAAAAAAAAGACCCCATAATAATGCATCTCTTGTTTGGAGGGAGTCAGGTTTCTGCCCTGGGGCCAGGCTGTTGGCAGACTCCAAAACACACGTGAGCTCCACTCCAGGACCACAACGGGTGAACAGGAAAGACAGGAACAGCACGCTGGACTTTAACCTAGAGAACTATGGCTAAAAGACCATGCTTGATTTCTTGATGAAGACTTGCCTACCTGAGATAATCCTGAGGAAACAAAATTTAGACGACTTCAAAGCAAAAGAAATACGTAAGGAGTGCCTCTTCCAGTTTATAAATCACAGGACAAAGAAACCCTTCTAGTGAGCTCTTTACTGGGGGCCAAGCTGGGACCTGTCCATTTTTATTTCCCTGTGTCTAAGCACAGCCCTGGCATATGGCAGGCGTTCCATAAACACTCCGAACTGAACTCAACTGAACTCAACTCAACTGAACTATGTTGCTTCACATCCCGCCCCTTGTCCCTTTTCATCCGGTTAACAGCTGCTCTTAACCTTGGCTCAACCACAAACCCCCCAGAAAGAAACTCCCTGATCACCCCAACGTGAGGGACGCCCCTTCACGCTCATCCTAACATGCACTCCTCCCACCAAAGCATCCATCACAGCTATAATTAAACACTTCCAAAGCTCTTTGGTAAAAACAATACAAACCACAAACAATGAATTGCGAGCAGAGAAGGACTGTGTCCTTTGTTTTTGAGTATGAATTAAATATTATTTTTGTTGGCACTTGGTAAATATTTGGTAAAGCAGTGAAGCAAGAACCCATAATTTCCATGGTTTCCTCTCATTCTAATAATACTCCCAAGGCTTGAAATAAATTTTCCTGCACATCTTCACTCAGCAGTCAGTGCTGGGAGAGCAGTATTTTGTGAGGAAGGCCCTCCAGAAGGAAACATTTTGATAAGAAAATGGAAAAACACTAATGTCATTCAGTAAAGCCAAAAGTTAGTCTCTATCCTGCTACAGTATACTATGGAGATGCTCATGAGGAAATTTTTATTCTCTTATAGACATTTCAGTTGCTTTATTTAAAAAAAACACAATCTATTCAGTTTAACTTAAAGAATTTCTTTGACATAAGGTAAAGATTAGCCTTTGACATAGGGTTAAATAGTATCAGTTTCATTAGGTTCTCTTAACAGTTCAATCATGTACATAGTTTTTCCTTGACACTGCTCTCTATCTTGGAAGTAACAAAAGAGAAATAGCATACAGATCCAAAACACAACCGTAATGAGTACAAGAGCTGGTGAAAAATGAGGTTAGTTTTTTGGTAAAAGCAAAACATAAAGAGCAGAAGTTGAAATTAGTCTCATTTAATCTGATACAGGAACATTTATCATGAGCCAGTATACAGCATCCCATGATCCAGTCAACAACTTAATAAGCAAAATTCCAGGACAATGATTAAGAGCAAAAGGCACCTCCAAGAGTACTGTTGCTCTCATTCTCTTGACTGTATTTATGAAGAAACAACCATATCTGGCAGTAGGTTCAGTCCAGAAGCAGCAGTGAGAGCCACGGTCCCTCCCTGTAGAACAGACAAGCAAGGAAGAGCGCTGCAGCTTCACATCACCCGCTCCTGGCTCTTCTCCCTCTTGTCTCTGGGATAAACTGCAGCCTCAGGCTGGACCGTGAAGGATAATCATCTTCCCCTAAAACATTACTTCTTTTGTCTTGGCCAGAATTCTTTAGGAACGGTGCCATATGCCAAACCAGGTGTCAACAAACATTTTCAGGATGAAAGACAGGAAGAATTAATTACCCACTCAACTGATAGGAAAGGGAGACCTATAAATGAATTGGGCCGCATCACCCACAGCTTCATTTATCCAGATTTTTCCTACTTCCCAGCATCTTGTTCCCAGTTCTCTCTGCAGAGCTTGTCAACTTTTGGCAAAGATACTACTTCAAGGAATGAAAATTTGCCATTAAAATGAAAGGGAAAAAATTCTCAATTCCCCAAATTCTCTTGAAAACTTAAATGCTATGAATCAACATTGGAATTAGATTTGTCTAAATATGTTTCTAATAGCATTAATGGTCTAGAAAGAAGTGACTCATGGAGCTAAGGATGAAATGTCTTTCCAGAGAATAGTGAGGCCAGAGGTCAGTTTATGTCCCCAGTTTATGTACCACACATCTTTTAGGTTCTATTCTACCTTTCTAGCCTTTTCCTGGCTTCACTGTGACCTTCCAGCTCCCTCAGCCTGTGACAACCTCACTCTGCTCTTCAAGACATCTAAGATTCTAAATGTTAAACAACGTATTTCTCAGTCCTGGACTTCCCGGATGGTCATTCCGCTTCTCTTTTAAAGTGTCCAACCTACCTCCGTTGTCTGTTATTTTCTCTGCTTTGATTAACATGCTGGTCATCTTGATCACAGTTATGTTTCAAGTCCTTATCTGACAGACCGAGATGCCTAAAGCATTTATGGATTTATTGTCTTTATTAAACTGGGATCTCAGTCATAACTTTCTGTTTTACAGCATGCCTTGCAATTCTATATTGAACACTGAAATTTTTGCATGAAAAACTGATACGAATGGTATCTTCCTTCAAAAGGAAAGTTAAATTTTCTTCTGGCACTTGGAAAACAAATAGCAAGGTATAACCTTGATCCTTTCTAGGTCTGATTTAAAGGTCTATGAGGCTTGTCTACCTCAGTTTTCCCATGGTCTGGCCCCTATTCCTTGTGCTTCCCAGACAGGATCTACACTAAAGGCCTGGGCTTATTTACCAGTGCCTCTCTACCCTGAATTCCTGCGTCTTCCTTCAGCACCATGTTGCTGCCAAAATAACCTCAGGTCAGCTCTTTGACCATCCAGATGATTTTTGTGCTGAGGTTCTTGGAGGTCCTCCCCTAGACAATCTGCTTATATGCAGAACCTCTTGCTAATAAGAATAGAGAAGAGAAAAGAAAATCTAAATAGCTAAGGGGTCCAAGCTACTATCCTTTATGAAGAAGTAATAGGGGGCAATCAATAGGTCAAAGGTAGCAAAATATATTGTACAGCAACTGGCTCTCCCACTGCCTGTGTGGGCTGTGAACTGAGAAAGCCACCCACTACCTAGGGATCTTTCTGCCTCACCCTACGAGGGAAGATGTGTACCCTTCACTCTGCAGAATTCAGGTGCTGAGAGGTGGAAAATCCAGCTCTGTCCCCTCCCTGGCAACAACCATAGCAATGTTTCCTGATTCTGATACAAAATTGCATTTGTATAGTAGGTACTGTGGTAGAAATCTCAGGGCATAAGACCACATAATGCCAAAAGGGTTTTCCAACTGTACATGTCTCTGCTTCTATGGATGTGTTTAACTAGATGAGGAAAAAAGGCTGTCAACTTATGTTTTTTGGTACCAACAATCAAACTCATGAACTCACACTTGCCAGGCAGGCATTGCACTGCTGAGCTATCTCCCTGATGACATTTATGAGGACCCAAATGAAATCACTTTCACGGGGTTTAATTTTCGAAAGATTTTCTAACACTAATTCCCAAGATCATTGGTTAACTCACACATTAAGTGAATACTTAATCCATGTCTAAAACTCAATTACCCAAGATTCATAACAATGCTTATTTCCTAAGGACTAACGCCACATCTGACAAATAGTTAACAAATATTTTTATCATAAAGCCTAAGTTTCACAACAAAATAATATAACTTAGTAACTAAGCATTAATTAACTTGGTTTATGAAGGTTTTGCTAAGCAGAAATATTATTCTCCTGTTTCTCATTTAATGGACCTTATGATGAGCTGATAATGCTTACATGAGAGATCACCAGAACAGTGAGATTCCTCTCTCCAAAAAGTGAATTTCCATTTGATTCCTGATTTTTTTTACTATTTTTATTGGCAATAGTAAGTCTTTAATTCTTTGATAATATTAACGATTAAAGTAAGTACAGCATCTAACATTCTGGAGACAACTATACACATCAACAACATTCTAAATGCTTTCAATAAACTACATCATTCAATTGCCAAAACAGCCCCAAATTCACTGCACTCTAGAGAAATAAAAAGGCATAAATGCTGGCAACAAGCAGGAGCAGGAGCAGCCTCTTCTGGGGTCAGACTCCAGGGCCAAAGTCTGAAACTGTGTCCCAAAGGTCGCAGCCAGCTCCTTGGGAATGAGAATGACAGGGAAGTTGAAAATTACTGAAAAGTCAACCCTAAGTTAGAATTCAGCTTACTTTTTTCCATTTATTTTTATTTTACTCGGAGTATGTGTCACCAGATAAGTAAGACAGGATGATGCAATTAGAAAAGAAAACAAATAACAGAAACACGCAGGAGAAGAAAGGAGAGGAGGAAAGGAAAGCCGGAGTCAGGAGAGACGCACTGGGAACCAGTTCTGCACAAACTACCCATGGGCTTTAAAACCTATCTAATTTTGCCTATATAAAAATCCACAAGGGTTTTAGGGAATTATGGCAGCTGTATTATTAATGGCCAAATACTGGTGCATTGTTATTATTCAAGGAATAACTGTAAGTAAGAATCGGGCTTTAATCTCTATTACACTGCCCTAAACTGAGGTCAGTATAACCTAAGCAAAAGGGGAAAAATAACATTATAAGACAGCTTAGAACTGGTTTCCTTCTTTCGTGGAACTGTTTCTAAAGTAAGGGAAGAACTGTCAAGGGTTTCCTGTATGACCTCCTTCATTACTCGGCAGCTTTTTGAAGGTGAACCACAACAGATAAGCACTGGAAGCCAAACTTAGAAGATATGATAATATAAAACATCGTTTAAAATATAGTAACTTTCTAGGACAAATGCCTTGCCTTTTATTTTCCAAAAATTAACAAATTTTAAAACTCTTAGTTTTGCTACGTTCGTGTCCAATAAAAATCTAGTATATAAATGGAAAGATTAAATGGTAGAATTTAGTCATTATTTGATCATATGTCTGGATTTTTACAGTTTCTTTCATGAATTACCTTGGTCCAGAGCAGGAGGTCAAGTTCAGTCAGTCACTTCTGCATTCTGCTACCTGAAACCAAAGGACGTGACATCAACTTTCACAAGCAACTAAAACAAAAGCTCTTATTCCCAAGATGGTTGGTGGTACATTCAAAGTGGAAATTATGTTACTTTTCTATTTGGACTTATCCATGTAACATTATCTGCTAAAATACGTAGAATTTTCACAACCATTCAGATCAACTCGTTCGTACTAAATCAACCTAGGAAAATGTGTGTTTTTAAAACTCCTAACTTCCTCTTAGGAGGGGGAAGGTTAGAATTTTGACCTTATTTTTCAATTGGTTTTTAATTTTTGTTTAAATATAAGCTTTGAAATTAGTCCACAGATCAAATGATTACAAAATTAAAAGAAAACAAAGCCACCTATTTCAGTGAATTGTCAGTTTGGTTTACTTTCAACTTAATGACCTAAGCCTTTTTTTTTCTTAATATACCCACAAAGCATTGACTCCGTACTGCCTTACTTACTCATCCTGCAACCTAATTCCTGGTTTTCCTGTTTTCTGGTAATGATCACTGACCATTTTCACAGTCAGTTAAAGGACTATCTTATCATGCTCTCAATGAAAGTGACTTTACTTTCCCCAGCCATATGTAAACTCACCACATGAAGGACAAGCCATTTACCTAAACAATTATATAGCATTTAGGGACAATGTGGCTCAGAGTTTATGTGTAACTCCCAACATTCTTATTTAGGGTAAAAAGCACCTAGATATGACAAAGGAGGCTTATTGTGTCTCCAAGTCCTGCTTCAAGGTCTAGGCATTTTTCAATTTTTGCAACTGAATGTCCAAGAGTTATATGAAAGAAAAAATAGCTTCATATGGTAGGGAAAAGAAGTGTGTTATCTCTGCAAGCTAAGTTCAGTTCATGTCAAGTCATCCCTGGTAATATGCAAAACTTGCACCAGGAACACAGAGAAAATAAAGACAAGCACCAGCTAGACCTAAGGAATCTCTAAGGAAAATAATATGGTTAAATAATGCGGTTAAATCTCCTTGTGAGACAGGAGGAGTCCTGAGACTAACGAGTGTCCTCTCTCACATTCAACTTTTATTGCAAAAAAGCATTCTTAGGGCCACAAGGCAGCAATGCTACCACCCTATCCAAGGTTATCTTCAGCTTCCAAGTGCATAAAGGGACTCGTCCCACAGTGATGACTTTTGCCTGTGTAAATTCTACCTACTCTCAAAAGTTCTAAAGGGAACCAAAAGCACACAGTCAAATAAATAAGAGGTGGGAGATTTCACAACATTTGTTATGTACAACAGCACTAAGATTTTGAAAAATATTTTGAAATTTATCAGTCCCCATTTTTAACCTAAAGATAATAAACATCGCTTATTTTGTTCTGGGAGTACTGAAAAAGTTTTTCCAGTGTTATTTAAGTATTTAACACAAACATTCAAGTTGCAAACTTTCACAGATACAAATGGACTTTGCATCATGAACATCTGCAGATGGGAACAAATCTTGGAAGTTAGCTCGCCTGTCCACCAGATGTTGTCACGGCTGTGCTGCTGTATGCTCCTGTGCAGTGCGGTAGTGCGCAGTACTGCAGGGCTCGGTCAGAGTCCAGGATGTCCGGGAGGAGGAGGAAAGGCAGTGGTCATGAGGATGGACTGTAGGAGGAGCAAAGCATCCACAGCAACTGGTACGAAATCAACCTAGTGAAATGCATGTTTTAAAAACTCCCAACTTCCTTTTAGGTGGGGGAAAGTTAGAAATTTGACCTTAGTTTTCAATTTGTTTTTAATTTTTGTTTAAACATATTGTTCATCCATGGAAACCAAAGTGCAAACACAGTAGCAAACTTCACTTGGTTGGACCCACAAAGGGTTCTGACTTAGCAACATTCTTCCAGAACAGAACTCATTTGCAAATTGGGGGCTTACTGCAGGCAGTTTTTTATTCATTTAAACTGTGAATAAATACCATGCCTTCATTAGCATAGTTACTTTCAATCAGGATTTTAAAATATAGGTGTCTCTAATAGATTAATGTAAAAAGAAAAAATGAAGTGGTAGTGTGTGTGCTGATTTCCAGGGAAGTACTATATACCTTATTTAACTGCCATAGTTTCTTCCCAGTAAGTTTAACCAGAAAATACTTCAGTCTTTTTCTACTATCCAACCAGATAAAAATGTATACTGCAGTAAGGAATGTTTATAAGCAAATAAAGAGAGTCAAAAAACCCTCAGTTTAGCTTTTTACTCTCACATTTCCATGAAATTCTAAGTTACTATAACGATCTTAAATCTTTGCTGTAACAGAATGACTTTTTTTAGAATTATGTACTCACTCATTTATGTATTCATTTACTTAAGAGTAAGATGGTATTTAAATCTTTCTCACCACAATGATCCTAAATCTTTGCTGTAACAGAATGACTTCAAAAATCACAGACTCATTACGTATTCATTTACCTAAGAGTAAGATGGTATTTAAATGCTTCAAAAAGAAATAATGCTAGATTCTTCTTGACAAGCCACATTACCTGGTAAATGTTGACAAGTCACCACATTCTCTTTACTTTATAAATGATCGGTGTCTGGAAAACCTATGAAATTTAGAGAGATAGAGAGGTCTGGAGAGAATCCTTACTTTACCATGTATTGGCTTGGTGAGCTGGACATAATATATTTTTTTAAAAATCATTGAAATTTCCATTCCTCCTGTTTGTAGAAAGGAAGTATATTCAACAAGCATGCAGGTTTTGTCTAGCCTAGGTAGTCAGTGTAGTACAGGTCATCAAGGAATGCTGTCCACTACAGATTGAGTTTCCCTCTTTCAAAATGCTTGGGACCAGAAGTGTCTCATATTTTTCATTTTTGTTCAGATTTTGGAATGTCTGCATATACATAATAAGACACCTGGAGATAAGACCCAAGTCTAAAGAAGAAATCTGTTTTTTATATGAATCTGCGTGTGTGTGTGTGTGTGTGTGTGTGTGTGTGTATCCTAAAGGCAATTTTATGTAATAGTTTTAATAGTTTTGTGCGTGAAATAGGTGAAACAGTTTCATCATGTGGAATTTTCCACCTTAGTATCACGTTGGTGTTCAAAACGTTTTAGATTTTGAAGTATCTTGGATTTTGGATTTTCAAATTAGAGAGCTTAATCTGTATTATTACTTTCCACACGTGTGAGGTCACACCTACCAACTGTGGGGAGACCTACACTCTGGCTACTCCCCTCTCCCTCCAGCGCATGTGCATAACCAAGGAGAAACAGACTATGCCAAAGGGGGCCATGCACCAAGCTCTCTGCAGCTGCTTCCTGACTGTCCTTCAGGGGCTGCTGAGAAAGTAGAATGGTAGAATGCTGTGGTGGAAAGACTTGTGTTTGGAGGGCGCACCCACTAGAATGTACCACTGAGACCCACCTGCCTGTGTACACTCTGAGATAAGCAGCTTCAAGTGTTCAATTAACCAGAATTTGCACTAAGTGACCTCTAATCTCCCTGCTGCCTGCTGTTCTTGCAGTCAGGGCATACTCCAAAGGTTGCCTATCAAGTTCCAATGAAATAATCAACGCACTGTGAAAGTTTATCACAATAAAAATGTGTGCACTTCACAACAGGAGTAGTTCCTTAGTGATATTATATAGTGGATCACCACGTCGCCCTCCCCGAGACCCGAGTGTGATTGCGTCAACTTCCATGCAGTGTAACCTGTATAGAGGGGACTTCCTTAAATGGGCTTTCAGTTTCATTAGTGAGTTTGGCCTAGGCTGTGTGTGTACCTTCATGAAAAGAGGCGGCTGATAATGGACTGGTTTATTATCAACAGCTACCGCTGAGCTCAGATAGATGAGCTGTGATAACCGAGGGCTAAGATATGAGATAACATCTCCGCTGAGGTCTGCATTCCTCCAGAGGAAAATTCCTTCCAGAACTGGCTACAAAGCAGGTTACTAGTGAACCATAACCTAAATCTGGCTGTTCCTGCCCCTTCCGCGGCAAGAATGCTTTGAGCCCTCTGTTCAGGCCTTGCTCGCCTCTCCACTTGTTTAGCACATCTAGACACAATCAGCATGTTTTTCAATGAGTAAATACCAAGGTTCTGGGTGCCCACAGGCCTTTTATTCTCCAAAAGCCACTGGTCATCCCAGATCCCTGCCTGTGACCCGATTTTGTCTCCTGCTCTTTCACCCCACCATACGCTGCCACTCTGGGCAGAGACTTGGCACCCACTGCAGAGGTCTCCAATAACACTGGACATGCCAGCTTGCACTGTACACTGCACACTGTGATTTTCAATTTTGGCTTCTTTCTAACTCACTGTTCGTCTCTACCTTTTGTCTCTACCTTCTTTTTTGTCTGCTCTCTTGTCTTCTCCTCCGTCTTCAGAGTGCAGTATTTAAATGCCGCACCGACAGCTCTAATGACGGTGCGGTCAGCATAGGACAACACCATCATTAAAGATAACAGTTGCTGTACAGAAACGTACCTGACACACACTCATGAGGCAGCGCCAGTAACCGTGGCACTGGGCTTGGTCCTTGGTACGGAGATATGACTCCAGTCTTCTCTTGAGGCCCTCTCTCTGCTGAGGCACAAAAACAGACTCTACATTATTAGAGAAAGGATGAGCACTTAGCCAGTGTGCAGAGCCACAGAAAGAAAATAGGAGAAGAAGAGAGAGTAGAAGGATGGGGAAGAGCTGGGGATCCTGTAGAAAAGCAGGAAGACAAGAAATTCTTGCTAAAATCATCATTAAACTAATAGTCTTCACGTTAATACAGCACGCAGTGAGCATTCCCTCTACTGAGCTATCAAAAGAAATAAGCTATGCAACTTTAGTCATGTTGTTTTTCAACCATGTATGCATTTTCAATAGTTATCAGACTTACACTGTGTACAAAGCATCATAGTGGAAATTATAGAGAATCATAAAAAGAATAAGAAATATAATCTCTGTCCTTAAGAAAGCCACATTAATTCAGTGCATGTTAATTATATTTTGTACTTTTTTCATATACCTGTAGATTGAAACAAGAAACAATAACAGATATTTATTAAAGCAAGAAGAGAAATAGAAGCATGAAAAGTTTAAACGTTACTAGTTCCTAGTTTTGAGGCTCTCTTAATTCTACCCCACAAACCAGTAAATGACATCTTAACATTTGCTAAGCCCGGAAACACTATAAAGCAATATGTACATATCCCCAACACTAAGAACCAAACATGAAAGCCACTAGAATAAAAAGAAAGAAAGCAGGATTAAGATTGAGGCCTCTGCATTACGGTCCTTTCTCTCATCCTCCCAACTCATCCCCAGGCTGGCTCAGGTCAAAGCACCCCATCTTCTCTCCCTCACAGATGACCCCTCAAATACTATCCACCGGCTCACTGGCCTTAGGCTCTAAGGCCTACAAGCACCATGAAAGTTACAGTTTGAGGGTCATGACACAGTCTAATGCACTAATCCTTAGAATTCTCAGTGTCCTGTGGCTTCTACGAAATCCAACTATGAGGGTCATTGGTTTATTTTTAATCCATTTACATTTTCTTTCCACAAATAGATGATAACCTCTTCGTAAGCAAAAGCCAGTTACCTTTTAACATCTCACCATGGGGCCAGGGATACAAACTCAGTGGCACAGTGCCAGCCTGGCAAACACAAGGTCCTGAGTTGAATTCCTGGTACCACCCCCCTAAAAAAATCTCACTACATTGAACACAACATCATCATTGCTTCTCGGCTGTTTGGCTAAGATCAAGTGAACACAACATCAGACATATACCAAATGCTCAAAATATTTCTGAATTATTTATTTCATTGAGACATAAACACTAATAAATGACTTACTGACTTTTAATTCAGGGCATTTGAATAGATTTATTAGTATGGAAGAATTTCACACCAAAATATTATTGTGCCTAAAATTTGATAACTATATTAACTTTTTAAATTCTATCAGTCAATCCATTAGCAACCTCTCCTGAACACCTACTAGCATTTCTATCCAATTTGCTAGAGAATTTTTACTTTAGTAGATTATGGTTTGTCTAAAACAAACACTGTATTCTCTAGAATTCTGAAAAACCTTACCAGGTATAAATACATGAACCTCAAAAACTTTATTTATGCAATCAATAAATGCAAAATACCTAGCTATAGGTTGACATAAATGTGCTATAAGTCATTATAGTTCCTAAAACATTTTGAATTATGTAATTTTAGCTAAATATGAACCATTTATAGAATATTTTAAAGTTCAAGCTAGTTCCCAAACTTTATATAAGGAATTCATTCAGTGGTGGATTTGTTTATACTTGATGCTGTGTGAGGGGTTATTCACAAATACTCAGACATCAGCTTCTAAGAAATACCTTAAATTCTGTAGAAACTTACAATAGGCTGCAGTTTACCAGGAAGCTCTCCTATGGTCTTTGATATGTTCAAACCAAAGGAATTTCTATACCTGCTTCCTTCCAGAATTATAGTGCTTTCAGCTTTCATATCAAAATGCCATAAAAAGGTATATATTCTACTGCTTCAGAAAAGACTAAGAAGCATCACTATATCATAAAACTATGATTGAATAAGAAAATGCTACAATCATTTATCAGAAAGCATTAATGTAAAAGTAAAACAACATCTCTCACACTAGCAAGTCTGTATCAGACAGGACACTTTATAGTATAACATCCGGGTACCATTTTTTTAAAGAGACTGGGCAATATTCCCACTTACGAAACTGTAAGCCTTTGGACAAAGTCTGATCTAACACCAAAAACCTGGGTTTTCTCTGTCTCTCTTCTGTGTTTCACTATGGTACTGTCAATCCCTAGATTCTAACACATTGGTTTCCCAGCACACAGGTGCTCCCCACATGTCTGCAGCATCCCCAAATCTGACGCCCTCACACCACACCTCCACCCACTGCTTATCAGGTAGACTGTGCTGATCGCCTGAGGGCCCAAAGTCGTGCATCCACACATGTATGTGCATGCAGGTACATGATTCCATGCCTATCCATGCACACTGTGCTTGTGTGTGTAGAGAGATAAACCTTATTTCCGATATATGGATTCACTAAACTGGTAAAATGAACTTGGAAAAGAAGATGCATACATATATAGATAAGACTTTTTTTCACTGGCGCAAGCATTTAAGCATTTTACACACCCCAGTGTTACGGTTTGTCTCTATATGTCCCCACAAAGACACATGCAGTCATGGTGCAGGATTTTAGAGTTTCTGATTGATTCATGGTACAATGTTGGAATTACGGATGGGAGTGCTACACCCGCCCCAGGGTGGGTAGTTTGCAGACAATGTAAGGGAGAGAAAGAAGCTACTTACTGCTGTCACTGCTCCCCTTGTGCTCTTGCTGTTTTTTCTGTCTTCCACCGCCATGAACTGTTGCCCTCTGCCATGTGCCACCCTGCCTTGGAGCCACCCGAGTATGGACTGAAACCTCCACAGACTGGGAGCTAAATAAACCTTTCCTTCCTTAATTCCGGGTGTTGGGTACTTTGTCTCAGCAATGAGAAAAAGTAACAAAGACACCCAGCCACTGGATTTTTTCAAATGGTACAAAATACATTTTGAAAAACCAAAGGTTTATCACACATAGTAACAATAAAAGTTGTTCCATATTGTTTTGGCTTCGCATGTGAACATGTAGGTGTAGAGGTATGATCAAAACATAGAGTGAACTTTAACTTTTTAAAAAAATATTTCACAGTAAAAGAGGTGCCATTAATTGCCCTCAAAATACTCCCCCTCACTTCAAACAAACTTGTCTCATCATTCTTGTTACTTTCTGAAGGAATTTTGGAATTCCCCTCCCAGGACTGTCTTTCACTGCATTTCTGTGGCTGCCTCAATGCTTGAATTGATTCAAAATGTTCACCTCTCCTGGTCATTTTCACTTTGGAGAAGGGCCAGAAGTCACAGGACATCAGACCAGGTGAATAAGGCAAATGACAATTACCACAATGTTTTTATTCAACAAAAATTATCTTAAACATTTGATCTAGGGAGGATCACAAAATACAGTGGCTGTTTAAATTTTAAAATTTACTACAGTGAAAAACACATTGTCATTAATCCCATTCAAGATAATCAAAATAGCCCCTCACTTCAAATGCATTTGTCCTATTATTCTTGACATGTCTTTCACTCTAATAGGGGATTTTTAATGTAAACATTTGCTGCATCTTTTGATCACATCTTATAAATGGACTTGATCAAGTATAAAACAAGCTACCAAATGCAGTCAAAGTTTATATGAAGTAAGCAAAGAACAATGCGAGCAAACTATAAAAGCAGGGACTAATGTGATAACATTGTAAGTTATTTAAGCAAACTGGGCAAAGCAGGAAGCAGGACGAGAAGAGTGGGGGATGGACACTCAAGAAAGGACTTCCAGAACTGCTTCACAAGGTGGAAAGAATGGTGGGGGAAGTCTGTTTGAAACAAGGGGTAGAATATGAGCAAGATTAATTGCACAGGATCTTTTACTGTAATAATTCTTTGTTTAAGTATTCACTGTATATTTTGATCACACCTCCTAGCTATATAAAGGGACACATCAACAAGAAGTAAACAATATAAAAGAAACAGACTTTGAAGTGGGGGATGAGTTTAGTTTTAAATATGCAAACTTTAAGACCTGTGCAAGGCATTCGTATTAATGTTCAGTTAACAGCATGAATGAACACAGAAAAGTTTCTGGTCATGACCTAGAGGACAGAGAACCACCAACAATGTGGCAGCTGAAGAACAGGACAAGAGAGAGATTATGGGTCACCCATGTCAAAGAGATAGAGAGACTGAGTCTGCAAAAGGGACCACAGGCAGTGCTCGAAGAGAGAGAACGGGACTCCACTACAATACTCACAGGGAGATAGAGTTATATGAGAGCTCAATAGAGACTCCGTTGGGGGCTGGGGATATAGCTCAGTGGAATAAAAAAAAAAAAAAGACTCCGCTGGATGGGGCCATTACGAGGTTATCTGGTGACAACTTGTAGTGCTAGGGGCTTCATTATAATAGATCGAATGGCAACTTCAAGGTGAGTTCTGGTGACAGAAAATGCAGGTGATTTGTGTGTATGATGGTGTGTGTATGCGTTTAAGAGCTTCAGTGTTAAAGGAAAAAAAAGCAGGATCTAGAGGGATGTGTGGGACAAAGGGAAGATTCTTTGTTTGGAGTTTTTTCTTTCATAGGTGAGAGAAATGTACATGTTTGTAGGCCAAGAAGAAGCTAACCGCCCCCCCAAAAAAAACCTGAACAACAAAAAAAAAAAAAAGGAAAGAGAGATGATTTCACAGGCAACAGGAGGAAGCTGAGTCTGGAACTGGAGGGGAGAGGTCTAGTGAGCCGACTTCCTGCAGGGAAGGGAAAGCCCCCAGTGCAGTAATTAGCAGGCATTCCTGGCTGCTGGGGCTCCTTTTCATTTTGATTAATCTAAATTTAAATAGGTAGCTGGTGGCTAAAGACATGGATACTGCGGCTCTAAACTGACACAGTGAGTATGAGGCTGAGGACTGGTCTTATGCCGGGAGGAAGGCGGCACGGATGAGTAGAGGGGGGCAATGTCGGGGCAGGAGCCATGCAGGGAGCAGTAAGGTTGGGAAGGGGTATGAAGTGCCAGCCAGGACAGTTAAGAGCACAGCCCAGCAGAACTGAGACCCCAGCCTCACCTGGGAATTACGAGTGTACGTCAGGCAGCACACAAACAGCCAAGGCCCACGGGTGGCTTGAAGTAACACTGGGACAGCAAATGCCAGGTGCTGACATGAGACTGCTGGTGTCACACACTGCACCATGGACACTGAAGGAAGCAAACCACATGTTCAGGGGAGAAAAAAGGGGGCAAGAGATCAAAGTCTCAGGCAGGTCAAAGAGGTGCTGTGAAGGGTAAGTGAGCAAACAGGAGTGGGAGAGAGTAGGTGAATGCTTCAGTTTATACCAAGATGTCATCCAAGGGCCTAACAAGCTCATAGGTGGGGCTTTTGGAAGGGTATTAAAGCACAGGAGCAATATAACCAACTTGCTGTGAGGAGGCCAAGGCAGATCAGAAGAAGCAGGTCCCCAACAGCATGACCTGGGAAGGTCTCTGTCCCTCCTGATTTCTTCCTTCTGTCTCTACTTCCTGACATCATGCTGTGCGCAGCTTTCTTCCACTGTACCAGTTCTTACTCAGAGCCATTTGACTAGGGACTGTACCTGAGAGTCAACTAAGCCTGTCTTCCTTTATACTGTGGACATCAGTATGATGTTCCAGCAAGTAGGAAAGATAGTGAATTAGGACCGGAAGTGATGATGCAGTTCTACATCATAGCAAATCTTGACCAGCTTAAGAGGAGCAGGCAACAGGAACTTCATGAGTTTGAATGACGGCCCACTGTTCCCTGGAGTAGCACAAGATGACAAGCCTGAGACCCAGAGAAACCAGTGGTATATTTCAAAGGCATGTGTGCCAGAAAATTGCTGCCACAGAGTCCAGTTTGCATCTAAAGGCCCTGAGAACCAAAAGTGCCCAGGAAGAGAGAAATGATGTTCCAAACTGAACAGTCAAGCAGGAGGGCAAACCCAGCTCCCTCCAACATTTGGTTCTCTTCAGACCATCAGGATGTTGCATGATGCCTGCCCACACTGGGGAGGGCCTCCTGCTCTCTTCAGGGCCACAGTCCAAATAGTCTTCTCCGGACACTCTCAAGGACACACTCAGCAGTAATCTGTAATCACATATCTGGGCTCCCGTGGCCCAATCAAGTTATGCAGCATTCACTATGATAGGGTGCAGTGGAAGATGGAGAGCCAATAGGAAGCCCTCCACAAGACCGGAAATCAGTAATCCGAGTATGTTACAAATAGTGAGGAGACACCCATGGGTAAATCTCATAAGGAAAATCATCTTTAGGGTGGGATTTCTTCAGAACACTACAGTAGCTAAGGTGGGGCAAAAGGGGCGGGAGAGATGAGAAATGTAGTGCCAGCTGTGGTGACCAGGGACTACTGAGGAAGAACTTTTTGGGAGAAGCAAAGAGACAAAGGAAAACCAACAAGCTACAGAAAGGGTCTCCTCCCAGCAGGAAAGGGCGCCTTCATTCCCAGGCTCAAAGGACCCATCCTTGAAGACCCTCCATGAGTTTCTCCAGGACTGCTACTGTGCTTCACTTTTTTCAAAAAGGGAGAAGAAATAACCATATTTGAGGCTGTGATTAGCATTATAAAATTTGGCCCTCGCTTTTGTATAGTCCTTTCCATTTTAGAGTTACCTTATATATCTGTATATATCTTATATATCTGTTGAATTTAATAAGGTTAACATCTCATCTCCCAGTACTGTCTATATCAAGAGGCTATAACCATGACATCATTGTAGCCAAACCAACACTTAACATCACCGTATGTAAATTAGTACTTTCCCACATTTATATTCTCTCCCTCCCTTGCTCTCTCTGTCTCTCTCTGTTTCTCTCTTTCGCTGTCTCTCTCCTCTTTAGCAGCAAAAACTGGAAACTTACATTTTCTCCTTTCCACAATACCCATGTACACACACACACACACACACACACACACACACACACACACTCACCCTTCTAGGCTGCACAGAGACATTTTTCAAACACTGCCTTTGCAACTACCACAAAATTATTTGATAAAACAATAGTCTCGTGTATTATTTTACCAAAAGCATTTCTAATGGGTACAGCTAGAATCTGTTTAGATACTTTAGATATAAACATTTTTAATAATAACTGATATGAAATACTTAAATGTTTTTTTCCAATTCCTTTAATTGTACTCTTTTCAAGAACTTATACTCCCCCCTGTGGCAATCTGATGACAGAAAAAAGGAGAGAGGTGCAGAGAGAGAAAGAGAGAGAGAGAGAGAGAATCCTAAAGATGATCAATTAATAAATCACTCTCAAGTTGAAAAACAACAGCATTCATCTTGCTAAAAAAGGAGGAGGTGGTGTCACTATGAATCAGTGTGGTCTGCATGACCCATGACCCTGAAAGCTACTGGACAAAAAGCTAATAGCTGGCGAATGTGATATGGCAGAAACTGATTATCTCAAAATATTTAGAGATAAACTTGAAGATTTTATTTTCCTTTAATATTTACCGAGTGCTTCCTCTATGGTAAACACTGTTCTAGGTGCTTTATAAGATTTTTGTTATTTAACCCCTGTAAATTGTCTAAAAGAATTTTATGAAATCTTGTGAAGTAGATGCTACAGTTATGTCCCAGTTAAGAGAAGCCACTGAGGCTTAGAGAAACTAAGTGGTTTCCTTTATGTCACACATTTAATAATTTAGTAAAGTAGTGAAACTGAGAAAAAAATCTTCCCTAAAATAGGGAGAGAAACACAAAATCCAGCAATTCTATACTCAGATCAATTCTAGCTTACTGTGTGTACTTATGGAACATTTGAAGTCACTATTAATATTTGATCCTTTAAATCTAAATTGTTGGCTTCTTTATGAAATGGTTTAAGCTGCAAAATAAATTTAAGTCATACCGTATCATACTAGAATATCCACTTTGAGCTGTTAAAACATCTCATTTAATTATGACTCAAGTTTATTTTGTCAGGCTTTTTTCTTAAGGTTTTACAAACAAACTATAAACAATAAACTTTTTTTAATTCTGTAATGATCTATTGGAGCCAGGTACAATAGCAAATGCCTGTAATCCTACCTGCTCAGGAGGGTGAGACAGGAAAATTGCCAGCTTGAGACCAGCCTGGGGACCTTAGCAAGGGCCTATCTCAAAATAAAAGACAAAGAGTTAAGGTGTAGCTCACTGGAAGCACTTGCCTAGTACACATGAGCCCCTGGATTCCACTCTTGGTATGGCTAAAAAGAAATAAATGATAAAATAATCAAATCTGTTGGTGTCAAGCCCCTTCCCCTTTGCTCTTCTAGGCCTAGCTTGATTGAATATTTGCCCATCCCAAGCAGTATGATTTTCCTGCTGTCACAGCTGCCAGGAAAACTGAGGGATCCCAAGCAGAGGCACCCTCAGCACTGCTTCTCCAGGAGTGCCCGTGATGTGAGTGTACTTGGCAAGCTGCTGCTGCCTTGCAGCTGCCCTCACGTGCCCAGTGTAACATTCCCTTCACTTTGGCCCTTATCGTAGACAAAATGGCTTCCAGATGGCCATTACTGCTCAACGTAAGGTCATTTTCCTTTCTTGGAAAGTTGGATGTGAGACATGAGAAATACAGGAGGTTGAAGTTCTTGTGTCTGCTTTAGATGAAGGCCAGGCTTCAGCACACAAAATGAGAACACACGGAGAGGCAGGAGTGGTCCCATCACCGTGCTGTGGTCCCTCCTCTGACAGCTCCTTCAGAAGCTGGCCAGGAAAACTGCGCTTGACTGGTAAAGGAGGGGCCTGGCTGGAAAGTGGTCAAAGCCAACACAGGATGATTTAGCCGTGGCAGTGCTCAGCCCTACTGCAAAGTAGGGTTGCTTCAAAGTCTATCTGAAGCTGGACAGGAAGTTTGCTTGCTTACTTAACGCGCTAAAAGCAAGCAGCTGAAGCCTCAGGAATCAGATATAAATGGAAACAGCAGGGCAAAACCATCAAGAAGACCCAACAGAGAGCCATTGGAAATGATGAAAATGCCACAAAAGAATAATTTGGACAAAGTAAGCATTCACCATGTACATGTAAGAAATAGCTTAATGGTGAAATATTTCCAGACATTAGTAAACCAGTAGTTATATGAAACCCCATACTATAGTTGTTAACTTTCACACACATGCATAAGTCAATAAGATAATTCTCTGTGCAGCCTGCCATTCCTAGACAACACCTTCAAGCTCCACCATGCATGATTATGACATGGATCACATTCCATGAACAACATGAAGTAAGTCGAGATTCAAACCTAATTACTCCATGCCTAATGGAGATGGGGAGAGCCGCAAGCCTAACACAAAAAATGTTCGGGAAAATGCATTTTAGTGAAGAAATGTTCATAACACAAACACCATGTCAGTAGCACAAAGGGACATGTTTATTTAGGGATATTTGTGAAAAAAATCTATGTTTATAGTAGACATTGCTTCAGTGTTGATAGCCTGTCCCAGATTCTGTCACGCTATTTATTCATAAGGGCAGCTTATCAGTGAATGATGTAATGATCCGAGAAGACTTCTGTGGTGTCTGTAGTTGGTCCTAGTCTCAGCCTAAACAAGACTCCAGGGAGTTAGACACTGAACCTTCTCAGTGTGGCCTGAAGCTGAAGTCACAGCAGGACACACCCTGATAGGAGGATGCCCAACCCATAGCCAGCATTTTGATTCATTTTTCCTTTATTAGCTATACTGGTTTGTTAGTGAGTCAGAAACAATCTGGCTGCATAATGAAGTCACATAGTCTTCTTTTTTCAATTCACAAAATCTTAATTGCTAAAAAAAAAATCTATGCTTCTATCCAAATTTCTTTCCTAATACAGGTGAGTAAACATCTTTCTAAGTCATTTTTATCATGTTTATCTCATACCACAGCATAGCTCTGACTGCCAATTGGTCCAGTAGGGTTTTATAAACCTTCTAAGGTGTGCACTTTTAGAAATTAAGAAGATCTGAGATCATCATCTTAACAAAAGATATGCAGTGTGAACAGATCACTATATTGGCAATGTGAAGAAAAGTAGTAAAGTTTGGAAGAAAGGGCAAGAGTTCTTTTAGAAGAACATTCCCTGGTCCTCCTCTACCTAAGCCTGTGTACTGTGTTAGCTTGGACCTGAATGTCCTCATCTACAGAGATGGAGAATGATTACTGTACCTCACAAGGTGTCATGAAACTGAAGCAAGACAGTACGTGTACAGGGATTTCTCAGTTTAAATTTTCTACATAAACAAAGGGTGACAAAGGCAAAACTGGATATCTCTTGCGTGCACCCAGACAGAGCTCTAAGGAGAAGTCGTGCTAATTTGGTCAGATGAAATCAGCAATGTGCATTCTGATGTCAGATTAAGCAATGCCCCCGTTCTCTTATTCTTCAACTCTGACATCAAGAGTTTGAACAGAATGTAACCAACTTCTTCAGCATATGGTGAAAGCTGACTTTAAGACGCTGTTTCAAAAACCTCAAACATCATTCCAAACATGATTCTCATAGGCATAGTTATTTAAAAGTTCACACACAAGAAAACAGTTTAGCAACTCTTTGGACAATTAGAACAACTTCATTTTCAGCATTCCAGAACATATTAGCTCCCAGTTTGCTTTTAATTTCAAAACTTATGTCATCGTCATGGTAGCACAGTTCACATGACAAAATGAAATGAGTGAAAACTCTCACCCAATATATAGAAAGAGTATGGGTCTATGACATCGTGTTAAACAAAGTACCACTTTTGGTGTCTGAGAAGATAAAATCTAAAGAGGACATGAGGACCACAGAAAATAATAAATTTTACTCCTTTGTTATTTATACATCACATTCTTATTAGCAGCTTCTACATTTTTCACTGAAGAAAGGAAAACTAGAGTTACCCTGACCCACTTCTCAAAAAAAAAAAAAAAAGAATGAAAATCACATAATGCAAATGAAGGGGGAGTTGCTATCAAGTGACAGAAAAGAACCACACATAGAATTTCTTTTCACACATCCTGACAACTGACCAAAACAGAAACACATTGCTGTATTCTCATCATACAGATGACATGTAAAGGAGGTCAGAGACAAGACAGATTAAAAAAAAAAATTGTGTTGATTAAATTTCTCTACCAATTCACAGCATCTACTCTTAAAAAAAAAAAATTAAATGTGATTTGATTTCCGCTGAGCTTTCGCTTAGTATCAACACTCCCAAATCCCTACCACATGGGAAGGGGTTACACCAAGCCAGGATATGGGCTTTGCAAGTCAGAATTTGCCTTCGTCTTCAGGTCAAAGAAGAGTTTCCCCAAGGAAGACTGAAAGAGAAGGGTAATTTTAAATCCCTGGTGTCTTCTGAGAAAGTACCTCATAAATACTGTGTTCTTGAGCTACAAGCTTTTCCTCTTGTCTCTAGCAGGTGTCAAAAGGGGTTCTCAGGACTACGCCGCAGGCAAGTGGAGGGGAAAACACATAGCCAGGGAGGACCTGATGGGGCGAATCTGACCACCTCCCCACCCCAGTGAACTCCCTACGGACACATCTGTGCTACTTTTCCCGAATTCTTCAGAGTCTCCATCCTCTTATTCCCTCCCACCCTTTGGCATAAGCCTGCTTGTCCCAGTTTTCTCTTCTTCCTCCCAAACCTACTGAATAGTCTCCCCAGTCACAAGTTTTAAAGAATGGTTGTCTCCTCTCTTCCATTCCCATGAAAATGCCACCTCCCATGTTACCTCAAGTATCATCAAGGGAACTCTGCACACTCAGTGTGATTACACAGAGTTGCAGCTAAACTGGAATGAATCGGAGTCTCCCATCGAGCAGGCAGGGAACGTCTCAGCCACCACCATGGCTGGTCCAGGAAGACCTGTACTGTCCCATCCCACTCCCGTTAACAAAAGCTGACAAAAGACAACACAGGGGCCTAAGTCAACAATTGGAACAAGAGTAATTAAACTATCCAATGAAACATGGCAAACTGTAGGAAATACTTCATTAAATAAAAACTTCCTTCCCTTTCTCACCCCGACAGCCCCAACTCCATCCACAAGCAAGGAAATGGACAAATGAGCATGAAACACAAGCCACACAAGGCGGCTTTCCCTGCCGTCCCACAAACACCTCCGCCGCCTAAGAAAATATCCTAAGAAAGTCAGAGAAAATCAGAGAAGGAATTATAAGGACAAAAGTGCAGGAAGGTAAGGAACAGTCATTTAGATGGTGCTTCTTTCCCATCTCGGAACAACCAAGCCTCTCTCCAACCTTCCTCTTCAGTAAACCAGGTCATGTAAACCAAACTAGGATCCCTGGAGATTTCAAAATAATATTTATTACTATCTTTCCAAAACCTCCCCACATAACTTTGCTTTTTGATGGAATTCAGTTACATGATTGAACCTAAGACACGCTAGAAATATGGAAAGCCCACTCCCCACCCACCAGAAGGACAAACACACTCTGTCCAATGTCCTTATACAGCCAGGCTTGCTATAAGTCTGACAGCTCAGTGTGTGCCTTGCGTATGGCTCTTGGCTCAGACTCACATTCCTCCGCTATGTTTCCCTGGGAGCTTTGATTTCCGCTTTGAGGGCTGGCACTGGCTTCTACTTGCTCTTATAAGAAAATGTCTACAACTAAAAGTTGAAAATGTGCAAGATTCCTTCTTAAAGTACACAAACACTCCAAGTCTGGCCACTTTCCTGTAGTCCTGCCAGGCTTTCTCTCTGTCTGATACCTGATCAAGGAATCTTTTTTTAGGGGAAAAAAAAAACAACAAAGAACACAAGGGAAAGAATGTAGTATACCCATAGCCAAATATCTTACAAGGCTTCACCAAATGACCTGCAGAGACCATGCCTAGGAGACAAGTACACTCCTTATCTAGCTTGGGAAATGACTCAGTGGCCAGCTTTGTGAATTCCTACTTTACCAGGGAATTGAATTTGCTAGGTAACCACTTGCCCGCAAGTCCAAATGAGTGCACCTTTACTGTCTTGTGCACAAATTCAAAGAACTTTTTCTCTCTCAATTCTGACCTGCTGTCACTCAAACAGTTTGGATAAGTCAGAGTTGGATGAAGTTGTAAGAAGCTACTATTTCCACTTTACCACCCAGGCACACACAAACATTTGCTGAGTCATTTATAATAGTGCAAGAATTCATATGCCGTGGGTATGAATTAAGAACAGGGTGTCAGCCTTTCCTCTAAATTTCCTGGCACTTAATGGTCTGTATCACAATAAAAACATACTTTTGAGTCTGTGAATGTCTTGGGTGTCTTCTCTCATTCTTTCTGTGTGTGTGTGTCTGTCTGTCTGTCTCTCTGTCTGTCTCTGTGACTCTCTTAAGCATGATCTTTTAACTCTTTCAGAAGAGTTTTGGTCATAAAGCCTAAGGCCAAGTTTAAAATGCACGGCATATTTTCTATTGTGAGGTTTCACATGTTCTTTACATTTCAAGATGCTTGTTTTCTTTCAACCAATCTTAAACCATCCCTTTGGAGCTATGAACCTACTGAGATTGGAGAGACCTTGTAAATCTTCTAGTGCAGCCAAATTCTTTTTATCATAGCATGGCATTTTTAACAATACCACAGAATGGTCACATTCTTATGTGTGTGTAGAGAGAAAGGTAAGCAAGTTAAAGTACCAACTCCCCGAGATTTTCAACCCACTTAACCCTCTTTGGACTCTGTGAACTTAAAAGTTCTTAGTGTCTTTCTTTCATAAATGGGAATCTGAGAAGATGGCTCCTACTTGTAATAACTTCCCTGAGATTTGTGAATGGCAGTTCTAAAAATATAACCCACGTTACCCAACTATGCAACTGATCTTCTTCATGAATGGGTCTCCTCGCTGTGTGCACAAAGCTGGTGGTGGCGGATCCAACTCTCCTGAGGGTTGCAAAGGCCCCACTGCTGGCGGGCCCGTGTCCCTCACATTGCAGGCCAAAGAGCTCGCCACGGAACCCACATCCCACCTTAGGTGAGGCTCGTGCTTTCTGTCCCCCTCCTTCCCCTCCACCCCACCTTTCCAACCACTCGTGGTAGCTATAATTGGAGGTTTAGGTCTTGAAAGATTTCACTGTGGCTTCCCACATATTTTAGGTTTATAAAATCATCCACGGGGAAGAGAGAGTTGGGGGCCAAGTTGCCTTTAATACACATGTGGCTATTAACATAACTTGGAATGTTCCTTCTTTAAATAGGAGCTAACAGGCCTCTTCTCTTTGAGGAATGCCTGGAAAGAACATTAAAGAACAATGAGGAAAATTCTTCCTGGGCTTCAGAGGTCCTTTGCTGGCCATTCCCACTGTGGACATGCAACTGCACTGTGCAACATGTGGCTTGCTTAAGGAGGTAATTGTGCTCAGATGATGCGGCCAGGGCCCAAGTTGGTTAATTCTTTTTCCCCTTGGCCACTTTCCAGTATGATGAATTGAATCCTTAAAAATGTTGGCCAGTTTACATATGCTGCCTTCAAGTTATGGATCTGTCATGTGTTGGCTCCTCACTTTGTCTTCACGTCAGAAGCAGGTGTGCTCACCTTTCAGCCTGGAATGGGAGGTACCAGCTGAAAGGAGCCCCCTCACTGGTCAGGGTGACACGACCCTCAACTGAGGGTGGACTTACGGAAGACAAAAATAGCCCTAGAATCACTCTCCTCTCCATAAAATGGCAATTGGAGCTATTAACAAAAAGCCAGTTAAACAATACAGATGCTAAATGAGAGCACAGCTAATTAATTGGGTCCTCGGTGAAGCTAAGTGGCAGTACAAAGACAGGGAGACAGTCTGAGGCTTGTCCTAGCTGACATCCGCACAAAGCGGAGGGTAAAGCTTACTCTTCCTTGCTTTCATCCCACACACCTGGGTCACCAGAGGTCACAGTCACTATTCACCCATGTGTGGGGAGTCACAAAATATATTCTTCCCTGACAGTTTATAATCAGACACAACGCGGTACACTGTGCTTCTTATATAATCTTTTTTTTTTAACTTCAGGAAAAGCCAAGTTCAATCTGTATTTGAAGACTACAGGTTTTAGTATGAGTAAAATCATGAAGACCTCAGTGCAGCTGTTTAAAATGCTCCTCAGAAACCCCAAGCTTCTGCTGGCCGCCTCCTGTCCGCTCAGCTCTTCTCCCACCGCTGTGACCCATCCTGACACCCAAGCCTCTACCCACCCAGCACACGGTCATTTGCTCTGACATTAGGAATACACCCATTTTTCCCAGCACCTCCGACAACAGTGTCCCATGCACTAAGAGAAAGCAAAGTAAAAGTGCTAGGAATCTAGCCTGGGACCCGCATCCCCACCCAGACACCCACCGTGTTCCCTTTCTTTCTGGCTGTGGGCCATGAAACCAAACCATTATCTCAAATGACAAAGGATCAAATTCCTATATTTCAGATACAGAATTCAGAGCTTTCCAGGTAGGCATCTTGGGGGTTTCTAATGGTTCGAAGCAACTTCCTCCTTTTCGTAAAGTTTCGAGACCCTACAGCCTCTTAAACGCAAATCACTACAAAAACGGTAGAAAGGCAACATTTTAGAGTGGTTTTTTTTTGAATCTTGGTTTGCCTCTTCAGCTACCCACCTCCTAAAAAGGACTTACCCCAGAACAGGGCAAAACCATTAAAGAAAGAAGAGAGAAAAGAGTAATAATCACTGCCGGTGTGGTTTTAAACGATAGAAACCCTAAGTACTGAGAAGCAGAAGCGCAGAGAAAAACTCCTATTTGGTGTTGGAAATACTGCGCCTTTTTTTTTTTTTTTTTCTGGTGAGCTGGAGTGTGCCAGCTTTTTCAGACGGAGGAATGCTGAGTGTCAAGGGGTCAGGATCAATCCGGTGTGAGTCGATGGGGCAGGAAGGTGGGGAGGAATGCGAGGAATGTCCCTGTTTGTGTGGGACTCCATTCAGCCCATTGGCGCGCCGGCTGCCGGCAGCGTATAAAAGGCCGGGCGCGCGCCGCAGCCCCACACAGCCGCTCTTCCCCGCTCCGAGGAGGCAGCCAGTGCCACTCCCACGGCCGCCGCCACCTCGCCGCGACGATCGCCTCCTGCCCAGCGACGGCAGCCGCCCCGGCCGACAGCCCCTGAGACCCCGGCACCGGCGCGCCCCCACCCACCTCCGCTCCTCGTCCAAGCCAGCATGTCGCCCGCCGCCGCCGCCGCCGCCGCGGCCTCGCTCCTCCTCGCGCTCTGCAGCCAGGTAAGCGCCGGGCACGGCCCCGGGGAGGAGGAGGGCCGTGCGCCCCGCCGGCCGCCAGCCGGGCGCTGACGCTCGCCTCTCCCCGCAGCTCGGCTCCGGCCAGGACTGCAGCGCGCAGTGCGCCCAGTGCGCGTCCGACCCCGCGCCGCGCTGCCCGCTCGGCGTGAGCCTCGTGCTGGACGGCTGCGGCTGCTGCCGCGTCTGCGCCAAGCAGCTGGGCGAGCTGTGCACCCAGCTCCACCCCTGCGACCCGCACAAGGGCCTCTCCTGCGACTTCGGCTCCGCGTCCAATCGCAACATCGGCGTGTGCACCGGTAAGAGCCGCGGCGGCGCCTGCGCCCGGGCCGCCCCTGGGGTCAGGCCCCCTCGGGCGTCCCTCTCTCCCTCCCAGCCGCCTGCTAGAGACCCCCGCTCCCCGATAGTTCTTGTCTGCAGCCCGCCCCCTGCAGCCTTGACGGCGAGTCGCAGCCCTGAGCGCCTCCTGGGCGCTCAGAGCCTGACCTCTAGCTCTGCCTCCCCTTCTCCCTGCAGCCCAAGGGGGTGCCCCCTGCGTGTTCGGCGGAAAGGTGTACCGCAGTGGAGACACCTTCGACAGCAGCTGCAAGTACCAGTGTACGTGCCTGGACGGGGCGGTGGGCTGCGTGCCCCTGTGCAGCATGGACGTGCGCCTGCCCAGCCCCGACTGCCCCTTCCCCAGAAGGGTCAAGCTGCCTGGCAAGTGCTGCGAGGAGTGGGTGTGCGACCAGCCCAAGGACAGCACCGCAGTGGGCCCTGCGCTGGCTGGTGAGTGGCCCCTGTCTTGCAGTCCGCGTCACCCTCCCTTAGGGCTGAGCCCTAAGCGTGCCAGGGGAAGGCGGAAGTTGTCTTATCCGGCCGTTTTACCTTGGGTTTGTATTCTCTGCTCTCAGCCTATCGACTGGAAGACACATTTGGCCCGGATCCAACGATGATGCGAGCCAACTGCCTGGTCCAGACCACAGAGTGGAGCGCCTGTTCCAAGACCTGCGGGATGGGCCTCTCCACCCGGGTTACCAATGACAACGCCTACTGCCGGCTGGAGAAGCAGAGCCGCCTGTGCATGGTCAGGCCCTGCGAAGTCGACCTGGAAGAAAACATTAAGGTTTGTGCTGCGCTGCCGTGGACTCATTTTCATGGAATGCTAATGGAAAGGACCAAAGTTAGTTCTTCTGCCACCCTTGTTATTAAAGCACTATTATCTCCAAAAATACTGAGCCATGGAGCTGTTTTGCCCAAATAAGAGATGGTGTAATCGGAACCACCCCTTTACTTCCACGTGCAGGATCCTCCACAGCTACTTAATTCAGGACATTCCAAGAGAGGCTGTGGCTATTTTTGGAAAACTGGCAAAGGAAACTCACAAGTGTCTGTCCTCAAAACATAAACAGAAATCAGGCAGCATAAGTCTTAGAACACAGACTGTTGAGGAAAGCTACTCCCCCTCCTACTAACTGGTGTTTCTCCTCTCCCTTGTCTTCCTTAGAAGGGCAAAAAGTGCATCCGTACCCCTAAAATCTCCAAGCCTGTCAAGTTTGAGCTGTCTGGCTGCACCAGCGTGAAGACCTACCGGGCTAAGTTCTGCGGGGTGTGCACGGATGGCAGGTGCTGCACCCCGCATGGAACCACCACCCTGCCCGTGGAGTTCAAGTGTCCGGACGGCGAGATCATGAAGAAAAGCATGATGTTCATCAAGAGCTGTGCCTGCCATTACAACTGTCCTGGAGACAATGACATCTTTGAGTCCCTGTACTACAAGAAGATGTATGGAGACATGGCCTAAAGCCAGAGAGTGAGAGACATTTAACTGCATTAACTCATTAGTCTGTAACTTGAACTAATTCACATCTCATTTTTATGTAAAAATGATTTCAGTAGCACATGTTAATTTAAGTTTTCTCTAGCTGGTGAGGGAAGAGTTTCCCATCCCACTCAAAACATTGTGCCTGTCTTACAAATAGTCTACCAACCCCAGACACTGGTTTGAAGAAAGTTAAGACTTGACAGTGGGACTACATTAGCGCATAGTGCCAGAATGTATACAGAGGTGTGGCTGTTGGAGCCCTGTGGACACCTGCAGAGGGGCTAGTGCCACCGGACATCATCTGAAAGCTGCAATAGGCCTGCTATTTGGAGTATACTCGGGAAGGAAAGCGTTACAGGCTCACTGGCCTCCCTGTAGCTCCAGCAGTAGCAAGGCTGTTATTCTCCAGCCATCCCGAGGCTGAGTCAAGTTGTCCTTGAAGTCAGGACAGCAGACTCAGCTGTGACATTCTGATTCCAATGTCAGTATTCAGGAGTCAGAATCCTGTCTATTAGACTGGACAGCTTGTGGCAAGTTAATTTGCCTGTAACAAGCCAGATTTTTTTTTATTAATATTGTAAATATTGTGGAGATATATATATATATATTTGTACAGTTTTAAGTTAATTTAAATTTGTTTGTGCCTTTTTGTTTCTGTTTTTAATGCTTGGATATTTCAAATGTTAGCCTCACGTTGTGAACATCATAGGTAGGAGAGAAAGCTTGTCTGAGAATTTGACACCTGGAGTGGATTAGATGGAAATCATATGAGAGTGGCAGTCCATCCAAAGCGATATAGCTTTGCTGGAAGTGGGGTCCCAGAGTCCCCAGCTGTAGGAAATGTGGCAATCTCACTTTTGGGGAATAAATGTCCTTTATTCAAAAATGACTAGTTCTACACAGCTGGTCAGTTTTCCACCTGGAAGCATCTGTTTATACTTTGACTATGACTGTTTTTCAGACAGTTTATTTGTGGAGAGTATGACCAAAAGTTACATGTTTGCACCTTTCTAGTTGAAATAAAGTATATATTTTTTCTATAAAGAGCTTGGTTCTTCATTTATTCTTGTAAAACTTTCTGAGTTTTTGTGAACATCAGTGGGAAGTTTTTGTTTATCATAAAGTAATGTACCAATAATCCTAAGTACCTTTGAAGATATAGACTAACTGGTTAATCAATAGAATTTCATGTAAATAACACTCCACATGGAATGGGGAGTCACACACTTGCTGGAATACAGGCCACATTGAGTACACAAGCTTTCTTTGTTATTGTCATAGTGCTCTAAGAACATTTAAGTCCAATTATCTGTGGATGAATTCAATTTCCATTAACCCTGTGGTATTAGACCTGATTTTTTACATCTTTAGCCATTGTTGGCTCACTTCCAACTCTTCATATCACAAACTAGTCAGTACCTTGTATGTGGGAAATGTTTAAATACTGTGTTTTCTTAATTTCTATGCTGTACTGTAAGTCAGAAAGTGTACAATCAAATGTATATTCAATTTAAGCCATTTAATAAGCAGTTTGAATAGTTCTGTTTCCAGGGGCCATGATAATCAGTGGCAAATGATAATATGAATAAAATAGAGAAGAAAAGCCAATCTTCCACTCATTAACATTAGAAGAGATAGGCCTTCATTTCAAAGCAATTATTTCATTTCCCAAGTCTTTAACTTTATCAGATCTCAAGATCAATGCATCCTTTTACCAAGTGGTTTATAAGTGATAAAATAGCTGTTCAGGCTGGGGATGTGGCTCAGTGGTACAGTTCTTGCCTTGCATGTACAAGGCCCTGGGGTTGATCCCCATCACCAAAACAATAAAATGAAATAAATAGCTGTTCAGGATCCCTGATGTGGAAATAACATTGGACCTACCCAGGCTTCTGGAAAGTGAACAGAAGAGAATGGCAAACAAAAGGAACATTCTCAGGGCAACAAGAAGCCCAATTTTTTCCAGATGAGAATAGCTTTGGATTCCAAAGGGGGGGGTGGATTACAGAAAGACCAACCTGTCTCAGGTCAATCAACAATGCTGTAATCATTCTGAGAGACAAAAATATACCTGAAAATACTGACTAGTCTAAAACCTGCGTACCATAAACCGGGGGAAGAGCATCTGTTCCAAATGTAAAGAGTATTTCTGGTCTTACTAGTGGGCTTTTGACATGCCCACATATGTATAGGGCAACACTGTTAGAAGCTAAAGCACTTTCGTTTGATAAATAAACACATGCATGTGTGCACACCCACACACACATATACACACACAATGCATTGTTAGTTCACATTTTCTTTCTGTCAGTTGATCCCTGGCTGCAAAGACAAAAGGCCACGGTAAGTAAACCTCTCTATTCTGAAAGGAATCAGAGAATTCCGGAAAAGCAGAAGCAATAGTGGAAGCATAGAAATGTGTATTTCATAAACATTCTGAAATACATGCATACACACATACACACACACACCACAGAATAGACTGTATATCCAAAATCCCAGGAGCAATATTTGTAACAAAATTAGAAGAACACCCTTTGACCCCCAAATATGGATAGACACAAATCACCCCACCAAAAGCCCTGTGCTGTGTCAGCCTGTGTGTGGGAAGGCATGGAGTTCCAGGGTACCCAGTGTTTCTTAGAGAAGAGAGCTGCGGAAGGCCCAGGGGCATCACTGAGACACAGGCACCAGTCTCACAACAGTGCAGAAACTGGTAGGAATTTTGGCCACTGCTACAAAATCAACAGGCCAAAATCAACAGGGCTCTCTTGCTTTCCAAGAGAGGATGCCACACTGAGGCACGAGAGCAAAACTGAGCAGCTCAGAGATTGAAAGACACTGAGAGAGAAGGTTCAGATAAAAATGGGAATGCGGCTTAAAAGTCTCAGGAAGCGAAATGCCATCCTTTAAATACTGCATGAAAACATCGAAAGAGAGGACTCTGTAAATTTTAAAAGCTGTCTATACCAATCTTCCTTTTTCCTCTGCAATATCTATTTTTATTAGTGTATATTAATTATATAAAATACTGGATTTCATCATGGTATTTTCATGTATGTATTTTATTTTTATATATAAAAGATTATATAAAAGGTATTTCATATATAAAAGACTAATTTCATGTAAGTTAGGAACACAAAACTGAAAGCCAAGTCCCATACAAAGTTGTTATGTGACATACAGAAAACATAGGACAGAATAGTCTTCCTACAGATAAGAACATGCAAGAAACACATGCCCATCAAACACCAAAGTAAAACCTTGTAATTCAAAAGAACATTCAGAAAATGGCATTACACACAAACAAAAAGGAAACAATTAATGACAAAATGACAGCATAAGAACTGGCAAAATTTAGACATATGGTGAAAGAATTAAGAATAAAAACATACATACAAGATTTTTTTCAAAGGAAGAAATATAGTAGAGCGTGGTGGCATACGCCTGTAACCACAGCACTTGGGAGGCTGAGGCAGTAGAATTGCTATGAATTTGAGACCAGCGCGGGGCTACAAAGTGAGTTCAAGGCCAACCTGAACTGCATAGCAAGACCTTGCCTCAAAAAGAGAAAAAAAGAAAGAGAGAGAGAAAAAAGGATCAAGAGCAGAACAAGATCCTCCCAGAGGATCGCCACCAAGACACTGGAATATAGCAACATGAGAAAGACAGGAAGGAGAGAAATATGTACCCTGAACCCAGGAAAGACCTGAAATGAGAATTGAAGCCCTCAGAAAGACCAAACAAGACCTCTTCTGGAGGAAAGGCTCAGAGAGCCACCACGGCACAGTCAGAGGAAGAGGAGGCAGAGAAGGAGGGAGTCACCACTCAAAAAACACCCTTGCTCATGGGAGCCTCCAAACTTGGCCAGGGGAGAGCAGAGTTCCAAGAGTTGGCCCAGGACTAGAGAGGAGAAAGTACAGCCAGGAGAAGAGGCAATGGCAGTTGGGAGGTGTTGTTGAACCCAGCAACCTTTCTAATCAGCGCCTGGATGCAAGGTGGAGTCAAAGCAACCAGTACACAGCCCACCACACCCAGCTCTATGCCTGCCCTGAGGCTGTGGTCTCCTGCCTCTCCACTGTGTGAGCAACTACCAGCAGAGAGCAGCAGAGAGGAGCAGCAGTGACCCCAGGGCCACACCAATTCCCAGGGATCCAGCCAAAGAACAAACGGGAACTGGTGCACAACAGTAAAAGAGAGCTGCAGTTGGAGGTGGATCACACAGCCCCACGCCCTTCTCACTCCTACACCAAGCAGGAAGCATGAGCTGAATTACTGGGCTTCAGCTCCCACCCTGAACCCCCTCTCTGAACACCTTGAGTTTTGGTGGCCCTAGCACTCAACATGTGTCCCTGACAGCAACGGGCTGAGTCTACGGATTTCAGGACTCACCCTAAACTACTAATATGAGCACCAAGAGGGTCTCCATACTGCTTGCATATATGAACCTTGTGTGAACCCATAGCAACAAATTACACAAAAAGCAGCAGTCCAGGGGTCCGAAAGACAACATACTCTACACAGCAGACCCAAGAAAATCCTCCAATTCTCTTCTAGAACTAATAACTAAACTTAGTACACACCCTGAACTACCACAGTGAGCACAGGTAGGGGAGACCTCATGTCCTTGTGCCCAGCATCATAAGTGCACCCAATGCCCAGCTGCAAGGGGCAGGGAATGGCAACACTGGAGATCAGGAGGTGGGAGGAGGTGAAGACCTGGAACTAGGGTGCAGACCTGGTTCTCTTGCTGGGTGGGGACAGCCTCCAAAGAGTCACAGGTGGCCTACAGGGAGACACTACTGGCCTATAAGGGGACCCTGGGAGCCTTGACAGGGAGCCCAGTAGCCTGAGGGGTGAGGGGTCTCCCTCCAGGCTACATGAGAACCCTGAAGACCTGGATGGGGTGGAGCCAGGCGGTCCTCTGGGGGCAACCCGCAGACTCAACCTGGCCCTTGGCAGAGCCTCGCCAGGGTGGAGCCTGGCAGTCTGCTTGGGTGACCCTGAGGACTTGACTGGACCTCCCGACATGACGTATTGAGGTGAAGCCTGGTGGTTCACTGGGTAACCCCGCCAACTCGACTGGACCTCCAGTGGCTTTCAGGGCTTGTCAATAGGAGCTTGACCATAGTGAACGTGATTCCCTGCCTATCTACTGTCTTTGAGCATGGGTGCATTTTCACCTCCTGACATAGCAATTTGTATACACCTGTATATGTTACAGCATAATTTGAAGCAGCCATGTCTCTTCCCAAGGTGAGAGTCCAAGGGAATAAATAAACCCAAAAGCACAGTTATTATCAGAGGGAAGATGACTGATTGGGTGTTAGAAAAACAGAGATGAGGGTGGAGAAAACTGATTAATTAAATGAGCCATCATCTGTATAACTGAGTAACAAATGTGAAGATAACATTATGTAATACAGCATCCAGTGCTAATTCCCTACTATCTTCTTTATAATTTTGCATTTCCTGTATTGTTTTTGTGTTGTTCTGGTTTATATGTCTACATTCTTTTGTCTTTAAAATAAAAAAAAGAAAGATCAAGAAAAGGTGACAATGACTAGGATAGGATAGGCAAAAAGAGAACCAATATACTGATAGTAGAAGGTATCAGCACATCGGTTCTTCTTTTTCCTTCCTTTCCTTGTTTTTTTCCTTTCCTTTCTTTCCTTCCAGAAGGAAAAAAAATCTATGCATCAAGAAAACTACTGTAATAAAAAAATTATTTAAGTGTATGTAATGAGAGCCAGGCCTGAAGGCAAACACCAATAATCTCAGCACTGGGGAGGCTGAGGGAGGAGGATCGCCATGAGTTCAAGGCCAGCCTGAACTATACAGCAAGACCCTGTCTCAAAAAAAAAAAGGGAACAAATAATGCACAAACATACCATGTACCAGATAAAATGAAGCAGTACACATCCATGCTCCAGTAAAATTGTTGGAATTTGAAGAAAAAGGAAAACATACCTGTGTGTGCATGTAGCAAAATGAACATGAGCCTTATAAATAAAAAGAAAATTAGTTCATCATCAGATTTCTTGAAAGGCAACAATATTTCATGCCTGGAAAAAAATGGATTTATGTATTTAAGATAGCCAAGGAAAAAATGTAACTCAAAGAATTTTTAGCTTCCAAACCAGACTCTCAAGAAGAAAGGGTAAAATTGAGACCAGCGTGGGCTACAAAGTGAGCTCAAGGCCAGCAAAAAAAAAAAAGAAGAAAGGGTAATGGACCCTCACCCTAAGTGAGCTCAAGGCCAGCCTGAACTGCATAGTGAGAGCCTGTCTCAAAAAGACAATAAATAAATAAATAAATAAATAAATAAATAGCAGGAGCCAGGCTTGGTGTCACATGCCCATAATCCCAGAACTTGGGAAGCTGAGGTGGGAGGATTGCCATGAGTTCATGACTAGCCTGGGGTACATAGTGAGACCTTGTCTCAAAAAAAAAAAATGGAAAACATAATAATAGTAATAAAAGACAAAAGCCAGGTGGGGTAATGAACACCTGTGATCCCAGCTTCAGGCAGGGGAATCATGAATTCAAAGCCATCCTGGGTCACATAGCAAGATCCTGCCCCTAACCTCCACAAAAGGATTAAAGGAACAACCAGCTCTTAACAACATCCAGTAAGTCAGGGCACGCTGCTGCAGTCACTCCTTCCCAAAAAACTCACACCATGAACAAGTGCCCATGTCAAACTGTCTGAGAGATCTGACAGAAGGACTGGCCATGAGCATTGAATACAACTTATCTTTAGACCTAAAGTGAAAGAAACGTTCAAAAGGAGAAAGACAGTGTGCACAGTTCCTGCATCCCTCACAGCCATAAGACCTGAGAGAATGGAAATGGCATTTGCCCCATCTCTAGCTACACCTGCTTTCTTGGTAGTGGCGCTATGAAAGTTGTTACTCTAAAACTACTTAGTGTATAAGGTGAGATTAAGGGAATTGACCACTATGACTATTCTATCTCCAGTATACAAGCTCTCTGCAAGGAAGTCAGAAAATACAGATATAATATAGATTCTGTGGTCCTGAATTTGAATGAGGAATATCAACCTAAACTCATAGTTTTATCTTTTAAAATGAATGCACACATCCACATATTTTCTCCCTACACCTGCCCATTGAAAAGGCTTAGTTGAAAAACAACTCAAGAGCAATGAGCCTCCCCGGGCCCAGACTATAGTGCTGAAATGTTACTATCCACTAAAGAAATTACAGCTTGGTGGAGAATGGCTGCTTCCCTTGGTGGGGCAAGAAATGTGTTAGATAAATACATTTGTGTTTGGAGTATCTTTTCATGTTGGACAATAAAGAAGTTCATAAGTGCCATTAAAATCACATTAAAAGAATTCAGGAGGCAAATTGGAGCCACCAAGGATAATGAGACCTTAAACAAGAAGCACACGAGCTTCAATAAGGATAAGAATGGTGTCGTATTAGGCTTACCTACTACATTCGTTATTTCATAATGATAGTTAAAGGAAGGAATAATCCAATCTGTCACTGGCATGATTTGGCTATGATGTGAGTGTGTTGCCAAGGGTTTATGTGCTAGAAGCTGGTCCCCAAAGTAGCTGCGTTGAGGTGCTAGGACTTTGAAGACGGGTAGGTCATGGGGACTTGGAGGAGATTAAGGCAGTTCTCATGGGACTCCAGTATTTTCCAAGAAAAGGAGCTATTATAAGAACAACAAGTCTGATATTTGACCCCCTCCTGCTTCCTGCCTGATTGCATGGCTACTCTCACTCAACAGCGTGCACTCTTGCCATGAGGCTGTCCGCAATGTTCTGATGAAGCTAGAAGGTTCACCAGAGGTGAATAGATAGTGATGCCCAACACTGGACTTTAAACTTCCAAAACTGTGCTACATAAACCTCCTTTTCAAGAAAGTACGTTGCCTACTGTGTTTAATTATAGCGAAAGAAGACAATCACTTTCTGAGATCACAAAGGAAACCATCCAATACCTACAAATTCCGTGGTGACTGCAGTATTATTTTTTGAATGT
Organism: Dinomys branickii; assembly: GCA_004027595.1. Classification (NCBI taxonomy): domain Eukaryota; kingdom Metazoa; phylum Chordata; class Mammalia; order Rodentia; family Dinomyidae; genus Dinomys; species Dinomys branickii. Next base: position 179,257 of record PVLD010000038.1, on the reverse strand, counting down.
GCTACATATCTCAGGGAGTCACAGAAGAGATTGACCCCGTCTGTACCAGCCAGCAAAGAAGTCTTTGGGGGAAAAAAAATCAGTAGTGTTCCTGATAGTCAGTTTAATTTTCTATTTGAAAAAATAATTTTCTGTACTCTCCCAAATTTTATAAAATGAACATGCATTATTTTATAATCGAAAAGGGATTTTAAAAAAATAAATATTCCATCTCCTCATTAAAATATAGCAAAGAATATATCCAAATTATTAGTTTTCCATGATTTTGGATTTTGATAAACATTATATAATACATAATGAATAAATGGCTTAGCTCTGTGAGCCACTATATATTAATTTCTCTTCATGTGCCGATGAGAAAGTAAAACACATACACAACCCTGATAGTATTCAGATAATCACTGGATATTCAGGGCATTCACTTACCCCTTTTGCCTATGCCGTAAATAAAGCTATGGAAGGTTTTCTTCCACAAGTATAGAACTATTCTTTACCTCATGAATCATAACAACTATATATAGACTGTTACTAAGACTAAGGATAAACAAAATAAAATATAGTCTTAAAATGCTAAGATTCCAAATCTAAATATAAGATCTAAAGCAGTATATATGGAGACCGATCTTCCATGGTAGATGTTGAAAAGATATTCACTGATTTTAGTAAGAAATTAGTCTCACTGACTCATTGGAATTCACATCTCAAAAATACCAAACATGTTAAGACTTGTATTAGGTCAGCAAATTCTAACACAATTTTTACCAGCCCAACTATTTATAATCTACATAAATACAAGAACTTGTGGGCATTTACTTAGCAATATTTACTAAAAGCTACATATAGCTACCTTTACCATAGCAAAATTATACATACACACCTCCCTCCCCTCTCTATATATGCAGCCAAGACAAATGAGCAAAATACATGTACAAAGTTTTAAGGTAGGTTTAGCCTTCCAAAAATGGAAAACAATGCAACCAACAGTCTACCAGTAGGACAATGGATTGAATGTAGAAGTTTTATTCAAAGGAATACTACACTTCAGTAATAAAGTACTATTATTATGTTAATCAAAAAGGCAGGTACAAAATCATACACAGAACAATTTCATCTGGATGTGGATTGATTGAAGGATAGACAAAATTAATCCACAGTAATAAAAGTCAGAATAGTGGCTACTTTGATGATAGGGACATAAAAGAGGTTGGTTTGCATTATTAAATATGTACATTTCAGCTTCAAAGCTTAAAATTACATAAATGCATTCTCTCACTTTTTGGAATTTTTCCACAACTTTATGAAGAGCTATATTGGGGTTATTTATAACCTTCTTCTTTGTTTTTTTTTTTTTGTTTTTTTTTTGTTTTGTTTTGTTCTGTGTTGAGACAGGGTCCTGCTATACAGTTCGGGCTAGCTTCGGACTCACTATGTGGCCCAGGCAATCCTTCTGCTTCAGCCTCCCGAGTGCTAGGATTACAGGCATGAACCACCACACCTGGCTTCTTTTTCACTTCTATATTTTCAAAATTATTTACAAGGAATAGTTGTTAGTCAGTAATTAGAAAAATTATTTTAATGTTTCAGATGACAAGCTCCTGAAAAATAATTCATTGTACATATAACAAGTTTCATGGCATAATTAACCACAATACCATAAGTATGGAAATGACATGGACCACTTAATTAGAGTAGAAACTCAAAGCCAGAGGTACCTAGGAGAACAAAGGCCCCCAAATGCACAAATAACTTAGGGAGGCATTGGATTTTCCCTTTAACATCCATGGACTTTTACCAGTTTTTGTTTAAACCTCACAGAACAAGTTAACCCCTTCCAACACTTATTTTTGTATTAACTTATAAGCAGGCTCATTCATTAAAACATAATTTCAAAATGAAAATAATGAATAGAAGTTATGAAACTATGTATTTGATATATATTCAAGGGAACTCAATAAAAGCATCATTTAATTGTAAAGCTCAACAAATTTTTAAGGTTTCTGGAGTTCCATGTGGAAAATTATCTCTCACTATGCACATTCACTTTAATAAGCACATTACATTATGTGTGATATGTGTGATATGTGTGTGAGTGTGTGTGTGTGTGTGTGTGTGTGTGTGTGTGTGTGTGTGTGTGCGCTTCAGGAAACTGGCAGGCAAATGGGTAGAAAATATCCCTTGTATGCAAAACAAAAACTGTTCTTATCCATCTGCTTCACCTAAATTTTAAAAAAAATTAGTACAAAAACTAACAAAGACAAAAGCTGAAAATATCATGGAGCAGAATCCAAAAGAGGGGGAGAGGTGATATTTTCTATCATTTGTACTCACATGTAGATAAATAAACATTCCAAATGAAACCCAGCTGTAGATCATAAAAGAATTCTCCCTATATAGACTCACTTTCATGTGAAAACCCAGGCTTGACAAATGTCACACAGGGCACCTGGTCCCTTCATTGTAAAGTTGGCCTCTAAATAAGTATTATAACAATTACATTTGTATCCCAAAATGTGGCAAAGACAAAGGATTGACTCTGAGGCTCACGAACCTAACTCATGGAAGACCATCTTGTATTCACTACCTTGTATTTGCAAGTGACTTCAAGTCTATCATCACTTTTATAAAAATATAAAGTACAAAAACAAAGGACCCCAGTTTTAAAAGCTGATATGATGGGTGCTACACGAAGAAATCCAACCTTAGTAAATACAGATGGATTTAACACAAACCACATGTAATTTAAGATCAAAAAGCAATTTGAGAAATTTTTATCCACATTTTGAACTTACAAATTTTCATACAGTGTTAACAATGTTGACTGTTCTCTATTGTTCAATCCAATTTACACTGATTTACTCTGTGATTGAAGTCCTTTAAAATTGAAACACAGCATCAAAAAAATCAAAAGATAAAATGTTATTCTTTTAATCATTTAAAAATGTTCTCTTATGTCATTCCAGAGGGATTTTTTTAAATGTGAGGAGGTCCAACTCCTTGTTCTTCATCCCATTCTGTATTCCTCCCTCGTTAAATTCTTCCTGGTGTGTGTCATCATCATTAAGGGTTTGTTATACTCTCTCTGGGTAGGAGCCATCATGAACTGAAAATGGCATCAAGTTCAAGGTCTTAGGAAGTGTTTTCTACAACAGTAAGATTGCTCTATTTTCATTTTGTTTGTGTTTAAACTTGACCCCCTCATGTGAGCTGATGAATCCCAGTGTAGATTGTTTGGTGTCATTCACTCAGGGTTATTGCGTGAGTCAACATGTTTATGTTAAGGAGCTCTGGGAGGTCTGTGGCACTTCCCAGAACCCTATTTACATAGATGCCACAATGTCAGGATGTGGGGAATGGGGGAAACCTGTGGGGACATTGGCCACCACTACATTTGGATATTTCAGGGAAGGAGTAGTTACCAGCTTTCTCATGTGGCCTCTGGGAGACAATTTCTGGGGAAGACAGGAGTTCTCCTGTTCTCTGGGAGAGTCAGTTTCTACCTTGGACCCTGGAGAACAGCAAAACAAAGAAAAGCAACTCAGCATGGGACCCTGATTAATGTTATACACATTCACTTGTAGCTCATGCATATAATTCTTGGTGACTTTCAGACTCTGAGTAGGAGACTGTCAATGTTTTATCATTTTGTTCCAAAAAAGAATAAAAAATAAGAAAAAAACAATGGAAACTACACAGAATTTCAAAACAAGATGATAGGAAATCAACAATGGTTATTATATTGCGTATTGTTATCTTCAAAGTAGTTGCTCAGATTACTAGATATAAGCAAGTAAAATTGGTCAAAAAATTAAGCATTAACTGTTTTTTGACTAAAGCAATGGAAATTAAAAGTAAAATTATTTTAGTTATCTTTTATGTGTATATATACACATATAATATATATATATATTATATATACACTATATATTATATATATAATATTACATATTAAATATATATATATACAACATATTAAGGAAACCACACCTTTTTTCCCTTCCTTCTTTCTTTTCTCCTTTCCCTAGTAGTTTCTTTCCCTTTTGCAATATCTATTGTACCTTTAGATTTTATTTACTCTTTCAGGTTCATACATTGGAGAAACAATACAATGTTTACACTGGGTCTGATTTATTTCACTTATGAGTATAGTCCCTAGTTGCAACAATTTACCTATAAAAGCCTCAAGTATATCTTTATTTATAGCTGAGTAATATTCTCTTTTATGAAAATACCACATCATTTTTTCCATTCTTCAGTTGATGAGCATTTGATTGCTTCCAAGATTTAGCTAGTACAAATTGTGCTGCTATAAACTTGGGTGCACATATATCACTGTGGTATGATGTTTTCAGATTTTCTGGAAAAATACCAAGTGTAATACCTGGGTTGAATGGGACCTCTAATCCTAGTTTTCTGAGGAATCTCCACACTGATTTCCATAGTGGTTGTACGAGTCTACACTCCAACCAACAGTGGAGAAGGGTTTCTTTTACCCCACAGCCTAGCCAGCACTTAATGGCTGATTTCTTGATGATAGCCATTCTTTCTGGAGTGAGATGGAATCTCAGTGTTGTTTTAATTTACATTTCTTGAATGACCAATGATGTTGAACATATTCTCATATATTTATCTGCCATTTGTATTGCTTCATCTGAGAAGTGTGTATTCATCTCTGATGCTCATTTTTGACTTGGTCTTTGAATTTGGGGGCCCCGATTTTTTAATTCTTTATGTGTTCTAGGTAGAAGTCCTTTGTCAGAGGGACAGGTGGGTAAATTTTTTTCTCAATTCATGGATTTTCTTCCTACTCGGCTAGTGATTTCTTCTGATGCAGAAAAAAATTTTAATAAGACCCCAGTTTTTAATTCTTTGAAATATTTCCCATGTAGTTTGGTTTTTGTTCATGAACACTCTTCCTACCCCTATATCTTCAAGATTTCTACCTACTTTCTCTTCTAGTAGATTCAATATTTCTGTTTTAATATCTAAATCTTTGATCCATTTTGACCTGAGTTTAATGCATGATGATAGACATGGGTCTAGTTTTAGTCTTCAGCATATGGAGAGCCAATTTTCCACCATCATTTATTAAAAAGCTCATCTTTCTTCCAGTGAACAAGTTTGGCCAATTTGTTAAAGATAAGGTGGCTGAGTGTTTGCAGTTGTGTCTCCATGTTCTAATCTGTTCCATTGATCTTCGAGTCTGTTCTTTTGTCAATACCATGCTTATTTTATCACAGTAGCTTTGTACTATAATTTCAAGTCAAGGACTGTGATGCCTCCCACCTTTTCCCTGTTGCCCAGGATTGCTTTTGCTATTCTAGGCTTCTTCTGGTTCCAGATGAATTTAGGGATGTTTTCTCTAGATCTGTGAGGTATCCTAAAGGTATTTTGATTGGCATTGTATTGAATCTGTATAATGGTTTTGGGAGTATGGCCATTTTAACAATGTTAGTTCTTCTTATCCATGAGCAAGGAATATCTTTCCACTTTCTGAAATTCTCTTTGATTTTTTTCAGAGTACTGTAATTTTCACTGTATAGGATTTTTACTTCTTATGTTAGATTGATTCATTTTTGGATGCTACTGTGAAAGGCGTGGTCTCCCTAATTTTTCTCTCAGTGTGTCAGCTTGTGAACAGGAATGCTCTTGATATTTGACTGTTGATTTGTATCCACCTAATCTATTGAATTTGTTTACTAAATCTATAAGCCTTTTAGTGGAGTTTTTGGGGTCTTCTATGTGGAGCATCATGTCATTTGTGAACATTGATAATTTCATTTCTTCCTTTCCTATCTGTATTCCTTTTGTTTCTCTTTCTTGTCTAATTTCTCTGGCTAACGTTTCCAGAACTATGTTGAATAGGAGTGGTGACAGTGGACATCCTTGTCTTGTTCCTGATTTTAAAATGGAAGATTTCAGTTTTTGTCCATTTAATAAGATGTTGGTTCTTGGTTTGTCATAGATGGCTTTTGTCAGAGTGAAGTAAAGTCCATCTATTCAAATTTTCTGCAGGGTTTTATCATGAATGAGCACTGAACTTTGTCAAAATTTTTTACATCTATTGAGATGATCATGTGATTTTTTTTGTCTTTGGCTGTGTTGATATGGTGTATTACATTTATTGATTTGTATATATTGAACCATCCCTGTATTCCTGGGATAAATCCCACTTAGTCATGTTGTATAATCTTCTTGATGACTTTCTGCATTGTGTTTGCTAGTATTTCATTGAGAATTTTTGCCTCTATGTTCACTAGAAAGATTGACCTGTAGTTCTCTTTTTTGGTTGGGCCTTTTTCTCATTTTGGTATCAATGCAATTCTTGCCTCCAGGAATGAGTTAGGAAGAATTCCTCCCCTTTCAATTTCATTAAAGTGTTGAAAACGATTGGCCTTAAATCTTCTCTAAATTTCTTGTAGAATTCAGCTGTGAATTTATAAGGACCTGGGCTTTTTCTAATGGTTAGTTTTCAATTACATTTTCAATTTCATTGACTGATATTGGGTTATTCATAGTTTTTTATCTTCTTGATTCAGCTTTGATAATTTACAGGTATCTAGGAATCTATTTCTTCTGTCTTTGCCATCCTGCACGAGTAAAGATTTTCAAAATAGGTATTGATGACCTTCTGAACTTTGGATCTGCAGTGATTTCACCTTTCTCATTCTTTATTGCATTTGATTTTTTTCTTTCCTTTTTTTTGATAAGATTGGCTAGGGGTTTACCAATTTCATTTATTCTTTCAAAGAACTAACTCTTCCATTCATTCTTTCTATTGTTTTCTTAGTCTCCATTGTATTAATTTCTGCTCTGATCTTTGTAACTTCCTCCCTTCTTTGGGCTTTGTGCTTGACTTGCTCTTCTTCTTCTCGAAGCTTGAGGTGCAGCATAAGGTTATTTGTTTGTGCTCATTCTGTTTTCCTGATGCGACATTCACCGCTATAAATTTCCCTCTGAGGATGGCTTTCATTGCATCCCACAGGTTCCTATAAGTTGTATCTGCATTTTTGTTTGATTGTAAATATTGTTTAATTTCTTCTTTAATTGCATCTATGACCCATTGTTTGTTCAGAAGGATGTTATATAATTTACATGTGTTTATGGAGTTTTTGCAATTTCTTTTGTCAATAATTTCCAAATTCATTGCACTATGCTCTGATGATATGCATAGGGCAATTTCAATTCCTTCAAATTTATTCAAGCATGTTCTATGTGCTAATATATGGTCTATTTTAGAGAATGTCCCTTGTGCAGCTGAGAAGAATGTGTATTCTGATGTTGTTGAGTAGAACACTGTAAAGGTCCACTAAGTCCCTTTGTTCACATATTTGCTTCACTTCCATTATTTCTTTGCTGATTTTTCATCTAGTTGATCTATCTTGTTGTGACAATGGTTGTTAAAGTTCCCCATTACAATTGTATCATTGCTTATTTGATTTTTCTTGTCTGTTAAAATTTGTCTTATGTAGTTGGCTGCTCCTGTGTTTGGCTCATATATATTTATTATTATCTCTTCCTCTTACAGTTTTCCCCAAAGAAATATGTAATGACCTTTAGGTCTTTTATCATTTTTGGTGTGAAGTTCATGTTGTCTGCAAACAGAATAATTACCTCTGCTTTTTTGGGGGGGTTCCTTTCACAAGGAGTATTGTTTTGATCCTATTTCAAAACAATTTTTTATTTTCTTTTCTGTGGTGTTGTTTGTGAGATTTCATAGTAGGTAGCTATATCACTAATACCAATGCCTCTCCAAGAACAGTGTGTATTTCAGGGATCACTTCTGTGTGTAGGAGATTCTTGGTTTATGTCTGTCCCAAGATCCTGCCTTCCCAATTAATTAAGAGTGGGATGTTGGTTTCTGTTTGACTCAGTCCCTAGTCTTTTGATGTAGGGTAGTGGTGAGTTTATTACCCCAGAGCTTCCCCATATGTTACACAAGGAAAAACAACTGATTACAAGATACGACTTCCTAGCTACATTTAGCCGTAAGCATGATTTAGAAACTGACCACATGTCATAACTATTGATTTGGTAGTTTAGACTATAGGAGCAAAACCTATATTTAAATAACAGAACTAATCACCAATTTTGAGTTTGTATGCTAAGCATTTCCCCTTGTTAGAGTTGATTTACCCTGGGTTCCTTCAGACAAGCCTGTTGCCATGTCCTGGGTGCTTCCTGCTCTGGCTGCCTGACCCGCAGTGTAGGAGCATGGAACAAGTGCCAGGGTTCCTCCAGACCAAGGCTCCCAAAGCTCTGGAGTTTCATGAAGACTCTGTCACTCCCACAGGAGTGGCAGTGAAAGGAGGGGAGTGTCCCCCCCACCACCCTGAGCAGCTCACCAAAGCTCCTGAGGTTCACTGAGCCCTATTGGTTTTAGTAGTTTTTCTGGTGCACTATTCCAAATATGGCTGTTTAGTGACTTCCCTTATGCAAAACTTGCTCAGAAAACCAAGTGGCTGGATGACTCCACGATCAGAAAACACTCATCAGTCATTCAAGCTGGAAGCTTAGCATCTGCGATTTTCTTTATCAGAGGTATGTACCATAGCAAGTGTGACAGAGTGATACAGCAAGTGAGTTCATCAAGAAAGGCACTCACAAGAAAACAAAACAGATGGAATGAACAAAGCTTTATTGAGCTGGCTGATGGACAATCTCTAACCAGGAGCCAGAGAAGATGCCCACCCTGATCTGGGTCTCATTTTCAGTTTAAATGCATTTTGGGGTTCTATTGTAACCATTACCTCATTGTGGGGAATCTTATAAAAATGTCGCACAATTGTCACAAAAGTGTACATCTCCCACAAGGTCAGACAACTGAATTCCAAATTACCGTTGCAGTTTAACTTTTAGCCCACTTCCCAATTTGCCTTGTTTGTTTTGTTCCCATTTTATGACTCTGTTCTGAGTTGATAACTAACTAATGTGACTGTGGTGAACTACAGGTTAAGTGAACTTTAAGTGACTTTTCTTAATATGGAGTTAAAAACAGAAAAATGTAGTCTCTCTTGCCCTATCAAGAGGACTTGGACAAAACAGCATGGCTTTGTAACTGGTGCTAAAGGGCTTAGTAGGAAGTCTCTTCACAGCTGGCCTTGAGAGGTTCTGCTCGGAGTCTAATACATCTTATATCCGTTGAGGGAGTCCAGAAGCTTTTCTGAAAGGCATTCAGGTTTGAAGTTCTTTTGGTTGAATATTTTAGAACCTATTGAGATTCCAGTGGCATAGAAGTTAGGAGCTGCTGGTAGTCATTTGGAGCAGCATTCACAAGCAGAAAGGTCTCCTGGGAGGTGTTGCCATTGGCAAGGATGCAAGCCAATGGGAGTGGCTGCTGGAAGCTGCTGCTATGGTAACCTGTGCCAAATGCTGTTGGAAGGACTGACTGGCAGAAGCCGCCACCACTGGAGCCACCACTGAGAGGCTTCACTGGGGGAAGCTGACTGGCAGCTGCACTGGGTGTATCTAGCAGACAACTAGGTCTGTGGGCCAGCTACTTGAAGAGATTTGGGGTGGAGGTTGTTTTTCTTACACTTGTTATTCTGTTGAAACATTCTTAGGTGAGTCATCTATGATTTGAGGGAATGCAAGAAACAGAGAGAAGGGAGAAACAGACAGAAAGACAGAGAGAGACAGAGGCAGACAGAGAGGGGAAGGATGAGGGAAGGAGGGGGAGGTGGGAGAGAAGGGGAGGGTCTTAGTATTATTCCCTTTCTACACTGAGAAAGCTCAAAATTTCCCTTCAAACCAGTTTCTCCATGTCAACCTGCATTTCTATTAATAGCAGTGTAAATCTACTTGCTATCCAGATGGAAATTCTCCATTACTGCTGACTCTTCCATTTCTCTCTCACCCCTATCCAAGTATGTTAACATCAATTCAGAGATTTCTTTATATAAAAAGTGGTCCTGGACCACTCTTTTCCCAATACCACCAGTTCTTTCTCTGTCTCTCTGTCTCTCTGTCTCTGTCTATGTGTGTGTGTGTGTCTGTGTGTCTCTCTCTGTCTCTCTCTCTCTCTCTCTCTCTCTCTCTCTCTCTCTCTTTCACACTTTCATGAGTTTTAAGCATTCTTTCTGGCTTCAAGCAGAGAAAGAGAAAAATAACACATTAGAACTTTTTATTTTTCTTAGCAAAATCTGCCCTTGGAGAAACTATTTTACCATATCCTAAGCAATAGGGTTGTGGGACAGTTAAGAACCCAACCTATGGATTTCTTTCAGACAGTAAATGGTTAGGTCTTGTTTTTTTATCTATTCTGACAATCTTAGTCCTCTAATACATGTGCTGAGACCACTGATGCTTACAGTGATTATCGATATAGCTAAGCTGATACCTATCTCATTTGTTACTGTTTTCTATTTGATACTCTTGTTCTTTATTCCTACTTTTGTCATCCACACATTCATTTCTTTCATGGCATTAATGGATCAGTTTATGACTCCAATTTCTCTCCTTTAGCACATTAATCATATTTCCGGTTTTTATAAAAGTGTTTATTGGCTGTCTTAGAATTTGCAATGTTCAACTGCAGCCAATCCAAGCCTACTTTCAAAATAATACCACATCATTTCATAGTTGTACATTGTAAGAATCATTCATAACTCTTCAAATTGCCCCCTTAGCATTGCTTTCATTCATTTCACATATACAAAACATACAGAAAACACATATGTGCACTAAGCACACAGAACTGATCTAAAAAATAAAGTTTACAAATTTTAAAAAACAGTCACAGCCTGCCATACCAACAAGGCAGCTGGCAGGAGGAAAAGCAAAAGCCCACAGCAGGAACAACACCCCTTGAGCCATAGCCCACACCCCACCTTCTTCCACTTCTGTGTCTACTTGCTAGGGTTGAAGTGAGGCACCGGAGAGGGGACAACAGCAGGCTTATGCCACCTGTTGCTGGGGCAGACTGCATCTCCTGCTTCATTGGCTGCTGTTCATGGCTGCTGCTGCTGCTGCTGAGATGCCCTAAAGATTGGACCTAGTTTCCTGGGGTTGATGTTCAACCTTCATCAGGCCTCTTCTGTTACTGAGAAACTCTTCCTGGAGGGACAGTTAGGCCTCTCTTTCCTTCTGCTGGCTCTCTAGACAGCCCACTCCTTCCTCAGGGCAACCCAGGAAGTCACTAGACAGCCCTGTCCCTGCTGTGCTCCTCTAACTCCTCAAGGCTCCAGCGAGAAATGGGATACTGAGTTCTTCCTCTCTATTTTCTGAGAAGGAGATGGGATCGAGGTTTCTCCCCATGTTATTCCCAGCAGCCAAAGTCTTGTCCCACTCTGATGGTGGAAGTTACTACCACAAGACATCCTCTCTTCAGAAATTTCCAGACACAAAGCAAGCAGCCTTCTCTATTTTCATATCCATGTGCCTCTAAACTCAGAAAATCTCTTCTAACCCGTCTCCAACTTGCCATCCTTCTTGTGACACGTCTCTCTATTTTTGACTGCAGTATTTGTCAGAGCCCACTAACTTGCTTTCCTGTTCTGCCCCAATTCATCTTAATCACTGACACCAGATTAATATCTCTGGTCACACAAATTTGTTTCTTTTTAAAAAATGCAATGTTCCCTAAGAGGTATCAAGGTGAATACTAACTGTTCAGGATAGTATTCAAAATCTTCTACCAAGTGGCTTTAAGGGCTACTCAGAATGATCTTAAAATTCTATTGTACACGCTTTTTTTTTTGTACATGCTTTTAAACTCAAAACCAAACCAAAATTAGTTGAAAGCATTTTTCTGGTTCTTTATACATTTAATTTATTTCAGTTCCAAAGTTGTTAAACTTAGAATTCATCTTGGATGTGGAGGAGTCTCAATGAATGCACATGAAATGAAATAGCTTATTTAAAATTATACTATCACAAGAATATATGGGTCCTCTCTTTTTAAAAATTAATATCCTAGTTCTAATTTGTTTGCAGGTAATTTAAAGAATTAACATATTTTTAAAGAGTTGTTATTTTACAGCTCAGTTCAAGAGCCCTGAATGTAAGGCAAAACAATAGGGTGCAGGATATGTAAATAGCTTATGGGATGGGCGGGGCAGGGTCAGAGTGCAGCCAGGATACAGTTGTATTTGTCACCAACACCCATCCTCTAGATACAAAGATCTACAAGGCTTGGTAGATCTGCCAACCGCATTTCATGAAACATTTTGGGCAGATCCCCTCACTTTGGGGTTATTCTTGGCTATTACAATATTTTCATATTCAGATATTTTAAATATCTAGTCCAAGTTAAATCAAAATTTAATCTTGAATCAATCTAAAATATTTTCTCCTCCCTCGGTTCAGGGAAATGAGGCAGGCAGGTTGCAGGGAGGGGGCCGTAATCTAATCATCTCTTTTCATGCCTCCCTGTTCTACCTCGTTTTGACTCATCTCTCATCTGTGGCTTCAAATTCAACTGCTGCTGGAGCACATTCAGTCATTGACACTGCCCCTCGAATCACCACAAAATAAAGTAGAGCGTCTTAAATATCTTGGCAGTTTTGTGCAGGAAGAACCCATTGCAGGGTAAAATAAAGAAAATTCACTTTCAGCTGAGACTTTGGAACCATTTGAGTGGGAATTTGTAAGAAAGACACAATGAGGAAAGGTATGTGTTTCTTAATTTCATCTCAATATCAAACAAATCATATATCATGATCCAGCTTATATCCACTTACATCCACTTGGCTTCATTTTAATGTGATTGAAAAGAAAAAGAAAAAAAAAGCCAACCTAATCCGGCCAAAGTAAAAAGGGAATTTGTTAGGGAAAAGAGAATTTAACAGGAACATCTCGGGATGCCTGTCTTCAGGCAGGATAAAGGAGTTCAACACATATCACTAGGATTGAGCGCTGTCTCTCTGCAGAGCTCTTCTTTCTGCCTTGTTAACTTCTACTTCACTAAGCAGCTGAGGCTGTCTATCCTTAGGTGGCTGCCAGCACTCCCAGAGCCACAGTCTTCTGCACTCAAAACCAGCATGAAAAGCCACAGAACTGGATCAGAGATATAGCTCAGTGGCACAAGCACCTGCCTGGCAAGCACAAGGTCCTCAGTTCAATTCCCAGTACGAAAACAAAAGAACAGAAAAGAAAAGCCACAGAACCGTCCCAGAACCTAAACAGAATTCTCTAGTTTCGTGATGATGCTAGCTAGGACCCACAGACACGATGAACCAGTTGTACCAGAGGGAAGGAACGCACAGACTGTTTTCACCGAAGTGGCCCTTCACACCCCTTATGGAGTCAGCATTGCCCCTAGAATGTAGACTGGGGCAATGTTGGTTCTGCACGCATAGGGGCTGGCAACCATTTCCTCCTAGAAAATTAGTGCTAATTTAGCACACTATTTCTACATGCCTTGAATCTTAGCTTAGAGCAGAAAGAACAGATTCATGGCATGCAGAAATAAGTAATATGCTAAATTAAGCCAGTGGAAAATGAGTTGATTTATTTAACATGTTTTTTATGAAGTACCTTGCGAAAAGTTCCTAACTCTCACACAATTGGCAGTCAGCAAATGTCACGCTGGTAACTGAAAATGTGAAATGTCCATGTCAGTAAGCATATTAGGACCAACTGAGTAACTTTATCAGCTCTTCAAACATCTCCATCAGGTCACTTCCAGCATCTTGTCATGGGACCTCGTGATAGTGTGGCACCAAGGATTGCCTTTGTGCTAACTCTAATTCTACTGAAGTCTTGGTTTCTATCAGTATTCAAAACAATTCTGTGGAGAATCATCGACATGCTGGTTTTCTTTACTGCTGGTTTTTCTTTTTCAAATTATATCATATATAAAAGAATTACAAAACAATACTCTCACCTGGGTGAGTTTTCCTCCTGAACACCTCTATCAATCCTGTGGTAACAAACAAGGCCCAGATCTCAGTGGCTTGGGACAGCAAACATTTATTCCTCACTTCGGTACTGGTTTGCTGATAACCTGTTTCTGTGGCTTTGCCCCCATGTACTTCTCACTTCAGGAACCAGGCTGCAAAAGCAGCACTTAACTGGGACACTGCAACCTTCCTAAGGGAGTTAGGGAGAACAAACAAAAGGTGAAGTCAAATCCCGCAATTGGGCTTCAGATTACTGCTTGAATGTGGCATCCTTGCACTTCCATTGGCTGATGCAAGTCACATGGCCAACCAGGAAGTGGGGCTCTGGAGAAGCAGAACTCTGGGAGTCACAGTGTGGTATGTGAGAATGCATGATTGATAATACTGCAGGGAAGGGAATGTAATGCAGTTTACCCTAAGACCCACTTAGTACACTCATCTTGAGGATACCCTTCCTCTAATAGATGATACTGAAACTTACAGAGTATGGGGTTCTAAAGCCTCTTACAGTTTCTAACTTTCAAATTAAGTCCTTGATTACAAGTTCAATGTTATTTGTCCGTTCACTTCTATTCTCCCACAGAGGACAAGCATCGAACCCATCTTCTCTCTTTTCCAGACATTACCAAATGATTAGGTGCCAGGCTCATCTGTCACCTACAACTTTCTCAGGACCATCTGCATACCCAAATAAATGAAAAGACTGAACAGTGCAAATCCCCACTGCTAGCTACAAGCGATGTACACTCAGTGGTGGCCCACTGACCCAACACACCACACTGCCTACTCAATGGAAAGGGAAAGGCCAGCACGGATGGGTGGAAATGGGTTTTCAGGGTTATTTTAAGGACTTGTGGGCCCTGAGGATTCCTAGGATGGAAGTACAACTCTACATCACATAAAACATATCAAAACAAAGCCTCAACCCACATTAAATATAATTTTTGGCTGTAAATATATTGAAAGGATGTTTATAATTTTGCTTTTAAAATTACTTGGCAACAACTACCATTTGATTTATGGTTGGCTATGATCTGTTCACTATCACCATGTGTTCTTAGGAATTCTTTCAAAATAAGAAATTCCAGCTTCCAAAATTACTTTTGAATGTGACAAAAATTGTATGAACATTAAATTTGAATGCAGTTGACTGCTGTGTTGTATTTGTAGATTTTAATTGAATTTGTATTACTTTCCTTGTATACCTTTTATATTACTTTGAGCCTACACATGTTTTTCAGGAGTCAGGCACTTTCACAGACCTCTGCAAAGCTTGTAGACCCCAGATCTGCTCATGTACTGCCCGATGGATAAAATAGCCCCGAAGATGCTTTACCGTTGTCCATTCTGGGAGAGGAAAAATGTGTACTCAAACACAAAGCTCAGCAGCAAAGCCTTAAGAAGAAACTGAAATTAAAAATCTGGTGTTACGGGTTATATGTAGACGTTCCCCTAAAGTCTCATGCACCCTTAGGTGGAGCTTTTGACAAGAGGACTGAATCATGAGGGCGTGATATTCATCAGTAATTAGTCCACCAATGAGTTTATAGCTAGCTGCAACACTGGGTGGGGAAAGTGGGTCAATGTGCCATGGCCTGGAAGGGCCTATCTCCCTCCTTCTCCCTTGATCCCTGTCTGTGCTTCTTGTCTACCATGCCATGGACTGTTTCTCCTCTGGCATGCCCCTCTGCCACACCACCCTGCCTCTGAGCCAGACATCTATGGGTTGAAAGCTCTATGAACTCTGAGCCAAAATAAACCTTTCCTCCCTTAAGTTGTTGAGTGTTGGATAACATGTCTCAGTGACAACAAAGTAACTAAGACATCTGGTATTGTCCAAATTTCAAACAATGTGTGCAAACAGCCAGACTAATGTTGGCCACTTGAGTTTAAATTCACGAATAAAAAAAAAAATAAAAAAAATAAATTCACGAATAGAAGTGAAAGGAGAAGTGCGGAAAAAGGTCCCTAAGTAATTAGATATGGCATAAGTGACCCTCACAGGGCCTGCCAGAAGTGAAGAGCTGGCTTTAAGAACATCTGAGGCCAGAAATGTGTCTTTCATTCTGTGACTCCAAATGACTGCCCCCCCAGACTGCAGAACTCCAACCCTAACACCTCTGCCCCTGCTCCCATGTCCTCAGAGTTCTCTGTAGCTCAGATTCCAGCTCCTTGCAGGAAACTCACCCTCCCTTGAGGGCCCCCAGGGCTCCTCCCCTAGAACTGGGGCTCTCCAGAACTGACCTCCCCACCCAGGCTCTCTGACTGACTGCCATGTCCATTCTGATGTGTTTCTGTCCTCTCAACCTGATTTATCTCAAGCAAATTGCCTATTCATTGAGGCAAATTCATTAAAGCAAGTGGCACTTCCTTCCCAAGATCCCAAACAACTTCCAGGTCCTACTGAAATTTCTCATTCTTGTGGTTGTGACCCTGCTCTGTTCTGAGTCCCTAACCTCAGGACTAAAGGATTTCCCTGATGAGGATGGAGTATCCAGGCCCTCCAACTTTTCTCATTTCCATTCAAACTCATGTTTTACTCTGCAGAAGACCATCGGCTTTTCCTGGGCTTTGATAAACACAGCATGGTGACACCATCCACAAAGTTGTTTCTGAAGTTTCTCTCTAGGAACGAACTCAGTTGTCTCCTCTCCCAAGCCTGGATAAAGAACTTCCAGAACTAATTACTGTTCCATTTTTTAATAAAAGTATCTACTTCATTTTTAGTGATGAGCCCACAATGGATGAAGACCAAGATTGCGACTCTGACCCACAAACCTGATCTCATCCCTCCTTCCTTGGGGACAGTGAGGCCAGGACAGCTTCTTAGCAGCCTCAGACTATGCAGTCTTGTGACCATGAAGCTGGTGAGAGGCTATTGGCTTGTGGTGAAGTCTCACCATCCCCATCTGCATCTCCATCTCTCCATCTGCAGAGAAGTCTCGCCGAGCATCCCTTTGGAGCCTGGTGGGTCTGGAGGAGGAAGCCCAGCGTGCAGGTGGAAGGGAGGCCTGGAGCACACACCAGACCAGGCGATCATTGACAGTGACAGTGACAGGCCCTGCACCGAACGCGTTACCTGGAGGCCGTAGCAGGGCGAGGCAGACAAGGGGTCCCTGGAATTACTTGGTGCACTGTGTGCCACTGTCACAGGAGCCTGACACAAGGAACTGAGCCGACCAATGGAGCTGGCTGCAAGCAGGTCAAGCGGGCAGAAGCAGGAGAGGCCCCTGGGATGTGTCCCTGGGGGGAATCTGAGACCCTGTGGAAATAGCTTCCCACCATGTGCCCAAGCTGCCGCAGCAAACACCCTCACAACCAAACACCTGCACGCAAGCTGCAACTATGGAAGTAGTTCTTCAACTTCATCTTGCTTGAATTCATTGAACTTTAACAAGTGATATCTCTATTACTGCCAAAGGTTTGTGTAGGATTACAGTAACTCAGGGATTTCAGTTGATTTTTTTCCAGCCAAGGCTTTCTGAAGTATAAGCATCAAATATTTTCCATGAAAACTGAAAGTCCAAATGAACATGTGCTTAAGTGGAAAATACAGGCCAAATTCCTAAGACTAAATAAGAAAAAGCATATATTAGTCATTTTATGTCTTTCCAGTGTATATTGAAATAATAATATTGTAGTGTGTTAAATAAAATATATCATTAATATATTTATATACATTAGCATATTTTGATATATTGTTAAAATGTATCAAAGACTATAAATATTAATAAAGTAGCTGTATTAATTACATAATTACATAACTATATACAGTACTATACAGAAGAATATATTAATGTCATCAAAGCTAATTTTGCCTATTTTTCCTTGTTTTGATAAGACTACAGAGTTAATACATCATCACTAAAAATGAAACAGATACTTCTATTAAACTCTAGTATGTTAGTGTGTACATCCATCTTGATTGTTTAATAAGTATAATTTTAATTGTTAAATATCATACAAACTATCTCTTAACCATCTTTTCACATCTCAATCCCTTTGGGGGTGGGGGTTGAGGCAGTGTCTGGCTATGTAGTTCAACCTGGGCTTGAACTGTCTATGTAGCTCAGGCTAGCCTCAAACTCATGGTGATCCTCCTGCCTCAGCCTCCCCAGTGCTGAGATTACAGGTATGCATGAGCACACCCAGCTTTTTAAATCTCAGTGTCTTGAATACATCTTGCCAAATCTGTAGATATGACCACAGCCTCATGAGCAATTAAAAAAAAAATAAGAGATCTTGGTGGGCTGAGCAAATTATATGGGTTGGGTATCAATTTCTAGATGGAGGAGCCCCAGACTGGTCAGTGAGAATTGTTTCCAAGAATCTGAGTAAGGACTTGGATGAAAGCAGTGTTTACAAGCAAAACCTTTCATCCTGAATTTGCCCCAGTTGCAAAACCAGTAACAGACACCTGTGAGTCAGCAGTACCTGTGGGCTAGCCTGGCATACAGGCTGACCATCAGGCAGTGGCCGCAGACGGGCTCTAAGCAACCTGTACCAAACAGACTGAGGGGATTTGCTGCGCTTAAGACTTCTGAGAGAATGGGGAGTAATAGTCTCAAAATAGGCTTTCTTATATGGAACTTTCCCCTTAAATGCCAACTGCTAAAGTTCAATTCAAATGCAGCAAATCTGGACTTCTCATACTTTAGGAAAGTTTTTATTAAACATGTCTATGTAAACTGGCAGAAAAGCTAAATTATTTCACCAGTTTCCAGATCCTAGCAGAATAGTTAAGGATACCAATGCTCCTTACACAGTGAAAAATGCCCAGTTACTAACACTACTTCTCAGAGAAGGCAGCACGGGATTGTTTAAAAATTATGATATCTAGCGTATCATAGACCTGCATTCAAGCCCAGAGCCACATTTAATCATGTGACCTTAGAATGTACTTTAGCCTTTGGAAACCTCAGCTCACCAACTGTAAGCAAAGCAGTGAAATTTTGTGTGTTCATTGTGATTTACACCTTAGCATTTTCTTGCTTCAGCTTGGAGATGAAACTTGGCTTTTCACATTGCAAATATTTTTGTAGGTCTTCAAAAATCCTACATCATCTCTTTGCACTGCATCCAGAGAACCCAACAGATAAAATGGTACACGTGTTGGATAGAAGAGTGATCCTGAAACCTGAGTGAGCATACGAATCCTCACGGATCCGGCTCGCTAGAATGAAGATTGCTGGTCTCCATCTGCGGAGTTTTTGACCCTATGGTGTGGGGTGGGGCCTGAGAATCTGCATTTCTTACAAGTTCTCTGGTGTTCCCAATACTCCTGGCCCAGGGACCACAGCTGAGAGCCACTGGTGCTTTTACAACCACTGGGATCACAGGCTGAAGCTCAGTTAGCTCTGAGTCATCCTCCATGCATGAGCAGGGCCGTGTGCAGATTTGGAGCAGATATTTGGGTTGTGCCTCAGCCTGCTTACAGTGTGGCCAGAGATGGGGTCCATTTCCACGCTGATGCCGTGGAGAGAAGCACCCTTCCACACTCATTTGTAGAACTGCCTTGGGAAAGTCACGTCCTCTCTGTGGGCCCCAGCCCAAAGCGCTGCATCCATGACAGGCATTATTTTTATTACCATTAAGTGAGCACAAAAATGGAAGCTTAGCATTCTCCAAAGACCCAGGCCAAGCACTATGGCAAGCAGGAAGGCGGGAGACTGGAGGCCCACCTTCTCACTCTAAGGACTGAAAGGCCCAGCATCAGCCGCTCTGCCATAGCTTTAGGATGTGCTTGCTGAGAAGACCTGGAGTACAACTGAGAGGCGTGACCTTGCTGTCCAAACCGGTCGACCCGCAAGGATGAAACTGGAGGAGCCAGCGGGCCTCTGCAAGACCTGTGCTCATCACCGCCACCATGTGGCCTGGACCGACATAGCTACACTGAGGGACAAAAACCAGCCAGCTTGCTCCGTATGGGAATTGAAAAAGACTGACTGTCATACTGAACAACCGGAACAGACCTTGAGTGATTCCCTGGAGAGTGTTTCAAAGGAGAAGCATTGGGCTTCTTTTGCTTTTCTGTTCTTCTCCTTTTTCTTTATTTTTTGTTTGAGACAGAGTCTCATATAGTTCAGGCTGGCCTGGAATTCAGGATGATCCTCCTGCCTCAGCCTCCCGAGCTGTGGAATTACAGCCATATGCCACCATGCCTGGCTGGGATCCTTAATACAGGCAAATGGATTTAAAGTGAATACACAGAAAAATTAAGTGACAGTATTTGCAAACTGAAAGTAGGGGCCATGGGTCATTGTTTTGGTGGTAGAAGGCATCAGACAGGCCTCGGTCTTCTGTATCTGGGTATGTGAAAGCCCCAGATAACCAGAGAAGGGGCTCTGTCTGGGCAGACTCTGCTGTTGTGCCTATGGAGAGACAGTTTGCATGGCTTGAGCGGAGTCTAGCAATCTCTGGGTTGTGAACAAACTAACAGCTTGGTTCTGGGCTATAGCTGCTCCTATACCAGACATAGAAATTCAGGGTAAAATATAGTCATTGTTCTTTAAAGTGCTTTGTTGAGCTCTCAAGAAAAAAGGGGGAAACCTAGGGAGCCTTCAGGTAAAACGGAATTTAAAAAACAGCAGCCATGAGGGCCAAAGAACAGCGGGGCTGCCCTCGGAGGAGAGAAGGTTTCCAGACCCAACACAGGGAGTCTGCAGTCCTGGCACTCCCCACATGCACAGACAAGAAACTGAACTCACCCGCAAGAGATGAAACTAGGACCACCACGTGGCCACCGCTTTACTACTAAAGCCAAAATGCTCACTGACCAAACCCTAGGTAAAGGGTGGGGAGAAATTCACCCCATAATACATAGGGCAGTAGTCTGACCCCCATGGAAAGTTAAAAGTCTCCCCAGGCATTTTTCAGCAGTTGGGAATGGGAACAGCCCCACCTGTGTTATCTGCAAAGCCCAGGCCAGGAGATTAACATGAAAGTTAGTCGCAAGCTGCTAATATCTCCAGGGCATCTCATTTATGCAAACTGGGAACTTTTTGGAGAAATGTATTCCAAAGGCAGGCTGGGAAGACTTGCACATATAAGGCCTCACATGAGTTCACAGCACAAAATTACGGAACATGCATTAAAGTAATCCTTCACAAGAGAGTGTAGGGCACGGAACTAGGCACATCGGACACCCTCAAGAGCTAGCAGGAAGGAGGAAGAGAATGTCTACCGTAGGTGGGAGGGGCCAGCCGAAGGTCTGGGCTCTGCACACACTGGAATCACTGGTGGTAGCAGCCCTGAGCCACACAGAGAGCATATTCTGAGATGAGTTCAGGTTCAGCGTCTCAGGGGAGAGCTGAGCCATGGACAGACCCATAGGTTCTCTTCCTGCTGCCAAAGAGTTTGCTTGTATTCTCTGTGCTTATTTGTTTATTTTATCTGTCTTGCCCCTCACTTTACCCATAGCACAAGCAGAAGAGGAGGAGGAAGAGGAAAAAGAAGGGGAAGAAATAACCTCTTCTATTTGTCTTGTCGCTCTCCCAGACCTGCCCACACCCACCCAGGGCTCAGCACATGAAAGACGCCCACAGACTTTGGTAAGTGATTGACAGCTCGGCCTTCCCCTAAGGAAATTGCTCTTACTGTTTGCCAAGCTACCTGTCTTCCTGGAATCATGACTGGGATGTGACATGGAGCCACCAAAGGCAGCAATCAGCTGGTTCCAGCAATCAGCAAGATGGTCCCAGTGGGGCACAGGAAACAGCTAATAAAAGGGTAGCAGCCACACCATCTCACATGCCACCAAAAAGCCACTATTTTTACTCCTCACAAGATATTTTTCACTTCAAAATTGTTACCATTCTCCCCTTGATATGTCTTTGGCTTCCCAGTTAGGCTTCAAGCTTGCTTTCTTCCCATTTCAAACCAAAATTCCTGCCCAGAAGAAATCTCCCAAATGGCTTTCTGAGGAAAGCAAATAGCCCGGATGGGGCCAGGGTGTGTATGGCACCTGTGATACGGACCAGAGCACTGACCGCTCTGCACCCCAGGGAGCAGCGCCTATGGCAACTGCTATAAACAGACAGCACTGCCCTGTCGACCTGGCCCGCCTGCCTCATCATGCCCTGCACTCCAAACCCCTTCCCATCACACATGGCCTGCCTGGCCTGTTCCAGGCACTCAGAATATTCCTCCCGAAGCTTCTCTGCAGTCTGTGATCCCAGATGATCAGTTCAGTTTCCACTCGCACAGAACTGTAGAAGTTCATGGGCAAGGTCACAGACTCACGCCGGGAGCGATCAGATGACCTTGAGTGGCAGATCTGAAGGGAGAAGGGGAAAATAGCCACATAGAAGAATAGAGGAATAGAACGGGGGGAAAGGGAGTGTTCTGTGGAAGGTGACCTCGGGGTCCTCCCAGGCCCACGGTTGGAGTCAAATGTAGTAAATACAACAGAATTGTGGTACACTGACAACTGGCAGTCAACTTGTAACACCCAGCCGAACTGTGCCAGTGCGGTGCTGGGTGTGGCAGACCCCCCTGAGGACTGTTGCTGGCAGCCTAAGAGGCAGAACTGGACAGAAAGAAGAAGTGAGGCTGTTAGAAGCTGGTGGGAAGCTGTAGGGGGCTGTTGGTTCTCCTGGAGGAGCTTGTCGTGCTGGTTTTCTTGATGAACTCCGCTGTTCTGGTTGTAGAAGGAGCTCAGGACATTGTTGGCCCTGAGAATGGCTAGTTACTAACTCGGCTTTCCTCCTCATCGGAGGAGCACGGACTGCACTGTTGCTGAGCATGACTGTGGTAGCTTTCGGGGGAGCTCTGGTTCTTACTTTAAGCATCACTTCCCAGCTCCAGTGCAGATCCCTCAGCCCGCTGGCACAGGTCCTTCGTCCTGTGGCACAGATGTTCTAGCTCCCACCACTGACCTTTGGGCCTTCCCAGCGCAGATCCATGAAACAGGCCTGTGTGAGATATTGTTTCGGGCTCTAGGCCTCTGGATGGACTTATGCAGAGCATTGTCTCGGGCTTTAGGTCCTCATCTGGACTCATGCAGGACATTACAGTGGGATCCAGGCCCTCAGCTAGATTCTCCAGTCTTCCGTGTGGGGACAGATTTCCTGCACTGTCTTGTATATGACTCTTTGGGTGACTATTAAAAGTAATGTTATAAAATATGTGTCCTGTATTGTATTGTTCCCCCTGCACAACCCCAAACTACAACAACAGTGAAAGAAATGAAAAGGGAAAATAACAGTAAAGAGTTGGAGCGGGTCCAATGGTGGAGCAGGAAAGAATCGGAAAACCATTCTGTGGCAATAACCAAACTCGCAGTCATTCAGTGAGCGTCTGCTAAGTGCCAGCACCTACCAGAGCCCCTGGGTCACGGCGCTGTCTCAGATCCAGGCATCACCCTTCCGCTGTGAATTCAGCACAGACAAGACGCCACCAGACTCTTGTGCATCTAAAATAAGCATGTTACCCGGTAACACAGACCCCAGCTTTTGGAAGCAAGAGGCCCGGGAGTAGGAAGGAACTGCGAGAGGCTGGCCAACGTCAGGGTCACCATGGGCAGAGGGGATGTGGACGGGGCTTTGGGGAATAGGGTAGTGGCAGGTTTGGATTCGAAGGAGAGGGAATACTGTTAAGGGAGGAAGCAAATGCATTTGGCAGACTGGTAAGTGTCTGACTTGCTCTTCTGGTTGCTGAAACAAAACACCCGGCACCCAGAATTACAGGAGGAAAGACTTAGCTCACGGTTTGTGGTCGTTCCGGTCCACCATCAGCTGGCTCCCAGACAGGGTGGCACATGGGAGCAGGCAGCAGTTCATGACAGCAGAAGATAGCAAAAGCAACGAGAGGGTTTAATAGCGTCTTTCTGCCCCTTCTATCTTATCCATACTGTTGGGATTAGAGCTGTGCCAGCCCAATCTATGGACTGATACCCTTAATCAGCACCACACATTCTAGAGCCAGCCACCTCCGCAAAGCCCACACCCACGACTGCTTAAGGCTTTGGGGAGACATCTAGACACAAGGCATAACAGCAACTATTTCAGCCGGGTGTGGTGGTACACGTCTGTAGTCCCAGCACTTGAGAGGCTGAGCCAGGAGGATCGGTGTGAGTTCGAGACCAGCCTGGGCTACAAAGTGAGCTCAAGGACTGAACTGCATAGCGAGACCTTGTCTCAAAATGACAAAAAAAAAAAAAAAGACCAGTAACTATTTCACAACTGGCTGGAATGGGTGAAGCTCTTTGTGACAGTGGAAGATTTCTCTTCTAAATGCTTCTACGGTGGCCAGTTTGACGAGCAAGCTGACGACAGTAGCCACAGTATCTCGGACGATTTAGAGTTGGCTCTTGGGAGCAGCTGCAGGCTGGCGCCACCCACCACTGCCGAGCCTGAGTGTGTGGGCGGTGAGGTGACCCTGGGGCACCCAAGGGGAGATGACTCTGTTGTCCAGCAGGAGGCTGGGCCCTGCCAGGGGCTGCCGAAGGCGATTGTTTTAAGGTAGAACTGAGAGAGGTGAGGCTCTAGTCTTCAAGGCCCTGATCAGTGACAGGAGCTCTACTATAAATTTGTGAATGTTAAAACAATATGTTTCATTTCAGCAGCGCAGAGACCCCAGACAAAAGGGCAGTTTGTTTGCGGTCCAGGTTAAAAGCTAACTTCAGATTCGCAGTCCTTGCAGTCTTTCTCATAATCATTTACTGCCCCCTGCTGGTCAGAGGGATGTAGCACTCCACCACGAACTACCTCAGCCACAGAATCCTGAGCAACAGAACTTTCACTTCTTTGGCCTCTTGTGTTACGTGTAGCTGTCCCAACAGAGGACAGAACAATGGAACAGACACTTCTCAAAAGAAGTGGAAATTTCCAATAAGCATATGAAAAAATGTCTGATGTCTTTAGCCATTAAGGAAATGCAAATCACAAGGACACTGAGATTCTCCCCTAGTCACAGCTGCTGTCCTCAAGAGCCCAAGAAACAGCGGGTGCTGAGGAGATGGCAAGATGTGGAGGTGGGGGTGTAAATTAGTGCAGCCACTGTGGTAAGAAGTTCAGAGGTTCCTCAAAATCTAAACATAGAATTACCGCATGACCCAGCTAGATCTCTTCTCAGTACAGGCCCAAGGCAAGAAAGTCAGCATTCTGTAAGGAGAGCTGCGTACTTGTGTTTACTGTGGCATGATTCACGATAGCCAAGATGTGGGACCAGGTTAGACGCACTTTAGCAGATACATGGATAAAAAAATGCAGTATATGTACAAGGTGGAGTATTATTCAGTCATAAAAAGAACACAATGTTGTGCTTGCTTCAGCAGCACATATACCAAAAGAACAAAATTTTGACATGTGCAGAAAAATGGGTGGATCTGGAGAACATCATGTTGAGCAAAATTAGCCACAGTCAGAAAGACAAGTATCTCAGATGCTCCCTAATACGTGGAATCTAGAATGTAACTAGGGAGCAGGAGGGAGAGTATTATTAGACAAGAGGAAGGGAATGGGGGGGCAGGGAAGGGACATGAGGGCAGTTAATGGGGGGATGAATATGAGCAAAATACGTCCCAGTCACTGGAACTAAACGCTGTGAATGGAGAGAGAGGATAAAGGGGTAACGGGGGAAACAACTGAAATGTGTGTGTGTACAAATCTGCAAAAACCAAGCTCATTAATCTGTACAACCAATATGCATGAATTTTTAAAATAAGGACAGAAAAACGGCTTTTTAAAAAAATTCGGAGGAACGTCCCTCTTGGCAGCTGCAGCCTGTGCCCGCCATTCTGAGAGTGTCCGCACACCCAGAAAGGGCCCCACTGCTTGGTCAGGAGCATGTTTCTCCCCGTATCATGCTCATTGCTTGCTGAGAGCCCTCACAGGCCCTCAAATGGGCAGCCCCGGGCCTTGGCTCCCGAGCAACTCCCATGGGATCTGTGTGTCTGGTTCATCATGGGGCCAGCTTCAGATGGCCCTGATACTTCCTACTTCCTACTAGACATAGCCAAGGGGGATATTTCACTGAGCTCTAATAGTATTGAAATGATTTTTATATTATCCAGTTTATCCTGTCAATAATGTCAGAGCTATATTTTTGACCAAGTGGTTACAGTTTCTCACTCCTCCATAAAACCTAAGTGCAAGGGCTAAATATGACCGCTGCACCCCCCTGACTGTGATTTCCAAAGATGTGAACTGCATGATCAGAAGAAAAAGCACCCAGGAGAAGGCACAGAAGAGATTTTAGTCATTGACAAACTAATCATTAATGTGATCTCTCCTTTCATATAGTCACAAGGTGAAATTCAAAGTCATGATGAAAATGATAACATGGTTGCTATAAAAATTTCACCAAGTGTGCAAATTTTTCCTCATTTATTATTCTTCCTAAGTCTTTTAAAAGAAACTTTCTATACAAAACAATGGAAACTCATCATTAAAAGAGAAAAATAATGTTTCTTGCACCTTATGTGAGTAACTTAAAATGTTACATTTCTTTCTACCCGTAGAGAATACTAACCACAACAACAAAATAAAACCCAACAGCTAACGTCATTCTGCAAGGTGAACGATACTGTGTCCCTGCCAGGAACAGGAAAAAGGCAGAGGTGACACTCACTATTGCTTTTGGCATGGTACTGTAGCTCCCAGCCAGCTCAATTAAAGCAAGAAAAGAAAACAACAGCCACATGGGTTAGGAAAATATCAGGTAACACTGCCTTTATTGGAAGATGGCGTGCTGTCTACATATATAAAAAAAAGCCCAATGAATCTAAAAAAGCAGAACAATTTCAAAAAGGAAAACCTCTTATGCTCCAGTCTAAGAAAAACTGGAAAACAGTGATGAAAGAAATCAAAGCTCAAATGCACAGATGTAGTCACAGATGGGAAGAACCGGAAGAGCGAAGATGTCAGTTCTCCTCAAGTTGCCCGTAAGTTTGCTGCAGTGCCTGTCAGCACCTCAGCCAGGTATGTTATTGATGAGAACATGATTATTCTAAAAGGTATAAGAAAGGCAAAACACCTGAAATAGTGAAACAAGTTAGGAAAGAAGCATGAAGCGGGAAGATTCACTCAACCTCTTTTTAAGACCTACCATGTGGGTACGGCAAACAGAATCTGGTCTGGTTGGAAGAATATACTAATGTATATATATTAATAGAACAAACTACAGAACCCACACTTGAAATCATAAAAATACACCCAACAGATTGGGGTTGACCCAGGACCGTCCACATTCCAGGCAAGTACTCTGGCACTGAGCTTTAGCCCACTAAACTTCATCTCCAAATGATTTTTGACAAAGGCCCTAAAGCAAGGCAGCAGAGGAGGAAAGCCATTTCAACGTATGATGTCAGAGCTGTTGGATAGTCACTGACAAAACTGTAAACTTTAATCTGAACATCACATGTTATTGAAACCTTCACCCAAACTTTCAGATCATGGATTAGAAAGCAAAATATAAAACTTCTAGGAGAAAATCGTAAGGGAAAAATCTTCAGAGCATAGGGTTCTGTGAAGAATTCTCAGACCTGACTCCAACAGCATGATTTACAAAAGAGAAAAAAAAACCAAGCTGGACTTCATTAAAATTAAAGCTATTTATTCTGGAATAGATCCTATGAAAGGAGAGAAAAATAAGCCTCAGCATATGAGAATATTCTTACAAATTTCATCCCTGATAACGGACCCATATCTAGAATTCATCAGAGCTCAGATACAACAATAAAAAAATTAAGCCATTCACTTTGAAAATGGGTGAAGATATGGTTTTTTTTTTACTGAAGAACATATTCAAATTGCAAAAAAGCACATAAAAATATATTCAATGTTATTAAAAATAAAAAATGCAAGACCACTGTTATGGTTGATACATTGTGTCAACTTGATAAGTCCAGAGGAAGCCAAGGTGCTTACTTTGAACACATCCTGGGCTTGTGAAAGAGGAGGGCATGGAGGTTGTGTGAAATCTACACGCCCCCTGCATGGGGGTAGGCTGTTTACAATGTAGGGGAAGGAAAGAGGTTGCTTGCAGCCATTCCACCCTATTGCTGGCTGTTTTGCTGTGCTCTGCTTCCATGAACAGTTTGCCCTCTGCCATGTACCACTCTGCCTCTGAACCAGCCAAGTAAGGACTGAAACCTCCATGAACTGTAAGCTAAATAAACCTTTCCTTCCTTAATTTTGGGTGTTGAGTATTTTGTTTCAGCATCGAGAGAAAAGTAACCAAGACAGAATTTGGTACCAGCAGAGTGTGGTCATTGCTGTGACTATACCTGAAGCCTTTGGAAATTGCTTGTGGGAAGAGTTTGGAAAGGTTTGAAGATATCTGTTCAGAGCTCAGAAGACCAGAAGGCTGATAGAAATCCTGCTGGTAAAGACCAGGTTCAGGAGGTTTCTGTTGGGAAGAAGGACTGCACTGGTGGTTGGACTCCAGATGATGTATGTTATGGCTTGGCAGAAAGTTTGTCTGCATTTTTCTCATGTCCAGAGACTTTGCCTAAGACTGAGATTAAGAGCGGCAGTGAACTGATCAATCTGGCAAAGGAAATTTCAAGGCAGTCGAATATTGGGGCAGTGGCATAGCTATTCTTGGAGGCTTTTAGCCAGATTTATATTGACAATCAAGAGCAAAGAGGCCAGCAGGATGATTTAAAATGTTGTGAGTTTGGCCAGAAAGGAAGCTCCAGTAAACCTGTGGATTGCAAAGATAAGGCTGAGGAGCTCTCTATTGCTGAGAAGGAACAAGAGAATGGAAAAGATGGCCTGAGAGCATCACAGGAAGCAAGTCTCCAACCTTTGCAGTCTCAAAACTGCAAAGGTGAAAGAACTTGCCTTGAGAAGGAAGCCAAAGAATGCCATGTTCCAGAATGGAGGCGGCATAGAGAATTTGTTCCTCAGTGTTGGATTCAGTGTGCCCAGCGATCCAGGCACTCGATCCCTATGGCCAAGAGAGAGAAAAGGTTGGCTACTGCTCCAGGTGGCAGCAGACCTTGGCATCATCCACGTGGCCCTGGCTTTAGGTGCAAGGAGAATGCAAGAGTTCTGAGGTTAAAGAGGCTTCCACCCAGATTT
This sequence comes from Dinomys branickii, assembly GCA_004027595.1. NCBI lineage: Eukaryota > Metazoa > Chordata > Mammalia > Rodentia > Dinomyidae > Dinomys > Dinomys branickii. Next base: position 150,393 of record PVLD010000038.1, on the reverse strand, counting down.
CAGAAGGCCTGGGAGGCCAGGCAGTGTACCCCTGAGAGAGCAGTGTGTGAAGCTGTGAGTGTGAAGCAAAAGGTGCCCTGGAGACCTCAGAAGTTTAGGAAAGACAGGACCATGGATCATTTGAGGAAAGCTCCAAGAAGAGAGCAAAGCTAGCCTAAGAGAGAAGCCATGGAGGCTGTAACTACCAGAAGTGCCATAGGAGTGAACTCATGCAAGCCCTTTGGAGCTCACAATATACAACATGTTGCTTCAGATGCTGGATATGGAATTACAGAACATAATGTTAGCCCTGCTGGATTTTGGACTTGCTTTGGTCCCAATGATGTATATTTCCCTGTTGGTGCCTTTTGGAATGGTAACATTTATTTTGTGCCTTTAAATGTTAGAAGTGTTTAATTTTCATTTATACAGGGGTGGTGTCTTTGTATCTGGACACTGGGTTTAAGGAAGTGTGTCTGATTGCCAAGTTGATAAGGGGTGGATTGTTATGGTTAATACATTGTGTCAACTTGATAAGTCCAGAGGAAGCCAGGGTGCTTACTTTGTACACATCCTGAGCTTGTGAAAGAGGAGGGCATGGAGGCTGTGTGAAATCTACACGCCCCCTGGGTGGGGGTAGGCTGTTTACAATGTAGGGGAAGGAAAGAGCCTGCTTTGCCGCCATTCATCCCCTTTGCTGGTTTCTTTTGCTGTGCTCTGCTGCCATGAACATTTGCCCTCTGATATGTGCCACTTTGTCTCTGAGCCAGCCAAGTATGGACTGAAACCTCCACAAACTGTAAGCTAAATAAACCTTTCCTTCCTTCATTTTGGATGTTGGGTATTTTGTCTGAGCAACGAGAGAAAAGTAACTGAGACAGAACCACCGAATTACCACTATATACCTACCCAAAAAGCAAAAATTAAAAATGATAACACAAAATACTGTGGTGATGTAAAATGTCACAGCCATTCTGGACAGTAGATTAGCAGGCTGGGGGTATAGCTCAGTGGCACAAGCACTTTCCTGGTAAGCTCAAGGTCCTCAGTTTGATTCCTGGTACCAAAAAAAAAGTAGATTAGCAGTTTCTTAAGAAAAAAAAAAACACAATATACAACATAGTAATTACTTTTCCTGGTCACTTAACCTACAAAAATGAAAAACTTACACCCACACAAAACTAGGTCATAGTAGTTCTATAGGTAATAGATAAAAACTGTAAGTAGGACTGGGGATTTAGCTCAGTGGCATAAGTACCTGCTTGGCAAGCGCAAGCTCCTCAGTTCAGTTCCTGGTACCAAAGAATAATAATAATAATTTAAATTGTAGCCCAAAATATTTAATAATATTTAAATATAATAATTTTATTATATATAATATTAAATATATAATATATGTATTATATTAAATATTATATATATATCTCCCAAAATATTTGTAAGACATGAATGATTAAACAAACTGTATATCCATCTCGAGAACACCACTCGGCAACAAAAGCAAAACAGACACTTGGTCAGTCACTCAACACTCAACAGCATTGAGGGCAGGGAGATCCAGTCTCCACAAGTCACATATGACATGATTCCATTTGTATAACTTTCTTGAAATGATGGCCACCCTGTGTGCTGCTGCATTTGATTTACATGTCGGTCCCTCCGTTCAGTGTCATCTCTGAAGCCAGTGTCGTCTTCTAACACATGGATACTTTCCAGGTCTTAGGGATGTACAGGGTGCAGGGTGGAATACTAGGAGGTTGGCTTGGCTGTGACGGTTAGCTGTCTTAGCTACTCCGTCATCACTGGGACCCAACACCACACTCACAATTTAGAATGGCAGGGGCTCGCTTTAGCCCAGAGTCTGTAGAGGTTTCAGCCCATGAGGGGCTGGCCCCACGGCAGGGTGGCAAGCAGAGGAGGCTTCCTCATAAAACAGCAGTGGGACACAGCGGTAAGTGGGAGAGGATACATACGCCTTCCCGTCAGACCTCACTGCAGACACCACACCCAGCTTAAACCCAACGGCAGACGAACTCAGCGTCACACACCCAGGATAACAGTATCTTACCTCCCATACTCCAGCCACCACCCCCCAAAGCCCCGCCTATGAGCACCGAAGGCTTGGGCAGGGGGCACCTATACATAAATCATCACAGTATAATCGTCTTGATTGCACCAACGCACACCTAATCTACACCCATCACAAAATGGTAGAGAACAGTGCACACACTTTGTCCTGTTGTCAGCCCCATGGTGAAATGTGAAACACTGGGAGCCCTGGGTAGACGAAACCCAGCACTTCTCTCCACTGCCTCTTCAACTCCATGAGTCTCTAATTATTCAAAAGAAGGGTCTGCTTCAAAAATGCAAGCAGAAGCCGGGCATGGTGGCACACGCCTATAATCCCAGCACTTGGGAGGCTGAGGCAGGAGGATCATTGTGAGTTCAAGACCAGCCTGGGCTACAAAGTGAGCTCAAGGCCAGCCTGATCTGTATATCAAGACCCTGTCTCAAACACACACATACACACACACACACACACACACACACATACACACAGAAAAAGGAGAGACTGTTCTTTGACAAGTAGTTGTGTGCCTCTATGACCAAATGACTTCTTTCCAAATTTTAAGGGCAGAGATCAAAGTCACTAACTGGACTCTTGAACCCCTTTATTTCCTCCTTTCCCCAGTTCTTGTTCTCTGGAGCACACATGGCTTGTAGCACACATGTAACTTGACAGCACTTCATTTACTGACTCACTCATCTGAGTCCTTAGGTAGCAAACCCAAGTCCACACCACTGTCATCTTTAAAACCACAGTGTTAGCCAGGTGTGGTGGTGCACACCTGTAATCCCAGCATTCAGGAGGCTGAGGCAGGAGGATCGTTGCAAGTTCTAGGCCAGCCTGAACTCCATAGCAAAACCCTGTCTCAAAAAGACAAAAATAAATAAATAAACAATAAAACCACAATGTCTAGCAACACACATGATGGAGGGTTAAAAGTTGATGAGCATATTCATTGTTAATTTAATTAACAGAAGAACCCATAAGTGAGCAATTTCATACAGTGGCTAGTATGAGTTTCATAGGAGTTTGATAGCTCTACGGGAAGTAGTTTGGTGAACACAAAACAACCACATTTTAGTCACAGGAGCTTATTTCTGAGGAGCTTTCTCACGCCCTCTGTCCGAAAACAGAGCAATTCCAAAATAGGTCAGCAGGGGGCGAAGACCTCCATTCTAATTCATGTTGCTCTGAATTTGACCCCTTAGATACGTCTTCCAAGTGCAAGTACAAAAAGTACTTGTGTTTTTGTGAATGAATTATTTCACTTAACCAAACATCCTTCAAGGTCCATCCGGGTAGTAATATGTGACAGAATTTTTTTTTCAGCACGGGGTATTGAACTGAGGGCTACATCCCCATTCTTTTTAAAATTTTTGTTATAAGAGAGTTTTGCTAAGAGGTTATATTGACCAGGCTCAAGCTCGTGATCCTCCTATCTCAGACTCCTAGAGCGCCGGGATTGCAGGCCTGCGCCACTGTGCCTGGCTCGGATGTGCTTCTTTTAAGGCTGAATAATCTTCCATTGTATGTATCCAGCTCATCTTGTTTTTCCACTCATCCATCAAAGGACATTTAATTTGTTTCTTCTTCTTGGTTATTGTGAGTAGTACTATTATGAACATGAGTGTGTGTCTTCATTTCTGGCCCTGGGACAAAATACACAGCACCTGCAACATCAAGGGGGAAAGGTCTATTCGGGCTGACTGTCTCAGTGGATTCCGTCCCTGGTGAGCTGGCTCTGCTGCTAGAGGGCATGGTGTCAACTTGAGATGACGTCTCTCCACGCCGACCTCAGGAGAGGTCAAACTGGGCTAGAAGCAATGAACTGCACTGTAAGAATGTGTATAGCGGAAGAGTGGCTACTACCCCCTCCTTTTAATTGGAGGGGCAGAATTAAAGCTTCAGAAATGTACAAAAATTCTAAATGACAGAAGCCAAGCCAGGCTTGACTTTAACTCTATCCCTCAGTGATCAGATTAATCCTGTTAATTAAATGAATATGCTTATTCACCAGCTTTTAACCCTTAACAGGTGTGGTGCTAAACACGGGTTTTAAAGATGACATTGATGTGAACCTGGGTTGTTCCCTAAGGACATAGTTGTGTAAATCAGGTTGTAGGAACAAAAATAATTCGCCTAGCCATGTGTGGTGACACATGCCCGTAATCCCAGCATTTGGGAGGCTGAGGCAGGAAGATCACTGTAAATTCAAGGCCAGCCCGGGCTACACAGTGAGCTCAAGGCCAGCCTGAACTGCATAGTGAGACCCTGTCTAAAAAAGAAAAAAGGAATTCACCTATAGATCTAAACCTCCATATAAAACTATAGATCTACCTTTATCCCTACCATTTCCCTTTTTTGACTGTTAGAGATAAAACTGGTTGTCTTATTTAGTTAATGTCTCAGTTATCAACTCTTGTTATTGGATGTGTGAGTTCTAAGGTGTCTACATTTTAGCTCCTCCATTCAATATTTTATTGCAGTTGTATTTTATTACAATTTTATCATTTTTTTCACAACATTTTATTACAAATAACAGATGGCAACGGACACTTGCAACCTCTGCTGGAGAATATCAGATGCATTGGGTGTGTTATCAGTCTCCCAAGTCAGCACTGAAATAGATCTGGAATAATTCTAACACTGTGTGGCACACACCATGGGTGGTGTTTCCCTCAGCCTCGTTACCATTTTCTCTGCCGGGCCTGGTCCCAAGGCCAATGCCACATGATTTAAGTCATGCTTATGGTTCGGACCACTTTCACATGCCATGCTCTTCCCCACTGTTGTATAAAAATCATGCTAAGCTGGAGAAGCTTAAAAGAATGACTTTTTACTTCTCACGAGTCGATGGCTGGGCTCAGCTGGGTGGTTCTCTGGATGTTCCCACCCAGCAACACTCACGTGGGGTTACACATCTGGCAGCTGCCTCGCACCTGAAGGGCCTGGGTTGTCCATGCTCCCTCAGACCAGCTGCTCGTGCTGGCTGTGAAAGAGCCTCTTTCTTACCGCCCTGTCCTTCGGGGCTTCAACCAGGGCTTCCTTACATGGTGGAGGGAGCACTGCGGGAGCCTAAGGCAGAGAACCTGCAAGGCCCGCCAAGGACAGCCTACCAGTCACGCACGGTGCCCCTGCATATCCTATTAGGCAAAGAAGGCACAGGGCCAGTGCCCTTGCAGGAGAAAGGCAGCAGATTCCCCTGTTGATGGAGCGGGGTCGAGGTCACACGGCAAAGGGGCAGGCAGGGCAGAAAAAACAAGCAGTCTGCACAGCGGTGAACAGGGAATGTGGTGGAAACTCCTGCAGGAGGAAATGTGGCAAAGCAGGAAAAGAGAAAACCAGGCTGAGCGAGATGTGGCCTCCCCTGGATATGCAATAAATAGGGGCGATAAGCCGAGGTGGGAGAAAGAGCACAAATGTCACAGGAAGCCCGAGGACAGCCTCACTCCTTGTTTCCCCCCTTCCCATCTGCCCTCCGACTTCCGCAAAGTTAACAGGAAGTGAAATGGGCCTCCCCCAACAATACAGCCGCAAGCGCAAGATGGAGGCTCCTGGGGAAATACAATGAATTCCCAAGAGGTTACAAAGAAATCGGATGAAACCTAGCCGTTTACATGAGGGGAAGAAAGAAAAGAAAGGAAGGCAAGAAGAGTGGGAGACAGGCAAGCCTCATTCTACGTACTCTACCGGGAGGAAAACGCGCGTCCAAGAATGAGGGAAAGCACAGCGGGCTCCGCGCTGTAAAGCAGGTTCATAGATAGGTGAGGTCAGTAAACAAAAAGCTCGGTGAAGCTGATGACGCAGAAGGTGAAGCTTAAAAAGAAAGACTAGCAGGCCCCCAAATATAAATATATTAAAATGATAAATTATAAAAAGCAAAGGATGAATGGCCTGCCCCGGAAAATGGGACTGGGGCACTGAAGGGTGTTAGAAATAATCCTCAAGGCAGAAACAGAAAAGAAAAAGATAGTAAAGGACTAACTCAGGAGTAATAACGGGGATGTTCCTGGTGCTGCGCTGTGTGCATGATCGCCCTGTGCTTCCTTACACCTTCTTGGATTTTTTTTTAAGAAAAATAAAAATCTGTCCATTGGAAAACAACCCTTTTTTTTTTTAAAGAGGAGTTCTGGGAGGTGCAGCGGTGTTGGGAAGTGAGCAGAAACCAGCTTGTGAGGATTTCAGAAGACGGCAGAGGTTAGCGCAGGAGCGAGCGAGTCCTGGAACGCAGGTGCGGTGCGGAGCCCAGACCTGCGCTGCGGCGGGGACGCCTGCGCATGTGAGAAAGCCCAAGAGGGCCCGCACTGCGCAGAGGGGCGCCGCCCGAGGGAGCGGCGCAGAGCTCTTGCCTGGCTGTCAGAGAAGGGCTGCTCACTGAGGAAATACAGTCCTGCAAGAAGTGGGAAGTCGGGCCTGACAGTGGAAAGCCTCGACCTTCCTCTCTGCAGTACCGGGGAGAAAGCTTGCAGGTCGGGAGGCAGCAGCAGGGAGCGCCTTGTGCACCCCTGCAGCGCCCCAGCCAGAGCCACGCGGAACAGCGACCGGGAGGGACCATCGCTCCTTCAGGGCTGGCTGCGCGCACCCCTCCACCTCCTCGGGCACAGGCTGTTTCCTGGTGTTTGGACGCTCGCTGCCACATATATAAATAGGAGGAATGACATCTCCAGTGTATACATTCTAACGTTCTTGCCTAAATGAATGAACAGATTATAGAAGTGCATTATATGGGAGCAAGACAGTGAGAGTGACCCCCACACACCCCACCGCTCACGCCTAATAACTTAATTTCTTATCGCATTAACCCGCAGAGAGAAGGAGGGAAACGAAGAAGAAATGAGGACGCAGAAGAGGGAAAATGAGGGTGCAGAAAGGATTCTGCTTTTTCCCTGCGCCCCAAAGTGGATATATTGGCAACGCCATTTTAGACCCTGCCACTTTCAATTAATATACTGTGAAGTTTTCCACTTCAGAAAATTAAAACAAAACACATTTTAAGAAAAGATTCTGCTGCCAGGCTTGGTGATGCGCGCCTGTTATCCTAGCACTCAGGAGGCTGAGGCAGGAGGATCGCTGCAAGTTAGAGGCCAGCCTGGATTGACCTAGTGAGACCCTGTCAGGGAGAGAGGGAGAGAGGGAGGGAGGGAAGGAGAAAGGAAGGAAGGAAGGAAGGAAGGAAGGAAGGGAAGAAAGGAAAGGAAGGAAGGGAGGGAGGGAAATTAGATTGAAGATCACCCTTTTTTGTATAATTATGTAGGAGTTTCTTCAAAGTAAGGTACTGAAATGTGAGTCCTACTTTAAGAACAATTTTGACTTTTGGAGCAGTTCTCCAGCTGCCCTCAGATGTATCACAGCCCGAGGTGTGGCTGTCAGAATCCCACCTTCCTGACACTGGGGACCTGCCCCTTTTTGTCTTTTGTCAAGCAACAAGCACAAAATGGTGTCGTTCGCTTATCTTTGATTTAACTAATAAGACTTTTTCTGTTTGTTTGTGTTTGTTTCCTATCAGGGTCTCAATCCACTTTTGCCCATATTTTAATCTAGAGTTTCCCCTCTTTGGTTTTAATTGTTCTCCATTATTGGTGGCGTTTCATGCTGTAAATGCACCATTAATAAACCTCACTCGGGTTGGGAATGTCGCTACAATGGAGTAGAACTTGGTGGGTGAACGTGAGTGTCTCCGATGTGCTTCTCAAAAAGGCAACATGACATAATGTTTAGATACACGAGTTTTGCCAAGTCTTGGGTTCAGATCCCTGCGTGCTTGCCAGCCAGGGTTAGGATTAATATTTTCAAGAATTGAGAATACAGTTGAGAAAGTATAAAACACTATTTAGCGCAAACATCTGGAACAAATAAGCCCTTAAGAAATGACAGATATTATTATAATTGTCACATTGCTCTATTTTTAGCGCTGTCTCACCGATTCTTTGGGTTTATGAAAACTTAAATTCCTTTTTCTTTTTTAAATTGAAACCAGTGTTTATTGGCGCATGCGTGCAGTACACAGCGAGCGCCTTCCCTGGGGGGTTGGCGCGCAGTTGTCGCCTTCCGCCTCCGTCCGCCTCCGTCCTTCCGTCTCTTGCTCCCTGTCTCATCTGAGATCCATCGCTGTGCTTCCTCCCATCTATTCTGTATTTTTTCCTTCACTTATATTTTGAGTCCTGACAGAAGAGGAACTGTGTGCTCTCCAAGCGTATGTCTGGCTGATACAGTTTCCTATTTCCATCCGCCTCAGACCCTTGACAGAAGGGATGGTTTTAGTTACCTTTAACACTTTTTAGTTCACTGAAATCCCAACCAGTGCCCTGAATTTCAAAGATAGGAAGAGGTCGTGAGAAAACGTCTCTCTTACCAGTAAGACACACGGACAGTGCCTGACTCTGTTCGCTCCAGATGTCCCGTGTGGCCGCCTCTCTATTTATTTCCTCCCACACTGGCGAGATTTCCCCCAGGAGAAGGTCTAGTGTGGTGTTGGTGGGTGAGAGAAGAAACATCCAGCCATCTGCACTTTTGCCCGGAATGCCCATGGCAGCGCAGGCGCGGGAGAAAACCTGCTCTATAGAACGGGTCCATTTGAACATTAAAACCTTTTTTTAAAATTCCTTTTTTCCTCATCAGTTCACAAAGTAGCAGACTTGCCACAGGACAGTAACCCCAGAATGATTGTAAGTGGCTCTTCCAAGACATTCCTAGCCTTTCACTATTTTTAAAAATTCTGTCTTGTGCACTAAGGAGCTCTCTATAAACAAGTTTCCTAAAATATCCCACTGAAAAACACCACCTGGCACTTAAACACCAAAAAATAACTCCTTTCTGTGAAACTGTCCTCTAGCCACGTATCTGTAGGCCTTTCGCTGCCTTAGATGGGTGTTCTGGTGGGGCTGTCCCATTGGCTATTGAGCAACAACACTGTGACAGGCACTGTGCTAGAAAGAGTAGATGTAGAGATTATGTCCGTCCTCAGTCACAGATGACTCTGAAGACAACACGTCGATAGAAGAGACACATGCTTGGTGCAAAATGAAATTCACAGTCATGGGGAGAAAATTCCCACAGGCCTGAGTGAAACAAGCACTAAAAACCGCTCATCAGTTACTTTCGTGGGGCGTGAGCTCAAAGGACACAGCCTTGTGGCACTTAAGAGAGTGCAACTGGGAAATGCTTAGGAAGCATAGCTTCGTGGGTTCCCAACGTCCTTTCCATGTTCATCGCAATGGTAGTCTCCTCAGCGCAGGCCCCCACCAGCTTCTTGGAAACCCAGTAGAAGCTAATGACAGTAGGTTCCATGGTGTAATGGTTAACACCGTAGACTCTGAATCCAGAAGCTAATGACACACTTTCTTTCTTTTTATGTTTGCAGACTGCTGTTAGCAAGGTACAGATTGGCATTTAATGTCCGGGGTAGGAGTGCAACTTCTTAGGAAGTCACAATGTCACCTACCCACGCTGTAACAATGTGGAAGAGACTAACTTGCATCACACATGTGCAGTTGTGCTGCGACTGCATGACAAGGGCTGGACTTTGGACAAGTCACCTAACGCCTGAGAAGGTCTGATCATGTGCCCTGGGCCTTCAGGTACAAGGTAGGTGAGTGACCCGCAGACAGTGCGCACAGCCTTGGAATCTACTGAACTCTGGTTTCCTCAAATGGCACTTGGCTCCAGGGTCTTCAGGTGTCCCACTGAGCGACACCGTGGTGCTGTCTTCAAAACAGGTACACAAATAAAAGCTCCACAGATGCACCACCTTCTTCCTGTTCGCAGCTCAGTACAAGTGACCACCTCTTCACACTAGACAGTGAGATTGCAGCAGGGAACAGGACAGCTGATGCTAGGGAGTCCAGAATTACAGACATCGCCCGAATAAACACTGTGAAAAGCTGAGCAATGAGACATACTCCCTGGGCTGGAGGTATAGCTCAGTGGTGTAAGTGCTTGCCGCTAAGCACTAAGGCCCTGAGTTCGATCCCCGGTCCCGGAAAAAAAAAAGAACGGAGACGCATTCCCTGGACTGAAGAAATTCCAGTCTCACTGAACATCACTTCACGCTGCAAGTTTTCAGCGGCATGAACTTTCAGTTCTGAGACCCGTTTCATTCCCTTTATGTTACACCCAGGGTGATGACACAGAACTGTTTGTTTCCATAAACATGAGAAATATCTGGACATAGAGCAAAATAATCAAGAGATACTGCAAAAATCTTACTTTTAATAAATTTATTAAATTGTTTTATATCATTACTATGTGAAAGCTGAAGTCAGTTCTGAGTTTGTAATTTCTTATACAGAATGAAACTACAAGTACATTTTAAGTCAAAGCATCAGTCTTACTAAAACCCTAAAATTGATAACTTGGGGAGAAGTATAAAGTTAAATTCACTGCAGCAACTTTGGGGACGGTTGAAGGAGGCTTGTTTTATGACACTTCCTTTTGACATGCCGTGGTTTTAATTCCAGAAACTGATTCTTCTCTATCAGACTAAGATATATTTTAGGCATTTGCGGTTTCCAGTTTGGATATGATTTCCAGTAAACATCTTTATGTTGTCTTCAGTCATTGTTTACCTATAATGAAAAGGATGACTATAAAAATTCCACACTGATGGAACCCATGGAAGTCACAAGTTGGACACCACCCTCTGCTTTCAGACCACCCTGAACCCTGGGTTGTTACCTGCACTGGACAGGCGGCTTTGCCTGGGAGTGTCACTAAAGCTAAGAAAAATACCAAAAACAAGGAGACAGCTCCCAGATGAGAAAAGTGTAAGCTCTAAACCTGAAGTGAACCTTCGATCTTTATGAGACGTGGTTAATGATCCACAGGCCGTGGCCGAAGGTCCACAGTCCAGGAGCAGCGCACACCCTCCCATCCCCCCTCCACACACATCCACCCAGGAAGGCAATCAAGACTGAGTGTGCCAAAGTTTTACTTGTAAGTCCACATTCTTATCTCATAGACACCTATATTCTGCAGAAGACTTTTCTCTCTGACAGTATGTAGGCTGGCCAAAGAGCAGGAGAAACGTCCTTGGGCTGCAGCCATCGCAAAACTTGATTTAATGCTCCTGAAAGTGCTCACTCTTCCCCAAATTCCTGTGACAAGCTTCGGCATGAAGTGTAATCACCACATTCAGTTTCAAAGTTCAAATGACTGTCCTTCCGATAGGTAAGCACATGCCCAGCACAGCACAGGATGGCAGAGAAATGTTAGGAGTCGGTAGTAACCTCTCCTGGAGAGGGACCTGGGCTACACACCACCTTCCCCCTTGGAGACACCGAGCTGAACCACTGGCCTAACAGCCGTTGTACTCTGCATGGCTGCTTACTGCCGGGACAGACTTGTAAACTTTTGCCTGCTTTCCCTTGACATTTGTCCTGTTTTTTCTGATCCTCAAAAGTATTTTAAAATTCTGCCTGGTTCTTTTACGTGTGAAAGTTTCTCACCTCACTTAAGAAGTACTAACTTGCTTAGAGTTGAAGTTCAGGATAAAAAGGGAAGGTTTCATTTTGCATTTGAAAAAGCATAGAATGGCTCTTTCTTGCAAAGGGAAGATGGAGGCGTTCGCATGTACCGGCAGCCCTCCACACCCCCAAGTTCTGCATCCAATCGATTGCAGTTCAAAATTATTTAGAAAAGAAATTGCATGTGTCCTGAACAGGTACAGACTTTTTCCTCTCACTGTTCCCTAAATAGAAAAGCAACTATTTAATATAACATGTATATTGCATTAAGTATAAGTAACCCAGAGGTGATTTATTAAGTGTGTAGGAGGACAGGCACAGGTTATATGAGACTAATACACTGCTTTATATAAGGGGCTTGAGCATCTAACATTTTGGTATCAAAAATATTGATACCCAAACGAGGGAGGAGGTTCACCCCTGGGCCCAGTTCCCCATGAATCCTGAGGGGTGACTGGATGGTCCATGAATTTATGCTTCTTCTTGGGAGAAGAGAGATCAGTCCCTGTGTTTTAAACTGATGACGTAATAAAAGGAGGATCCTTTTCACAAAAGAAGAAAAAGAAGAAGAAATGAAATGCAACATAAGAACAACAGAAAAAGCTAAGCAGCTCTTTCCTTAGAGTCAGCATAGCAAATGTCAGTCTGACATTTCCTTTAAGAGCACACTGTTATCACAAAGCAAGAGAAATGAAGCAGTTATACATGACAAATCCTTCATGGTGACATCTCTAGAACTGTTAGAAGCAGTGGTAGTTTGGGAAAATACCAAGGGATATTTGACTGTCCCTTTTCATTGTGTTTACCAAGGCAGACCCAGCTCATCTTTCCAGTCCTAGCTCAAAGGCTGGGAAGCCACAGGTGATACAGCCATGGAGCATGAGGGTGACCTTCTTCCTGGGACCCTGCTCACGCCTGTGAAATAACAGCTCCCACCCTCAGGAGCCATTCCACTCTGCTGCTTCCACCCCCCGTCCAAGGCTGTCAGGATTGTAACTTGGTCAGCTCTGTATTATTACTGTTTAGCACAGGCAGTGGGCACCTCACCATTAATTGAGCTTTGCAAAGGTATTTTAGGTAGAGTTGGTTGTCTGTGTGAGCATTGAATATACACAAAACAGAGAAGCACTGCCACAAAGAGGAAGTCAGTATTTTTTAACTCCTTCTGCTAAGAGCAGAAAAGGCCTGGCTATTATACACCACACAAACACAGGAGGACACCAGTGGTGGAAAGAAGGCAGACAGGTAAGAACCTCCAAACCCAAGGAGCTCTACTTTCAGCACGGGGCTGAGTTTCCTGAGATTTCTTCTCAGCTCAGATAGCTCCGACTTTGACCTGGGAAGGCAGCAATCTAGAAATGCCCAGGAATACCAGGAAATTAAAAAGTCCTGAGAGAGACCCGCTATCTCTCCAGCCAAAGGACCAGAAAGGTGACAGGGCCAGAAGACCCAACACACAGGCTGCTCTGCTCCAGTGAAGCACCGTGGCCCCTCCCATGCCAGAAAGGGCACAGTGGAGTAAAGAGTTGCCCAGCTCCCTGCCAGTGAGCATCACAGAAGGCTGAGTCAGGGACCAGGGTCTTCATCCCCACTGCCTCAGCCCCGAGGTAACTGTACAGACCTTTTGTGAGCAGCGACCGGGCCATGAGCAACCCCACCAGGAAGGCACTGACAGACACCTAGTGGGGGGCTGAATGCTGTCCAGTGGAGGCTGAGTGGGGAACCTGGACTCCAGTTTTCAATGAAAAGTCGTCCATATGAGCTGGGCATAGTGGCATATGTCTGTAATCCCAGCACTCAGGAGGTTGAGGCAGGAGGATCACCATGAGCTTGAGGCCAGTCTGGGCTACATAGTGAGTTCAAGGGCAGCCTGAACTATTATATAGCAAGACCTTGTCTCAAAAAAAAATCACTCATGTTTAGAAGCAGAAAAATCTTTGGAATGAAAAAAGAAGACAATCGACAGATGCAAACATTGCAGTGACACAGATGCCGGAGTTGTCTGACGAGCATTTACAGCAGCCATAATAAAAATGTTTCAGCGGGCAATGGCAAACGCGTTTGAAACAAATGAAGAAACGCAAAGTCTTAGCAAAGAGATGCAAGTTCTCAACGACCTGAAGATATAAAGAAAAAAAAGAAATTTGAGAAATAAAATATATCATGAATGAAATAATAAAAATCAGCGGACAGGCTCAAAAACAAAATGGAATAGACATAGGGAAAAATAATCAGTGAACTTTAAAATAGGAAAATAGACTCAAATACACACACAGATACACACAGCCTCAGGAAACTATGGGACTAAAACAAAACCCTGTAAAACTTTATTATTTAATACATTTCAGCTGCAGATTATAGTACCTACAGGTCTTGTGGCTGGCCTCACGACAGATGAAAAATGATTATCATAGGAAGGGCATATAAAAATCTTTGGTGTATTCATACAATATCTATATTGGACCCAGGTAACCCCAATGCTAAAATAGCATTTGAAGATTCACAGGTTGGAATGAAACTGTGAAGTCAATGCAATGGGGAGAAATCACATTTGTTTTGTCAGTTGTCAAGTCCTCAGAGACAATGTTAAGTGACAGGTGACACATTCTTTCCAAAGGCATTGAGCTTCAACATGACCAGCTAGGCAAAGAACAGCTCTGCTGCTGCTGCTGCTGAGGTCATCCTTGTACTTTCAGAAGTGCTTTTGCTGACCATCCCTATGACAAATGCCAGTCCACCTATGCTGACAGGCTTCACCCTAAAATTTCACCCAGAAAACATTCAGTTTTAATAGTCTAAAAGAACCAACTATTGAGGCTATTTTCAACTTCTATTAATTACCAGTGAACAAAATACAGTTTTTGTACCAATGTACAAAATATGATAATAGGTAGATATTCTCAAATCTTCTCTGAGTCCAACTTGTCAGAGCCATTAAATCTGAAGAAATCCAATCACATTTTAAAAAAAAAAACCACCAGATTAATAACTTGGCTTTTGAGGGAGTGTACAAAAAAGGTTAAAAAAGGATCTCAGAAATATTTGGGCTTCCATTAATTTTTTGATTAAAAGTAAAAAACAACACAACCCCAAGATTAAAAGAGTACAGAACCACTTTTAAATTCTTGTCAAGATACTAGTGTAATATGGACCATTCCAATCCTATTAATGAGCCTAGTGCTTGCCAACACCATAAAGGGTTATTGTCAATAATGTGATTCTAATATCTGGTGTCCAGACAGTCTTCACAGCTACTCCTCCATAAAGAGAAGTAGACGAGCAGTTAGGGCAAGGTCTGCCTCTCCTCCCAGAAGAATAATGCACGTGACTCTCACACATTTTGTCTGTATGAGATGTAACAAGAACACCTCCCACTGCCATGCTGAGTCCAAAGGTTCCCTGAGATGTTTGGAGTCCCGGTTCTAACTCCGCTTGCCAATTTCTAAACAATGCAACAGTGAGGGTACAGGACTGTATAAAACATAAGAAAGATTCTCTCAGAAAGACTCAGGGTGTGTTTTTGGTTTTGTTTTTTTCTTGAATTAAAACAACATCAGTCTTCTTCACTAAAGATGGGCAAATGTGTTTTCAACTTCAAAATGTCTACAACGGGCTGTTTTCTTTCTTGATAGAAGCTGAGTCCGGTGATGTGTTCAACATCAGTAACCCGCGCTCTGTGTAATTTCACCAGCTCCTCAATCCATGAGGGCTCACTCTTCTCATGCTACAAGGATGGAAAATAAAGAAGAAAAGTCACCAGGGAACACAGAGTCCCCCTTCCCACTCAGCTCTCCATCTCTCCCATGTAGCCTGCTATGGTATTTTGGAAATGGAGCAGCCATCAGATTTGTTAGGCATCAAAGGGCAAGGCATCATTCAGCAGCAAGGTGCCTGCCTGGCAAGCATGAGATCTTGAGTTCAATTCCTGGTTCAAAAAAAAAAAAATTGCTAGGCATCATACAGATTTGAGTAGCTTGCCCTCTAAGGTAAGCACTCAAGCTTATTTAGAACAATGGACTTCGGGGGGAAAAAGAAAGCATGGCTCAACAGCTAGTTCTATATTGCATAGAGACTGCAAGGAACATCATTAATGTGGAGTTAAAAAAAAAAAACGACTAGAAAACTAAGACTACAAGGTATGGTAGAAAGAGTATGGGAATCGCAGTGAAGAAACCTGGATTGCATGAAAAATGAGGTCAAGAGAGTCACAAAGCACAACTTCACTTCCGCTGAGAAGAGGAAAATCTTAGAGGAGAGGAGGTCAGAAAAGAACTAGAGGCCGATACACTCGCAAAGGGAAGCTGAAGCAGGGGCTGTGTCAGGCCGTAGAGACGGAAATCACACATGCATGTGCTGGCATGTATGTGAGACAGGCCACTGCAGGAAGTCAGGTGAGGGCAGTGTCCACTGGAGGCAAGGCTATGTATTCTGAAGACATCTGCCCCAAAGGGGCCATGCACCCTTGGGACACTATTAGTTGAAAATGATAAATACAAACTTCTTGTATATGAAACAGACCAACAACTTCCATTTTCCCACAAGCCTCCAGCTGCCCACCCCTCACATTCAGGCTCTTTCCCCGCACAACCCTGACGTTGGCAGTAGACTCCTTGACCAGTGCGTCCTGCCAACTGTCCCAGCATCCACAGGAAAACAGAATAAGAGTACATGTCAGGTGACTGTTCCCTTAGGCTAATTCCAGCCCAGTTACTGGCACAAAACAGAAGCATTCTGTAAGTATACTATACCTGAAACTAATCCTCTCCCTGGTCCAAGTCCAATATTTAGTATCTTCTAGGTATATTTCCATTACAGAATTTAATAAAAGTGTGTTTATCTACAATGGTGGCATGATAGCTTTGGGAATGGCTGAGTTCGAAGAGGAACTCAGTGTGTGACACACTGTAGCATTTACAAATATCTCAGCTGACAAGATGGACACATAAGCCTGAGGCTACCTTCTCCTTTCTGGCAGGAGAACACAGAGGTGAAATTTAGAGAAGCAAGAGCCATCTTCAGCCCATGCTGACCAAAGCCACACGCGAAGGGGGGTGGAGCTTTCCAGAAAGACAGAAAAGGCCCTGGTCCCTAGCAGTGCTGCTGCATCCCTGAACTTCCTGTTGTGTGATGTCACGGTCAATCACTACATGCCACCACTGTGCAATTTCTAAGTCCAAGTCCACTCAAGAGCCGTGCTCTTTTCCATAGTAGTGTCCAGTGTAGACAAACATGCAAATGCACACGTGTCCCACGTGTGAGGTGGGGAGGTAAAAGGACCCTACTTACGGCACAGCTCTCGCTGTTATCGGGCCTGTGAGGCAAGAGGAAGGCCATGGCGTCTAAGTTGCTACAATACAAGGGAGTCCCGGATGTGTTTTTACAGCTGGTCAGCACCACGAAGAAGTGGGTGGGGATCAGAACTTCTTGGTTACGGATCCTTGTGCTGTTCCTGTAAAATACCCAATGCTCAGCTTCAGACAGAAGTAACTTTCCTCTGCATTCTTCTGAGTCCACATTAGCCGCACATAATGAGTAGACTCATCCTGTGAGTCGGTGCATGTGCATGACACACCTTACTTCTTTTAAGGTCCTCGTCTCCTCCCCTCCAACGTCTCTTCCCATTTGCAAAAGATCTGCATCCATCTCCTACTGTTTGTTTTTATTTTGCTCTTTAATGTATTTATATTTGGGGTTTCTCTTCTAAAAGAAACCATACATGCCAGGCATGGTGATTCATACCTGTGATCCCAGCACAGCACATGGGAGGCTGAGGCAGGAGGATTGCTCCGAGGGCAAAACTAGCCTGAATAGCCTGGGCTATACAGCAATTTCAAGGCCAGCCCAAACTACCCTGAGACCCCATTCCAAAAAACCAAACCAAACCAAAACAAAACACCAAAAAACCCATATGACATTTAAGCTTGTGTGTCTTATTTATTTCACTTAGCGTTATGGATCTGAGATGCATCCATTTACCTACACATGACTTGAACTTATCCTTCTTTGTAGCAGATCTGTGGATCATTGGGACAGAACAGAGGACACAGAACTGAGCCCAGGTACACGCAGCCACCTGATCTTTGACAAAGGGGCCAAAAATACCCACTGAGGAAAGGTGGCCTTTTTAATAAATGGCACTGGGAGAACTGGCACTCCACATACAGAAAATTGAAGGTAAACTCCTATCTCTTCCCATGCACTAAATGAAAACCTAAACAGTTCAAAGATCTAAATATTAAGACAGAAACAATCTGCTGAAAGAAAAAATAGGTGAAATTCCTGAAGTCACAGGCATAAGCAAGCACTTTCTGAACAGAGCTGTTTTTAAAGAACATTTCAACAGAGCATATTTTCAATGCTTCTCAAGTTCAAGTTGAGTCAAATAATGAAATGTATTATATGAGCTTAGGTCATCATAATGCCCCAGTGTATTCTGCCAAATTAAGACTAAGAAGAAGAAGCTCCAAATCATTTTTATTTTCTGTTGAAATCTAAATGTTTTTCAATTCCATGTAAAGGCTTTAGAATTGAGACCCTAAAGAAAAATACTTTTGAATACTTACAGACAAGTTTCTAAATCACCACCGACAGCCTTTATTTATACCCTGTGCCATTATGGACAAAGAACAGACAGAGAGGAGCTTGTTGGGGATTTTCATCCCAGGGGACAGGAAGCTCCTGTCCATTCTTTGCTTTAACTGGATTTTTTTTCCTGTCCAAAAACTTCAGTTTAGCCTTTCTAGAAAACTGCAGCCTATTAGTAAGTATGTCCCATGCGGTATATCTACGCCTGTGTAATTCTATTTCCCTTGATTTAAAGCTGTGTTTCTCTCTTTGTTTTCTTCAGCATCTTTCAAAATTAAAGACAGTGGGGGGTGGATCACTGCGTACAAAACAAATGACCGCACGTGGAGGCTGTGAGAGGAAATGTACACAGGTCTCTGACCACATCTCACTGCGGCCTGTGAGCTGCTACACGGACCTCCTGACTCATGGGATAGAGTGAAGGGCTGTGGCTGAGCCTGATGTGCATCCAGATTGGAGTAAACAGCAGCCCTAAGTCGGCCCTCGAGAGTGCACAGTTCTCAGAGAGGTCGGGTCCCAGTGGAGTCTCTGATCTTTGCCTTGTACTCTCAATAGCAAAACTGCTTCCAAAACATGTCATTATAGCTCTAATAAAGTGTAGCCAGGGCTGGGGAGTAGCTCAGAGGTACAGGGCCACCTGAGGTTCATTCCCAGCAACCTCAAAAAAGTGAGCGGGGAATCAACCAATTTGTAAAACAGTCACCTCTGCCCTTCTGTTATAAACAGCACCACGGACAGTCCCGCAAAGTGACTGCTGTGTCACTGTCCTCCAGCAAGAGGTGACCAAAGGCTGGGCCATGAACCCAAGGACCCCACACCAGGTAGGCACTGCAGATCTGTAACACTGCTCATTGTGTCAGTAGCCCCCTAGACAGTTCTAGTGAGGGACATATCCACATTTGGCCACACAGAGGCCCAAAACGGAGCTCAAGGTGCCCACCTGTAATCCCAGCACTCAGGAGGCTGAGCCAGGAGAATCATTGCAAGCTCAAGACCAGCCTGGTCTATAAAGTGAGCTCAAGGCCAGCCTGACCTACATAGTGAGACTTTGTCTAAAAAAAAAGACCAAAAAAAAAAAAAAAACAAACAAACAAACAAAAAACACAGGAGCTCAAGAACTCAACCTAACCAGCTGGGAGAGAAACACCACTGCTCACACTAAAAGAGAAGTTCACCAAACACTGAGCTAGACCTCAAAACCAGAAACTTCACGAGGCTTCCGTTATGGTCAGCAATGCCCTATACACACAGCTGAGCTGTGCTGGACAGAAGAGTTCTGCAGCCCCCGCAGACGCCCAGGCCATTGACGGTGTCACAACGCCAAACCTACCTCTTCAGAATCTCGGCGGGGTCGCTGTGGCCATCATAGTCGAAGTCAAACACGGGGCCGCTGACCACATTGACACCGTTCCTCTCCAGGGCATACCTCGGTAGGAGGGTGTCATGAAAGTAGCGCCATATAACTGAAACCAGAAGGAAGACAGTCGTCTCCAAGAACACTGCACATGCTAGCCCACAACACTCCCCTACAACGTGGTCCTCGTTAGCATCTGCAGTCTGTGCAGATCGAGTCCCGTGTGGGCTCCATCTTAGTGTGAAGTGCAAAATGCACTCGTGGTTCAGCTCTGGCCTTTCAGTGGACTAACAGACGAATGCTGAATTCAACTCTGTTTTTAAGAATCCCTGCTAGTACCTCCCAATGAATGTAGAACACATACAATTGTTAAGCATGGCACTGTGCCCAACCAGGGAAATGATTCAGACTCACTGTTACAGTCTCAATTTTCCCTCTGAAATATTCACAAGTGTTATGGATGTAAATAAGACACCTTATAAGCGCTACACACATAGTCCCACATTGGTTGAAATGTGATGTGTAGTTTTTTGCCTGTAGGAGCAAAATGCTACCATAGTTAAGGATGTAAACTCTATTTATTTTAAAAATAAAAACAATTAGTAGGAATTTCAAATTTGTTAAGACTGGGAAACAGATGAAAAGTTACACATAGATGGGTTTCTTTTCACTGTTTTTTTCAGTGTATGTTCGAAATACCTTGCAGTTCACATCATTTTGGGGACCGGCGTGTGGACGGAGCCTACCATGATTACCTTTGATCCCTTTATCTCTCCTCCATCCTCAGCTTCCCTCCTCCTTCCCTTCCCCACTTCCAACAAGTCTTCCTCGGTTTCCTTATACAGTGTGCATGAGTTGGTTGCATTAGCTGGGTAACTTTAAGAAGACTATTACATACTTTTCTCTCAAAAATATTTAGGAACTTTTAAATATACAGCCTGGCGTGGTGGCGCACACCTGTAATCCCAGCACTCAGGAGGCTGAGACAGGAGGATTATTGCAAGTTCAAGGCAACCCTGGGCTACAAAGTGAGCTCAAGGCCAGCCTGAACTGCATAGTGAGACCCTGTCTCAAAAAGACAAAAACACCTACAAACAAATTTTAAATATAAAGCAGACTAGACCTTAAAAGATAATTCTAATATTTGTATAGTTTTCTTGTGCATTTTAGGACTTTCAAAATTAAAACCATTTTTTTAACTACATAGGTCTCACTATGTAGTTCAGGCTAGGTTTGAGCTCACTACATAGCCCAGGCTGGCCTTGAACTCATAGTGATTCTCCTGCCTCAGCCTCCTGAGTGCTGGGATTATAGGCCACACCCAGCTAAAATTAAACAAACCTTTAGAAATGTATTTGATATTTAGTTATTTAGTTTAGTCTACAAATCCTATTAAATATAAATTATACCTATGTGTACTGAAATTATAATGTTAGAACTTTTTACCTTGAAAACTCTGGTACATCGGCACGATATTAGTAGTGAGCAATGCCTCAGAATATATTTGACTTGAAGATATACTCAGTTCTAAAAAGAAAAAAACAGAACAATTTTTCATTCTTTGCAGATAACATTCAAAATTAGAGTTTCTCATGGTGTAGGGTGGGGGGAATTTAAACAAAGTTAGCTGAGTATCTTCTTGAACTGGAAAGGGCCTCTTTGCTACTGCAAGAAAGGCAGGTGCATTACATTTACCCCATAAAATTTTTTAATTTTTCCTTTTTCAAGACAATTTGTCAAAGAAATAGAAACTACAATAAGAAGATCCTCAAAGGAAACACATTCAAGCTTCACTTCATTTGCCTAATTTCAGCCGCAGAGCATCGTGCTGGAGTCTCCCTTTCTAAACCCTTCACAGTGGCAGGGACAGGACCCGCTGCAGGTCAGAACAGCACCTGCTGCCCAGAGCAAACGCTCCAAGCTGTAGTGCAGGTTTTAAGGCAGGAGAGCAATGATGCATGAAAGAGGAGAGAGGTAGGGTCGGGGAGGCAGAGCTTACGTGGTGGGGCGAGGAAGCCATAACTCAGTTTGGCGTTGTTTTTATAAAAGGAACACTTGTGGACAGGACTCAGAGGGACACGAAGGTCCTGGTACATGCAGTTGGAGAAGTCTGCTGTGGAGAATCCATCCTGGAGAAGAGAAGGAAAAGAAGCTGTAGGTGTTAGGCACAGGGAGAAGACGGGCATCACTTTGCCAACAGGTGAGATTAACTTGTGCCATCTGCCCCCACTCTCCACTTTCCCCAGTTCTGCACTGGTGTATTCTCCTCTTCTCTAACTGAAAGGTGAAGATTCATTACAAGGTTCAGGATACTAATTCCTTGCCATATATGTGCGAACATCTTCCTATACTGTGCAAATTGCATTTAGTTTTTTAACTATAGTTTTAAGCATGTTACACGGTATCATGCTGATTATAATGCATCGCTGAAAGTCTCTGGGAGGAGGAAGGAAAGCCACTTAAAAGCAAAGGAAAGCTCCAGAAGTAGTGGTGACTATGAATTCATGCAGCTTTAGTTATATCAGAAAACTGAAAAGTCAGCTGGGCATGGTGGCGCACGCCTGTAATCCCAGCACTCGGGAGGCTGAGGCAGGAGGATCATTATAAGTTCAAGACCAGCCTGGGCTACAAAGTGAGCTCAAGAGCAGCCTAAACTGAATAGAGAGACCCTGTCTCAAAAAGACAAAAAGAAAAGAAGAGAAAAGAAAAGAAGAGAAGAGAGAGGAGAGGAGAGGAGAGAGAGAAGAGAAGAGAGAACTGAAAAGTCAACCAGAATCAATGACCACCATAATTACAGTGTTAAACGACAACAAATATAAGAGGTGCCCACAAAATACGGTGAATGCTACATAGTATGAATTCAAGTGAAAAACAGTATTTGGAAGTGGTCTTCAAAATTTTAAAAATTAGGTTCAAAACACTACACGAATATGTGAATGTGTGTATGATATATTTTAACATAGAAACTACTTATGTACACACACAGCCCATCTTCATTTAGCAGCCTCAGCAAGTATTAGTTGTAACTGTATTCATTCAGTCCAATCGCTACCCTCTGGGAAACCAATCTAAGCACATCCTACAGCTCAAGCCTTTCTGAAAATTGACACCAGACAAAAGGTCCTACACAAAACTACAACGCAGTTTTAAAACATTAAAACAAGGCCCACAAAGGCACACGTTTCTCATCTCAGAGGCATTTGCTCTGTGGCGCCTCAGAGCTGCACAGCTGGCCAGGGGCGCACCTGCACCCGGAGCCAAACTTTTCTGCTTTCCTGACCAGCGTCCCCCCACTCCGGGGACAGCGCAACACTGACAGACTTGCTGTCAAGCTTTCGCTAACAGCGACCTGCAACCCACAGGCAGCCAGAGAAGCGACAAACACTTGCATTTCTCTCCACGGTGTAGGACGTCCAGAGGGGCATGAGGATGTCCTGGCTGTACCCACTCACGAACCAGCGGTGGTAGAGCAGACACACACCGCTCTTCTTCTCCACGAGCCGGGGCCTTCCGTAGGGTACAGCTCCCCGGTCAACGTTCATCTCTTGAGCCCCAAAGGGAAAAGGAAATGCAATGCGTATGTACTGTATAATAATATCTGGTCACATGCTTGTCCTACTCTTTTCCTCCGCTTGATCATATTGAAAAATTGCTTTTAGCTACAAAATAAACATAAAAACCAATAGCAACTAATTAAAAGAGTAGCTGGGCGTGGTGGTACCCGCTAGTGATTCCCAGCACTCAGGAGGCTGAGGCAGGAAGATGACCATGAGCTCAAGGCCAGCCTGAACTATGTATCAAGCATCACTCTGTCTCAAGAGAAAATAAAACCAAAACAGAGCGGGACCATAAAAAAATTAACAAAACCAATGTGGTTCATGGCAATTTTTGCTTATAATGCTACTAAAAGATCAAAGTGTTATCAACGTTTACAAGGGGGAACTACATGAAATTGCTAGAAATTCCAATTAATTAGGACTTGCATTACCAATTTTTAACATTATGTTGATTGCCCATTCTTTAGGACACACCGCACCAAGCACATGTGGGAACTTAGGAAGCAAAAGCCTCAGCACTCACACTGTGAGACCAAACTGAGTGAAATGATACAGATATTTATTGCTCTTTTCTAATTACCAAACGCTTTGTAAAATTCTTTTATATCATCTAATTCTTAACATCTCACAATGAAGTAAGGTTATACACATCTATTTTATTTAGGAGAAAACAAAAGCTCACAGAGAAAAAAATCCTTCTTCCACACACACACAGCTAAGCTCATACTCAAGGCAGAGCTACTCCATTCTGAAAGTATCTCTGTTTTTATACTCTGCCAGGTGGAGATAAAAAGATTTCTGCCACCCCAACATTTAGAGTAGGGGTTTTATGCAGACAGGCTCACGTCAAGATTAAAGCAGACTTTACCTCTACCTTCCAGCAAAAGAAAAATCAGTCAAGTAATTTAAGGATCAGAGATTGCATCAAAGTGACTCCGATCATCCCAGACAATCCCTGACAAATTTCAGTCACCTATATGTCCTTAATTTTCATTCAAAAATTACAAAGAAATAACTCCTAGGTAAAGAAATCAATTTATAACCTCTTATAATTAATTAAAAACCTGGTCAGATGTATACCAAGCTGGTATTTTGTTTGTATGTTTTGGATTTTTGAGAGAGAGTTTTGCTATGTATAGTTCAGACTGGCCTTGATCTTGCAGGGATCCTCCTGCCTCTGCCTCCCTAGGGCTGGGATTACAGATAAGCAGCACCACACCTGGCCTAAGCCAGTATGTTAAAGGAAAATTAAGGCTCCATGGCAAACATATAAAAATCTTCAAAATTTCAAAACACTTCCATAATGTTCACAAAGAGTGATTTAGATTTCAGTAAATGTATCATGCACCATTTCTACTGTAAAGTGACCCTTCTTCCCTTATGCCTAACAGGCTAGACTCAGGCAAAGCAATAGCTGTGTTTCAACACATGGGCCTCCATGATTGCTTTTATTTTGCTGGTTGCCCCTAAACGAGGCCCCAGACCAATACTCTGTGGTTCGTGCTGCTGAGCAAAAGCTGTAGGGAGCGGGTTGCAGGGGGGGCCCATGTGTTACCTTCCGTCCTGGTCAGGTTAAACTGCGTCTGAAAATCCTCAATAGGCAAAATCTGAAAACAAGTTCATAAAACTCTGTTAGGGTTGGGGAGGCCCAAGAGGATTCTGTAACTCAGCCCCTCCTTTACCAAGCCTAAACTAACCCATCCTGGAACAAAGATCAGACTCCCAAGTCTTGTCTAAGTAAAAGGGTTTCTTTTCCACGATGGGGAGGCTGAAGGAGAAATGACTAAGATTGTCCACATAGGTGGAACACCAGCAGCTGAAAACCAGTAATACAAACCCAGCTTTGTATGCCTTGTCCTCTCCAGTAGCTCTCGATGGGCCTAAACCAGGCCCGAAAGATAACAGGAAGAAAAACGTCAACGCTTCCCGCTGCTGGCTGCCTTCACGACTTACATCGGTTTGGCCCCTATCATCAGGTATTTTTAATCTTGCAGCAGCTGTTAAGATACTCACTGGATACTGACTATTAAGATCTACTACAATACTAATACTAATATTGATACTAATTATTAAGATTTACTTATAGTTACTGAGATATACTTACAACTCCATGACGACAGGAGGAAAAAGAGCAGTGTCACATACCCATTCTGCACAGAAACGCCCCTTTCCCCTAAACCCACACCAGGGCGGCCTGTCTTGGACAGAGAGGACACTGCGATGAGCTTACTCAGCTCAGTACAGCACCGGATGATAAAAACAGCTGAAGGTGCAAAATGGGGGAAAATAAAGAGGTCCTAGTGCGAGAGACGACTGTGTGTGCTGTGCACCTCCTGAGGCATTTCTCAGTACTCGCCGCGCCCGCACGCGCACGCGCGGAGGGTTCGGGCTGCACCTCTCAGAGCTGCTCACCGAGGGGTCACAGGAGCAGCCCAGGGTGTCTGCGGGGGTCCCTGTGACGGGGCATTTCACGGGGGGCTGTGCTTCTTTGGGGTGCGTTGGGGTGTAAACGGGGTGCTTCAGAAGATGGTTGAGACTTCCATGAGTTCCATTATTCGGAGCAGGTGTCAATTTCAGTAAATCTGTATAATTCCAAGGATAGGAAAGAGCTACTTAGAAGGTGCAAACCAAGGAAACAGGCAGGCTGATACTACAGCTTGTATCGTTTGAAAAACATAAATATATATAGAGATACGTATGTAACTATAGCTAGACAGACAGATTCAGGACGCAGACAGAGACAGAGACGGAGATAAAGATGGAGGTAGAGCTCTCCTTTACCTTTTTAACTAAAACTGTAAAACTTGTTAGGCTTTGAGACTATTTGTGAGTATGCTATTCTGAGAAGAAATACTGATCTGTATCCTCTACTTTTCTATAAAACTTTCTGAATTTTAGAATAATAATAATAATATAATAGCAAAGAAATACTATACACCAGCCATGGATTTCAGTATTTTTAGGATGTATTAACTGATTTAAAGTTACTGGCTCCTAGTCAAAGAATTATACTCAAGACATATTTAATAGTTTTGCAAATGCCCAGTATTAGCAGAAAAAGGAAATAACACGTAAAACCCAGTGCCTCACCACAACAATACTAGTTCGAAAGATACAGACTAAGTAAAAAATAGGCCTGATGGCCTGGCCTTTGCTTCCACAACCTTAACATTGCTATCCATTCAGCTGTTACTGCTACCGGAAGTTCCACCATTTTATTCACCTTTCACCCTCCCCAAACTCTATCCTTTGGCTTCTACCACGATTCTGACCCACGAGTTAGAGAATTTAACCCCATGGTCTAGCACTGTGTAGATGCCCCACTGAGCACTGGACTGCACCAGTGTGTAGCCCAGATGAAAAGTCAGACAAGTAATGAGAAGCAACATTTTGTTCATTTTTTTTTCCAGTTGTGTCTGGGTCTGAAGACGAAAGGGACAATGTGAGGGTCTGATTTCCGTCATCACATCCCCACCCAGGTGCCTGGTACATGACCTGCTTAGGAATGTCCTCCAACTCTCCTCTAAGAAGGGAGGAGAGCTCCTGTTCACACTCACCGCACATTAAGTTATAGACTTCAATATTTTCAAAGGTGTCAACCTCCACACCATGCTTGAATCCAGGTCCATAGCCAATAAAGAGAGCCTGGGTGGGCCAGAAAAGTAACACTTTGTCAGTGCAGTTTAGTTATGTGTAGAGTTGGTGCATAAATGTACACGATGTGCATTTTAAATGTGTTAAGATGGGGAAACACCCTGCCTTGGTGGCCTTTTGGGATGTTGTTTTAACCTCAGTCGCATGTATAATCTAAAGACACCTAGAACACTTCTCTTAGTTTTGTTACTCTCCTGGACTTGAGAAGCAGGACAGAATGGATGGTGGACTCTTCTCCCTATGAAGCGGTACACAGTATTGGTCTCACCCTGCCCACCTCCCACAGAGCTGCAGGGAACAGTTACTGTTTTTAAAAATTTATAAGCATAGGCAAGCCATGTGTGCAATCCCACAACTCTGGGAGGCTGATACAGGAGAACTGCAAGTTCAAGTCCAGCCTGGACAATATAGCAAGATAGTATCTCAAAAAAAAAAAAGCACTGGGGATGTAGTTCAGTCCCAAGGTCCTGGGTTCAATCCCTAGTGTTGAAAAAATAAATAAAATAAAAATAAAATGTAAGATATTATCTTTTTTTTCAGAACATAAGTATGATATTTTTTCAGATAAATCACTGGCTTTCTTTTGTAGTGAAGTAATCCACTAATGGTGCACAAATAAGTATTAGCAATTTCATAAATGTTCTCACACGGGCATGAATATGAATATAAAATATTAAGAAAATTCTTTATTGTCCAAAGAAAGCTGTACAAAATATGCTTAATAAAAATATTAACCTGTGTTTTTCAGTCTCCCACTTTATTTTTATTTATTTATTTATTTTTTGCAGTACTAGGGATCGAACTCAGGACCTTGAGCTTGCCAGGCAGGCGCTTATTCCACTGAGCTGTATCCACGGCCCCAAGTTTCCCACTTTATATATTCACTTCTCTTTAGGTTTAGTTCTATTTTCTTAAAGAATGAAAGGTTGGGGGGCTGGGGATATAGCTCAGTGGAATAAGCACTTGCCTAGCAAGCGCAGGGTCCTGAGTTCGATCCCCAGTACCGCAAAAAAAAAAAAAAAAAAAAAAAGAAAGGTTTACTTACTTGCATATTTGAAAATACATTGTCAGAGCCATGAAATCCACCTGCACAGTATTTGCTTTCCTTGGGATTCCTATTTTGACATGAATTAATAATATAAAATCAATTCATATAACACAATCGGTAACTAGAATTTCTTTGTTCATAAAAAACAAGTAACTATTTTGGTTTTGCTTTTACCTTTTATTTTGGTCTTTGATTTATTTTTAATTTATAACATTATACAAATGATTACCTACAGCTTACATAAACAGAAAGAGGACACTTAGTAGACATAGTGAAAATTGAATAGCTACCTGAATTATTCAGTCCTCTCCTGTATGATTCCTTCAAAACAGACAGCCCACAGACCATCTGATCAAAATCACTTTTGGAGGCATAATTCTCATCGTAGCATAATGTGAACATTATGTTAAAAACTAGAGAAAAGAATTTCGAAGCAGATCTCCTGAGATGGAGTGCTCATGTATGTATCTCCAGTAAGGATTCATTACACCCAACATAAAGTAAATAAAACAATTTAGCTTTGAAATATCTTTTTCTTCTTTTGGGAGGGGTTGTTTTATTCTGTTTTGTTTCATTTTTTTGAGACAGTCTCACTACGTAGCTCAGGCTGGCCTCAAACTCATAGCGATCCTCCTGCTTCGGTCTCCCGAGTTCTGGGGTCACAGATGTCCCCTACCAGGCCCCACTTCTGGGTTCTCTTCTTTATGCCGTATTGCTTAGAGTAGACTTGTCTATGAAGTGAAAGAGGTGCCCAACCATTAGCACCCAGATGAAGTCCTTTTGAATTCCATAACTACGATATTAATTAGCTGTGACTTTACACAAATTTAATTATCTTCTTTTAATGTCTCATACAGGTCATTTGTAAAACCTCAATGATATGGGGTGAAAAAACACTTGGCACATGGTACTTAGTCACTAAGTAGTAATTCTCCTATGAGAATACAAATCATCCCAGCACTTGGGAGGCTGAGGCAGGAGGATCACTGCAAGTTCAAGGCCAGCCTGGACTATATAGTGAGACTCCATCTCAAACAAACAAACAGAAAATTTACAAGCCAAGGGTGAAAAATTCTGGGTCAAGTGAAGAGGATCCTATTTGTAGAGTTTTCACACAGCAGCATCATTAGAAAGGGCAACATCGTTAGAAAAGGCCTACTGGTTGCCCTGGGTTACTGACAGGCCAGGCTGCACCTTCCAGCAGGGAGATGGCGGAACTTACAGAGCGAGTTGCCACTGTGGGTCCAGGTAGAATGTCAGGGGCTCGATCCTGTTGTTTTTGGCAAAGTGAAAACGCTTGGGGAGGAAATGTTTCAGGTAAGGTCTGAAGTGCTGCTTGGGTTCGTGACACTGAAATTGCAAAAGGTCAGAACAAAACACAAATGTGTGCTATTATTTCCATACTGGCAACATCTCTTGAAATTCTTCTTAACACCATATAAGTTTTTTCTCACAAACATTTTACCAGCCTGCCCAATCAGTTGCAGACAGAAAAAGAATATTCTTAGCCAGGCGTGGTGGCGCGCACCTGTAATCCCAGCACTCGGGAGGCTGAGGCAGGAGGATCATTACAAGTTCAAGGCCAACCTGGGCTAC
This sequence comes from Dinomys branickii, assembly GCA_004027595.1. Lineage (NCBI taxonomy): Eukaryota > Metazoa > Chordata > Mammalia > Rodentia > Dinomyidae > Dinomys > Dinomys branickii. The sequence continues at coordinate 121,091 of PVLD010000038.1, read as the reverse complement.
AAAGTGAGCTCAAGGCCAGCCTGAACTGCATAGATAGACCCTGTCTCAAATAGACAAAAAAATAGCAGTTGTTGCATTCTGAGAGGCTGAGGCAAGATACAAGTACAAGCCCAACCTGAGCAATTTAGACGTCTGAAAAAATAAAATAAGATATAATAAAATAAAAGACTAATAACAAAATAAAATAAAGGACTGGGCTTGTAGCTCAGTGCAAAAGCCTTAGATTCAATCCCCAATATTGAAAAAAATAAAATAAAATAAAAATATTCTTGCTAGTTGTATAACTGACAAGGTGAATATTCCAAGCCAGTTGAAATTTTCTTTTCTGTCTTTTTTGGGACAGAGTCTCACTGTGCAGTTCAGGCTAGTCTTGAACTCAGTTTGTAGCCCAGGCTGGCTTTGAACTCAACAATCCTCCTGCCTCAGCCTCCCAAGCTAGTTGAAATTTTTATTGGATATCCTAATTGTTATTGCATAAAAGTCCCAGGACTCTTAGACTGTGTCACCTGATCACCCTAGATCACACTGAGGTCACAACTTATAATCTTATTTTTCTTCTCTTTTTCCTTTCCTTCCTTCTTTCCTTCCTTCCTTCTTTCTTTGCAGTACTAGGAACTGAGCCTAGGGCATTCACACCAAGCTATATTTCTAGCCCTTTTTAAAATTTTTTTACTTCAAGACAGTGTCTTGCTAAGTCATTATTTTGCCTGGTCTGGGCTTGAACTTGTGATCTTCCTGCCTCAGCTTACCAGAGTGCTAGGATTACAGGTAGGCACTACCAAACCTGGCTTGGAAGAAAATATATCATCAGGCTGTGTTTATGGCAGTACAGCTACATGTTGTTACTTCTGGTACTGTCATACACATTTTACAGCACTAGTAAGGAAATTCTGAAAAACCTTCAAACACAGATTATTGGATCATATCCCCACACACCTGTAAGAGCTAAAGATATTGGTCCATACAACCAGCAATTCTAATCCTAACAATAGACATTGAAAGCCCCATTAACCATACCAAAATAACAATAACCAGACCATGGGAATAAAGATACTCACAGAGAGATTTCTGGCAAGGCCTTCATAATTAACTGAGGGGGACAAACGTTAAGAATTAGTAGTGGGTGACATGCTGCAATTAAAAATAAAAATACTACAAAAATGTACAATGTCAGACTCAAATTGTACATGTAAATACCAAAGCCGATTTCAAACTCATTCAAGGCACCGCACACTGGCTACTGAAGGCTAAGGTGGGTCCTTCGGCACCATCCTGTGATGGTGCAGAGGGCAGGGTTCTGTCACCAGGTGAAAGCAAGAAACCCTTGTGATCTGTTCTACCACCGCCCGCCCACCCCTCCTCCACCTGTCCACCCTCCGGCCGGCCGGCTACTCACCCCCTGTTCATCTACCCGCCACCTAGAGCTCCGCCCATCCGCCTATCTACCCAAATGCACATACACAGCTAGACCTAGTGTGACTTCATATGTGCTTAACATACACACAGCAAATACCTGGAAAAACATATTCCAAACCGAACAACGGTTATCTCTGAAAAGGGGAATCGGGTTGTGAAGTAAGGGGCTCTGCGTGGGAAAATATCTGGAAAAACATTTTACCTGGTTTAAGCATGTGACAGTTTTGTCATTTCTCTCTAAATGATGCAGTGTAACAATTTTTCATATAGCATAATATGCCTGTGTTTTATTTTGGGTATTTTGATATTCAGTGATAATTCTAGCATTAGAATTATCCAAGTAAAAGGGACATAGGGAAACACTGAGAAAAGGACAAGTAGGTGGGTTTGAAGCTGAATTTTCAGTGTAAGCTCAATGAACGTCCGGAGTGTACATGTTGCACCGCATCGGTGATTGTCCAGCTTTCTAAATTTTCTTGAGCTCTACCTTTTGAGAAAACCATCCAGATAAACGAGTATATATTACATACATAGTGTATATGTATATTTATGTGGGTATATGTATGTGTGTATATACATATACATATTATATACATATTGTGTGTTATGTGTATATGTGTGATACAGAGTTTCTGTTTGAATTTGGAAAATGTGACTGTGCAGGCAAGGTAATAGTGTAACTTAAGTTTCACACCAAACTCAAACATCTCTGGTAGTGCCAATGCCCGTTCAGTGTTTTGTTTTGTTTTGTTTAGTTTTTGTCTTTTTGAGACAGGGTCTCACTATTCAGTTCAGCCTGGCCTTGGAGTCCAGGCTGGCCTCGAACTCTCAACGATCCTCTTGCCTCAGCCTCCAGAGTGCTGCAATTACAGGCAAGTGCCACTATGCCTGGCTGCCCATGCAGTTTTGTCTTTTTTTTGAGACATGGTCTCACTCTGCAGTTCAGGCTGACCTCGAGCTCACTTTGTAGCCCAGGCTGATCTCAAGCTCATAACAATCCTCCTGCCTCAGCCTTGCAAATGCTGAGATTACAGGTGTACACCACCATCCCAAGCCTGCCCATGCAGTTCTAAAACAGGTTATATAATCGTCATGTATAGTTGTCCTTCAATGTCCTAGGGCTACGGGGCCCATGAATATCACAGTTCCCAGATGGACATAAAATGAGTGGCACAGTATTTGGAACTAATATACACATATCCTCCCACACACGTCAGATTACTCCTAAGGCCTCACGTAGTGCAAATGCTGTACGGAAATTGTCACACTGGACTATTAGAACGCAATGACAAAACATTGGCACATGCACAACATGGATAAAACGTTTTCCCAGATATTTTCAGTCTGCAGTTGGCTGAATTCACAGATGCAAAACCATTACATATGGAAGGTTGACCATGCTACATTTCTATATTTTATTTTATTTTATTCTATTTATTTTTGGTACCAGGAATCAAACTCAGGACCTTGCACTTATTAGGTAGGCATTGTGCAGCCAAACTATATACCTGGCCCCATTTCTAGATTTAAAAACAAATACTAATTCTGCCTATGGAACTTGTACTTTGTGCTAATATATCTCATACCCATTTTCCTGCAATGGAATCTGTTTTTAAATTAATATTCAACCGTATCTACCAAAATCTACTTCACTCCAAACCTAACCTAATTCTGACAACTCAGAATACCTTATTTTTATTTTCAGATCTACTTCAAAACTAATAGTGTTAAAAAGATTTTTTAAAATTGACCTACATATCAGATAGTTTTCAGGGACGGCAATCAAAACACAGATACCAAAAGCTGGAAAAAGTTACAAAATGGGCTGATGTGTGAAAGAAAACATCTTCCTTTTTTTGGTAACCTGTGTCAGGAGAGAAGGTAAAATTTCTTCTCCTTTCCTCCTTCAAAGCTGCATTCTTGTTGCTTTTTGAAATGGTTTAAAGAAGTCAGTTCAGAGGACAGAAATCGACTGCTCATCAAATCGGTCATCTCTGCCAGCATTCCTCCTCATAACAGAACATTACTCTCACATGATGTAAGTCATATTAATGCCATTAACTGTCTAAACTTGAATCGAGTTGAATTTTTCCCTTAAACTTTTTTCTACTACAATCTTGAACCTACTGTAAAGAAAATGTACCGTGCCACAGCAAACTGTATTATGATCACCAAATAAGAGGTTGGCCCGTGAATAAATATCAGAAAAATAAGTGATTAGGTTCGTGGCCTTGTCCCATAAAATTCACTGAAGTACTGGAGACTATGAAACACTGATTCCCTATCATTTCTAATGATTTGGAGAAATCTCTTCCTAACACAACCATATTGAAAGTTACAACAGAGACGTACTTACACGAATAGAATTCATTGAGCTCATCAGATGGTCTCAATCGAGCGGCAGGTCCATAGAAAACCTTAAGGTTTTTAACATCCCCCAAATATTTATTCAGGTACACATACTTTTTACAACTGCCTTGTTCCATGCCTAGGAGAAAGAAATCCAAAAGCACGTTGCCACATTGATGAAGAATGTGATACAGAAAGCAGAATTTCCTCCACTTCCAGAATTAACTATATATATGCTCAACATATGAGTTGAATATATTGGCTGATAATAGTTGCTATCAGATGCTCATCATCAGATGCTCAGTTGCTATCAGATGGATAAGGTGCAGAATTTCAGCTATATTGGCCATTTCACTTTTTTCAAACCACCTCCTTGGCTACTGTGTTTTGTCCTGCACGGCGGCCATTCTCAGGTTGATGTAGGTTGTCGGTTGATGTCTTTTCCTTCTACTACCTAGCCAAAACTCACTCTGCACAGCCTGTTTCTTTCCCCTACCTTTAATAAAACTTTGCTACCATTACAAAAAAAAAAATTCCCTTTCCTTCACCCAAAATCAGTTTAATGTTTCTTCTTATTTATCTATTATAACATCATTCCACTGTAAGGAAGAATGTCATATCACAGATCCAGACAGCTCTTTGCCCAAAAGCACCTCACATTTTGGCTGGGATTATAGGTGTCAGACTCACTGCAGGGCTGGCATTTCTGAGACATGTAACACAATAGGACTCTTTCTGCAATTATTTTTGAAGCAAACCACAAACACGAATGCAAAAACAAACAAACAGCCTACTTTCTACTTTCTGTCATGCACGCTGCTTCTTCAGTCACGCAGCTGTACCTAAACCTGTGTCACCAAGATTATGTTCTACAAAATTAAAATAATGTATTGTCAAAATTAATATACACAGCCCCTAAAGTTATATGGATTATGCTACATAAAATTGAAAAGGCACATAATAATGTGTTTTGATTAAATTTAAAACTGTGGCGTGCCCAAAATTTAACACTGAAAAAACACTTTTTGAACTATCCCAGTCCTGGTGTAGGCTTTTCCCAAATCAGAAGGTACTTGCATTATACTGGCCAGCACTTAGGTTTCCATGAACTCTGTGTTTCACTCATGCTTTACATTTACTGTAATTTCTTCCAAAAGACTTTCCACAAGGAACTACATTTTTAAAAAATGTGTGACCTATGCATTCAGAGGGAACCATGGAAAGAAAATCTACCAAGTGAACTTTTTTTGATATGACTTAATCTGAGGAGTAAACGAGTCAAATATAGGTTACCGTGATCTGAAACCAGGATGAGGTTCAGGCATTTGTCCAGCTTGAGCTCTCTGAGGCCCTCCATCAGCATGCCGACCATGCTGTCCACCCTCTGCAGGGCTTTGATGACCTGAGATGGAAAGCAACCTCATGTGACCAATGCTACAGTATGGGCTATCTCTACATGAAGCCATCTCTATTTTTAAAATACATGAAGACATGCTCAGCAACACTGGCCATTAGAGAACTGCACATCAAGAATGGCCACCATCAAGAAATCAAATAACACATGCTGGAGGCATGGGGGTTACCCTTCTACGTTATTGCTGGGAATGTAAACTAGTACAATCACTGTGGAAATCAGTATGGAGATGCCTCCAAAAACTAAAACAAGAAAGCCCATCCAACCCTGTTAGTACCCTACTAGATATCTTTCCAGAAGAGTTTAAGACAATGATATTACAATGATACACTCATACCCATGTTTATGGCAGCACAATTCACAATAGCTGAATCTGTTCATCAACACATGACTGGATAAAAAAAATGCAGTGTTTATACAAAACAGAGCACTACTGTGCCATAGAGAAGGATAAACTTGCATCTTCTGTAGGAAAGTGGGTGCACTCTGAGACCATAATGTTAAGTGAAATAAATCAGACACACAATTCGTCACATAATTTCTCTTATATGAATCTGGAGTGAAGATGTGAGATCACAGCCTCTTATCCCTGGGCCTCGGGAAGCAGTCAGACCGGGTCTGTGATGGGGGCTTCAGGCAGTGCCATCTCACCCTTCTGGATGGCCAACAGTAGTCAGAGATGCCTTCTTTCCATATCTTAGGTCACAGGTAAAATAACGGTAGAAGGGAAGTTACTTATATGAGGAAAGATACTCAAGCCATTTTCACTTTCATTTCCTGTGCCCCAAGATATCAAAGTGCCTCAGCCACATGAACACTGAAAGCAGCAAGTGTTGTTTTAAAGTACAAAATAGGTGGCAGACATAGCCAGGAGCTGGCTATAGGTGTCAGGTCAAGCAAAATGTTATTCTATGAGCATTAGTCCATGAGCTGGTTCCTAGAGTTCCCTAATAATCATTCAATAAAGAAAGATTATTTGTGTATCTCTCTATATTTTTTTTTCTGAGACAGGGCATCACTAAGTCACTAAGTAGCCCAGGATGAGCTCAAACTTGCAAATCTCCTGCCTCAGCCTCCCAGAGTGTTGGGACTATAGGTGTGTACCACCATGCTCAGCTATATCTCTATCATTTTGAGAAAGCTTCCCATCTTTCAGGGTCCTAGCTGTGCTGTAAGCACGGCCTCATGAGTCTAGAGACCTATTTCCTACAGAGGAGAGCTTAAATAAGGCTTCTTCTGCTACTTGATTCATTAACCTACATTTTCATAGAAATCTTGAGCCTTAGAAAGTTTATAGTACACAATGATTAGATTCGCTGGGGGGAGCTGGTATGGGTCCATAAGACATCTCACTTTTTTTTAACCTCTTATGAAACTCTCATGAAGCATTTAAAGTAAATGCCAAAGAAAGAGAATATGGGGTGGGAAAAGAATTTGTAGTTTGAAAATATAGAATTTAATTCATCAGTTCACTTAAGCACTGCAGAAAACGTAAGCAAAATCCATTCTCCCAACTCTTCATTTTGGTTAAAGTACCCTCTGTGGTTTAGCAAAATGGTGCATAATAATTCCCTCTCTCCAGAAAGCACAACATCTCACAGAATGGGCCAGAAGCTTCGGAGCACAGACAGGTTAGAAAACTTCAGGCTTAACAAAGTCCTGGTAGGCAAAAGTGCACTTACTTCGCTGCTGACTGGTCCGTAGGAATGACCTGAGGAATCTGGTTCTTCTAAATACAGAGTGTAAAAGTGTGGTCTAAATCAAACAGTATCAAAATGTAATATTTTACGAACACATTGAAAAACAGAGTGGAAAGAATAATCAACAATTGTTAGTGCTAAAAAATTCTGCAATATTGGGGTAACATTTCTAAACTTGCCCAGAAATAATTTACAGGTTTGGAATTCTTCCAAATGTGGCTGTGGTAGCTCACTAAAAAGTTTATTTAGGTATGAAACATCATCAAAGCAGATAATAAAGTTTCATTATAGTCTACTTTTAAGAAGTACATAAGTTTCATAAAGCCAAGGGAGAAATTAATCACCTACATACCTTTCCCCTGCTGGAAGCTGTAGCCAGTCAAGAATAGCTAAGATTCTTCTTTCAAATGGTATGGAACTAAAATGAAAGATAAACAAAATGAAACAAATCTGTGACAAATGTTTGGATTTAAAATATAAATATTTTTCATATTGAAAATAGCATTAATACCAAAGCAACCTAGGCATCTAGTGTGTTTGAAGTTACGTAAAAGTTTTATTTGAATACTGAATTTGTTTTCCAGTAAAGAAGCAAAATCCAGCTTTTATACAAATAGAGGTTGTGATCTGGTTTAAAAATTGGTTTCTTTCACTAGAGGACACTCTCCAGCAGGTACTCTCCATGCATTTGAGTACAGGCGGTGCACAGCCCATGTGCAGTGCATGCGTTAACCATTCTGCTGCACTGACAAGCATGTGGCTGGGAAACTGGCCCCAGAGGACATTTCTCCAGGCAGCAGTTCTTCGGCAAAATTAATTATGCCTTCATCTGGGAATGGGGTTTTGTTTACACAGCTCCACCAGGAGGCCTGCCCAACCTCAAGGACAGCTAGTCATGGTCTCTGCTGGACCACAAAAAGCCAGGACTCGTACATCACGAATCTTTGAATCCCCTAATCTAGTTGAGGGCCTGGCTGGTCAAATCTCATTTATCATCTCCATTTCCTCTCTGGATGGAAACAGTGGCCAAAAGCACGGGAGGGGCGCCGCCCCGGGCTCTGGGGATCTTGAAGGAGTTCAGTAACCTGAGGCTCCCGAGAAACTGCTCTGAGCCTCTCCTTCGGGATGTGTGATGTTTTTCTGTTTGCGCTCTCCTCGCCCCAAATATTGGAGTGACTTTGCAACAGAAATTCCAAAAAGTGTAAGACAAATAGAATTAGTTTGGCAGTCTTCCTACCACATCAGCCAATAGAAGTCTTCTCTTTTAAAAAAGAATTGTTTCTGTCTTTTCTCACTACATCCTGGTTTTAAAAATCACAGGGCGATCAGCGTCAGCTTGCGATACTGAAAGCATAGTTCCTACAGTGACTTGGAAATGGAAATCCAGGGCAGCCATGAGCATCTCCTTCTAAATAATGTTCCCAGCTAGGTGCTCTTTGACATGTTTGTCTTCCCCTTCTAACTCCCTCTCCGCTGATTAAAACGTGCAGCGTCTCCACTCCCTGATCCCTACTTTCCGCATCCCGTCTTCCTTTTCTGCTGCTGCCCAGGGACCTGAATACAAAATGTCAGTGGTGCTTGTAGAAAGCGCTTGCTTAGTTTTGGCATTTTCTGTCCACCTGCAATCTTTGAGGTTCTGAACCAGGGAAGTTTCCCTTCTCAGTGAACACAGCACGCAGTGCCTGAGCTTAGGACTCCAAAGGGGGACGGGGCGAGAGAAGAACAAGCTGCTTCACCTCGCGAGTCCCAAACAACGCGCATCTGTACCTACCGGTTATACACACGGTAGATGTCTGGCAGATTTCCCTGAATTTCCACATCTGTTCCCGGCCAAAAGTAGGTGCCAGACTTGAGGCCCTGATACTTAGCCGTGAGCCAAATCTGTGAAAGATGGTGAAGGAAAGTTAGGGCGTCATGGCTTAGGAAAGCGTATGTTCGGGCACCACTGACACATTCCGCCCAAGGCCAAGAAACACGTTTTAGCAATGAGCCTCGGTAATCAGGTAATGTGAGTCCTGAACAGCAGCAAGCAGAATTTTAAGTGACCCGGCAATAAAGTAAATTTAAAAAGATGGACATATGTCAGTGGTCAATTCTTTTAACTTTTAGCTCTATATTCCTAATTGAATAAATTTCTCTTGAAAGAAGAAAAATTTACAAATATGCATGCCTTTAACTTATTGACATGTTTACTTATGCAATGATCATTTATTAAGCATGCCCCACGGCCAACCACAGGTGTCAGTTTTCCTATAAGCATCCTACATCACTAACTCGTGAAATTCTCACAGTAGCCCTACAAGGCAGTTAACGGAATTATGAGCAGTGCATAATGAGAAATCAGAGTCCCAGAAAGAATGAATTGCTCAGTCTCATGCTTTAAAGGTCAGAGCTGAAACCTGAATTCATAGCCAGGTGTGATGGCACACCCAAAACTAGGGAGGGTGAGACTGGAGAATTGCTTTGAGCTTGAGACCAGCCTGAATTACCTAGTGAAACCTTGTCCCCCCCAAAAAAATCTAAACTCATAGCCTAGAAATGAAACATAATTTTCTCTTTCCTCCCAACAGAAATATCAAGATTATGCAAACAGACCTTATGCAACTACTGTAGCAATTTAAAAATAAAACGGAGAACATATCTAAATTACAATCAGAAAGGACCTTCTGAGTTAGTACACATGCGTAGGAAGTCAAGGCTTATTGTTCTGAGAAGCAAAGTAATTTTGTGTACATAAAACTACTCCCTTGTGTACATACTTACAGTATGAGACGTAGCAATACACACACACACACACACACACACACACACACAATAGTGACCAAATCAGAATAATTAGCATCTGAATAATTTTTTTTTGTCTTTTTTTTCTTTTTGAGACAGGGTCTCGCTATGTAGTGCAGGCTGGCCTTGAACTCACTACGTAGCCCAAGCTGGCCTCAAACTCGCAGTGATCCTCCTGCCTCCCATGTGCTAGAATTACAGGAATGTGCCACCATGCCCAGCTTCCTTAGAATTACTTTACACTAATAAAAAAAATTTTTAATGTTTAAGGAGATGAGAATATTAACTACTCTGATTGATATACACCTATCAAATCATCATACTGTATCCCCTAGATATGTACAATTAAAATAACTAATTTTTAAAAGTTCTTACTCTGGACTGCTGCTCCGTACAATAAGTATAAGAAAAAAGAACCGGCTGGAGATGTAGCTCAGCGGTATGAGGCCTGGCGCTCATCGCAAGGCCCTCCCAGAGAGACAGACAGACAGACAGACAGACAGAGAATGACGCTGAGAAGAAAAACAGTTCCGTGCAACTCTGCAGCAAGCTCCTCTCAAACGCAGGCGGTCAGACAAGCTGCACTGAGGACTGTCAGCACCCATTGCTCCTCTTACAAAAAGCCACAGGCATAGTACACGAAATAGCTTATCAAGAACTTCAGGGAAACTTTTCACTTGACATGGATTAAAATAAACCAAAATAATAAACTATTTTCGAACTGAGACTGAGAACTCACTGGCTCTCCCTTGTACCACCGGGCATTGAACTTCTCTTTAGTTTGAAATGAGAAGGAAGTGTTCATTTCAGGGTCATAAATCTTATTGTCAATTATCCCGTGGGACTCCGGATAAAGCCCCTAAAACAGACAAAATACAGATGTTATCCCGGGTTATAAAATGAGGCGTTTCTTTCTCATCTGAAATTGAATTATTTCCTCAAAAAACATTTCACATGCATCTCACTTCTTAAGCATGTGAAAGCTGCAATGCAAGACTTACTGTGACAATGGTGTAGTGATTGGGGAAGGTTTTTGTGGGGTACACAGGTCTCATGTTTTTAGTATATGTCCCACAGTTCCCTAAAAAAGGAAAAAAAAAAATCGCTATTGAGCGCATTCGGCAAACTGCTGGCCTCGTGTAACCTTCATACCCCAGCAGTCTAAATCACATAAAACCGTTGTGCCAGAAGGAATACACAGCCACGTAAAAGCTCAAGATGAACTCTAAAGCAATGGTGTGGATACAAGTCCAACCAAAAATGTAAGAGTTCTTTTTTCTCTTATTCAGAAAAACAGTAAACAACATAATTAAACCCATTAAGCACTTACTCCTTTCTAACCGGTAACATTAAAATTCAAGACAGACACGGTGTAATAACTCAGTGGTTGCAAGAGCTTTGATATTAATTAATAGGCAAATACCTAATTAAAGTAGTAAGCAGAATGGCTGCTCCAGCCACTAAGTCTACAACTTCACACAAGGAAGAATCAGCTAACAAAGTTCTGTGGTTTATAGGATGGTTCTCTTCTTTCAGTATTGATGATTCAACTGACATCAGCATTGCTGGCTATGAATGGGATTTAAAACTTTGGGGTCAATATTAAGAAGAGATGATTGCACTATTTTATCCATAACTTGAGGAATAATCATTCAGTTAAGGCTTTTACTGAAATAAACTGCAAAGATTCAACTTGATCCAAAGCATAACACAAGATAACCAGCAGCCCCTCTGAACTACAGTGGGTAGTAGAACCATTTCAATTGCAAAAACATTGTTTTTGATCTCCCCTTCTTTCTTTCTTTCTTTTTTTTTTTTTTTGGTACTGGAAATCGAACTCACAACCTCGCGCTTGCCAGGCAGGCACTTGCGCCACTGAGCTAATCCCTGGCCAAAAGCATTGTTTTTGAAATTCTATTTTTAGAAGGAATATCCATATGATAAATAAGGGATTTTTCTTTCCACAGTAAGAATGCAAAATTCTAAGACAATAAATCTGCGTAAAAATGGTTGAGGGATAAAATCCTAAAACAGCTGTGTTATCTTAGAAATATGTCAAGGGCAACTTCAGAGAAATTACACTACTAAAGGCCAGCACCTTGGGATTAGGTTCAAGCACTTTGTAATGGAGAAATTTGGCAGAGCAGTTAGGTTCTGCCAGTACTTTTCCAAAACGTACCTGTTCTTCCATCTATCTTACCAAAATCATGGCCCGCCAGGAGCCAGCTCTCAGGTTACTCACTTAGTTTGCTAATAACAGGAAGGAGTCCTCCCCAGGTGTGTAAATATTCTGCCCTGAATCCATCCAAAGAAAATAAGAGGGTAGGAGGTATGTCAAACCTGGTAAAGAGAAAGAGAAGAAAATGTTTCAAAGAAGACACAAGCAAGATGTGTCCAGGGTGGATTTTTCACAGAGGTCGAATGTAATTAATCTTCACTAAACTCACAAGTTAGCAAGGACACCCATCAAGGCTGTTTTAAATGTCTTTATATTTACATACGTATGTTAATCACCAAACAGTGTTTATTGAAAATTCATGCCACTTTCAGGAACTACACAATGAACATCATTCATGATTGCTGTCCTTCCAAAAGCTAGACCAAATGCTACTAAATTATAACAGGACTTCTGTCATTTTCAGGAAAATAAATGGCAATAACCAGCACTGCCTAAATTGTATTTTTCTTTCCATTCATTTTTTCCCTAAGCAGCCACTCTCTGATAGTGTCTTTATTTGAATCTAATACACAGTACCTCACACAGCACACATTATATGCTATGGTTAGTTTCTTGTCTAATATACTGCAAAGATATAAATATCTAATATAGAAGTCTGAGAAATATTTATTACATTCATATATTTAAACAAAAAATGACTCAAAGGTAGGAATGACCAAATGATGAGGTTAGACATGTAGACGCTCACAAATACACACAGCCAATGGGGGTGGGGAGCAGGCATAGCTATGTGCTCAACAGAACCGAGCCACTAGGATCGATGGCGCTGTGACGTCCCCAGGCAGCACAGCTCATGGACAGGGCCGCTGCCCGGGGCACTGGGGAGATGTAGGGAGTCAGTTACTTCTGGGTGACTGTGAGGACTTCCACAGAAAGTCATCAGAAGTTGAAGGCAAATGCTTGTCTTGAAGGCAGACACTGCTGGACAAGAGTGGGTTGGGAGGGGGGAGGGTCATGGGGGATGGGTGGATCAAAGTATGTTCCATGCAGGTATAAAAATGCTGCGAAGTGCATTATTTTGCTTAATACAGCTGATTATACCTGTGTACCTATCTGCGATTTCTACTGGTGCTTGAAGCACAGGCACTGCTGATATTGTAGGATTTTGCTACCTTCCTGTTGCGTTTTTATTGTCCCTAGATTCTGCATGAGGGACAACACAAGATTCTTGTCTTTCTGAATCAGGCTTATTTTGTGGATTTTTTATTCCCATTAAAATTGTCAAAGAAATCTCCAGACACTTCATGCCTATCAATATTTTGAAATTACATTATTAAGACTTGCTGCTCAGTACCTTGTTGGGGCGGAACCCAGTGGTCTGCGGAGGAGACCCTGCAGTCTCAACTAGGTCCCCAGGAGCGCCTCACCAGGGCAGAGCCCGGCAGTCTACAGGGTTGACCCCACAGACTCAACCAGGCCCGGGAGCACCTCACTGGGGCAGAGTCCAGCAGTCCACAGGGGCGACCCCGCAGACTCGACCAGACCCCCAAAGGGTCTCGAGGGCTTATCAATGGGGTGCTGACGTAGGGTAGCTGGTTCCCTGCCTGTGTTGTCTTTGAGGATGGGTTCTTTTCCACCTAGTGCCATTGTAATTTGAGTGCACCCATATTTGTTATAGTGTAATTTGAAGCAGCCATGTGCCTTCCCAATGTGAGAGCCCGAGGGAGTAAATAAACCAAAAAGTTTATTGTCAGAGGGAAGACGATTGATTGGGTGGAAGAACAATGGAGATGAGGGTGGAGAAAACTGTTTGATTAATCAAACGTGCCATTATTTATGTAACTGAGTAACAAAAGCAAAGATATAATTTTGTAATACAGCATCCATTGTTAATTCCCCAATATCTTCTCTATAATTGTGTATTTACTTATTGTTTTTGCGATATTGTGGTTTATAACTGAATAACAAACGTGAAGATAATATTATGTAATACACCATCCATTGTCAATTCCTTACTATCTTCTCTATAATTTTGTATTTCCTTATTGTTTTTGTGTTATTTGGGTTTATATTCTTTTATCTTTGAAATTAAAAAAAAAAAAGAGTTGCTGCTATATTATTTAACACATTTTTTTGGTCTTTTTGAGACAGGGTCTCACTATGCAGTTCAGCCTGGTCTTGAACTTACTCTGTAGCCCAGGCTGGCTTTGAACTTGCAATGATGTTCCTGCCTCAGCCTCCAGAGTGCTGGGATTACAGGTGTGGTGGCACTCGGCCTTTTAATACATTACTTTTGTTATTTTAAAACATTTGTTTTATCAAATTTGTTCAGATGTCAATAATGAAGGTCTTTTTCAACTCTGCTTCTTCCTGCTGTCGCATCCTCATACCAAACAGTGTCCCCAGAAAGAGAGAACACATGTACACAATGTCCGCTACCTGTCACAAGTGCCCTTGGGAAGCTGCAGAACTAGCTACCTTTCTTCCTGTGGGTCTGCATGTGTACAAAACCAAATCAGTTCACTCAGCAGAAAACAAAACAATGTGGTAGAACATGGCTCTAATCCCAACACTCAGGAGGCTGAGGCAGGAGGATTGCTGCGAACTCAAGGACAGCCTAAGGCTATATAGTGAGTTCATGGCCAGCCTGAACTACACAGTGAGACCCTGTCTCAAAATGAAAGTAAAGATCCCTCCATCCTAACGACAGAATCCTTTGGCAGACAATGTTGGGAAAACTGACCACATGCTGAAGATTGAATTTAGACCCTATCTCTCACACCATGCATTAAACTAAGATCAAAATGGGTCAAAGACATAAATATTAAAACAGAAACACTTAATCTGCTGGAAGATAAAATAGGTAAGATCTTGAAGACACTGGCATAAGCAAGGACTTTTTGAACAGAACCCCAATTATATAAGAAATTACATCAGGAATCAACAGATGGGATCACATCAAATTAAAAAGCTTCTGCACAGCAAAGCAAACAACCAACAGAATGAATAGAATGGGGAAAAGTTTGCCAGCTATGCCTCAGGCAGAAGACTGATATCCAGAATACATGAAAAACTCTTAAATAAAAGAAAAGAAAAAAGAAGCCCAAAATAAAAGACCCAATTAAAAAATGGGTAAATGAAATGATGATGCTTTTCAGAAGAGGTACAAGTGGCCAAAAAATATATGAAAAAAATGGTTAATATCTCTGGGCAAATTAAAACAACAGTGATATTCCATCTTATCCCAGAAAGCATGGCCACCAGCCAGAAATCAAGTAATAACACATGCTGGGGATGCTGCAGGGGAACAAGGAACTCTTCTTCTACATGGCTGGTGGGAGTGTAAACTGGTACAACCATTTTGGAGATCAGCACAGAGACTCCTCAAAAAACTCAAGCTACAAATTCCATTTGACCCAGCTATTCCCCTCCTAGGTACATTCTCAAAGGAGTTAGATATTATATTACAGTGATCCACACACACCCAGCACAACAGATAATGGCCACATCTTGGAAGTGAACTACATGCCCATCAACAACAGAATGGATAAAGATAATGTGGTGTATAGTATACACATAATAGAGTATTACACCGCCACAAAGAAGGGTAAACTGGAGTCATTTGTAGGGAAGTAGATGCACCTTGAAACCATAATGTTAAGTGGAATAAACCAGACACACAGGCTTAAATATCACAAAGTTCCTCTTACACAAGAGACTGAAAGTATAAATAAATTAAAGAGCAATATGAAAGATGAATAAGATGAAAAGAAGAGAGACATCTTCCATCCCTTCCAAAGGCGGAAGACACGTGATTCCACCCAGCAATCAGGAACAATAAAAACGAACGATTCAGCCTCATCTTCTTTTCTCCAGCCAGGACTCACACACTGACCAACTGCGTTCCAGCAGTGCCAAACGCAAGGCCTGCCTAAAAGTCAGGTGTGGTGAGCCAGTGGCTGGTTATTATTTTTATCTACTCACTGTAATTGAAAAGAGAGAAGAGAAAGGTCATAAGAAAGAAAAACCACCTGAGGGTAGAATCTTACCCTTCCGGACACTGTGGCTTGTCAATCGTCTCACACTGTTCTTCCATCCAGCTTTTCTCATCTAAAACATTTCCAAGAAACAAAGTTAAATGAAAGGGCTGGGGATATAGCTCAGTGGAATAAGCGCCTGCCTAGCAAGCGCAGGGTCCTGAGTTCATTCCCCAGTACCACAAAAAAAAAAAAAAAAAGTCAAATGAAATTGCGATGCTTGTGAGACACGCTGCGATGGAGTGCTAGGCTACACGTTAACAGATGCACAGGCCACCTGGGGCAGGGCACAAGAGGGAGAGGTACCGCATAAATAAAAGGGGTTACTTATGTTGCTTCAAAATAAGAGTTAGTCGATTATCAGGAAGAAAAAATGAATGTAGGCGGCAAGACTGAATATACTAGTCAGCCCTTGGTGTCTGCGAATTCAACCGACTGCTGAGCAAAAACATACTTTAGAAAGAGCACCTGAAATAAAACATGCACATTTTTCCTAAACAAAACACTGTAACCAATACTTGCACAGCATTGTATTGCAAGGATGTATTGCAATCAGAGGTCATTTAAAGTATGCAGATGGTGTGCAGTTTATATTAAAGACTGCTATCTGTTGTTGTTTAAGGCAGGGTCTCACTATATGTAGCCCAGACTGGCCTAGATCTCAGTGTGAGCCTCCTGCCTCAGCCTCACAAGTATTCACATTACAGATGTGCACCACCATGTCTGGCCCTATGACGATTTCTATACAAGTCTTGTGCATCCTTGGATTTTGGTGTCAAAGATTCTAGAATCGATCCTCCATGGATACAGAGGGCTAATGGTACTATATTTATGATAATTTCACTATCTTTTTCATTTTCAAAATCTTAGTATTTTCACTGAGAATTTATAACCATTCTTCCACCCATCCTACCTAACATTTGGTGTTGTGAAGCCTTAGTTCTTTTGCAAGGACTCTGGTTCTGTCAAGCAGTTTCAAGGAACCCTGTATTCCTGATCATCACATCCTAATACTATGAGCTTACAAAAGCACCTTGCAAAGTAACTTCACAAGACATTCTCAGTCCATGGCCATCGCCATCCTCAAGGACTGGAAGGAAACCTGCAACCTAAATGTCAGCCGGGACTAGAAAAGTGCTCTTTCACAGACAGATGGGGCAGTCAGGAGAGCTAGTGGCTGGCCCCGGGTACACAAGATTGGCCAGGCATGTATAGATAATGCTACTTGTCAGGCTTGGTGAGGACATCAGGTTCATAAGCCACTGTCTCTACTCACGCCTTTATTTGAATGTTTTGTTTGTTTTTAAGTTTTGTTTTTTTTTAAGAGAGGGTCTCACTATGCAGTTCAGGCTGGTCTTGAGCTCACTTTGTAGCCCAGGCTGGCCTCAAATTCACAGTGATCCTCCTGCTTCAGCCTCCGAGTAACAGAGGATGGGTGTGTGGCATCACTCCCGGGTTCTGAGATACTCTTCAATGACATTCAGCTAGCATAGGCGGCCGAGAACTATGCCAGCTAGTAGAAGAGATGACACCGGTACACAGCCCTGAGCCACCTGGATTTCCCTGGGCCAGAGGACAAAGCAGTGACAGAAGTCCACCTTGGCACACGGAGCTATAGTTGACACAGCAGTCCTCGTGGTCCTTGCAGTCATCTGAACAGTAGCAGAGGTTTCCGGGAACCCTCTTCTCACCGCACCGGAACTTGTTGCAAGTCCATATCTGCGCTAGAAACAAAGACCAACAAAACACACCTCGTGGTCCCGCTGGGCATCAGAAGTGGACGCAGAGTCCCAGCTTTGGAAGCGGATCCAGGAGAGAAGCAAACTGCTCTCTCTCCCCAGGTCAGGGTCACCTGTGCCATCGCCAGTCTGGAGGTCACTCAGAACCCACGGGGGACACAGGCGGTGCCCCCCATTTCTGCTTGGCTGAGAACACAGAAACTCCCCGTTCTGTGCTTGGACACACAGTTACTGTCACGCAGCACCTAGAAGACCAGGGCTGCAGCAGCAGCTGCTTTCAAGGTTCTCCAAACCAAAACCTGATTCGTCCCCACTGTGGTAGCATTCCATCCCGTCCTACCTAAATCAGTCTCGGCAGGCCTTCACTGTCTGTGGGGTTTATTTTAAAATGCAAGGGAACACCTAAAACCTGTTGCCTCAGTCAGCCCAGCGCTAAAATATCTCAAGCAGCCTTTAAGACTAAGCTTAAATGCAAATGAGACTACAAAGGCTTTCAGCATGCGTTAAAAACAGGCATGGCTCTGCTAGTCATATGATGTTTAGCAAGAGCAAATTATGGAAAATGTTTTTTCCATGGAACTATTAAGTATAAATAACAATGTCAAAATATATGTACATCCTAAAGAAGATGTAGTTTTTATATACAATGGAGTACTACTCTGCCATAAAGAAGGATAAACCTAAGACATTTCTAGGTAAAGGGATGCTCTTTGAGACCATGCTTTTACGTGAAATAAATCAGACACAAACACATCACACTGTTTCTCTTGTGTGAGAAACCAAAAGGTTAAATAAGGAGCAAAGTAGAGAGATACTGGGATAATGGGACAGACAGTGAGAAATGGGAAGAAAATGTTCAAATGGGAAAGGGAACAAAGGAAGGAAGGCAGGTCTGGGGATATAGCTCAGTGGAACAAGCGCCTGCCTAGCAAGCGCAGGGTCCTGAGTTCAATCCCCAGTACCACAAATAAATAAATAAATAAATAAACAAAGGAAGGAAGGCAGAGAGAAGGAAAAATAAAGAGACCAGAAGGGAAAATGGAAACAAAGCTTTTGTAAATAGGGAGGGGAAGAGGGGTTGAAGGGAGGGAGGGGAGGGGAATGGGAAGAAAGAATCAAGAGATACCAGGTTCGGACACAAATTCCCTGCGATGAATGGATACCTGCACCTATCTAAAGTATACCAATAAAGTAAATTTTCAAAAATATACACACATCCTAAATTTTAAACAAGCAAACTCAAGTGTGTTACATAAATCAGTGTGAGCGATACAGAGCTTTCTTCAGTCCTTGCTGACCACCCGGAGCCCGCCAGCCCGCTCTGAGCACCTCCTTACCCGGCTCTAAACACGTCTCCTGGTAGTCCAGACAGCAGTTTCCAAAGTCCACGCAGGCAGAGTCACAGCGACAGTTCCCAAAGGTTCTCTCAAAACAGCGGCCTTTGCAACTTTTTACTGAAAACAGTGAACAAGGTGCATGTTTCCAACTGCTCTATAATTAATTACACAGCAGCATTAATAACGCAGATGCCTAGGTTGGGCACAGGACAGGTGCAAACATTGGTCTAGGCAACACTGACAGGAGACAGTGATCCACAGCTCCTGTCACTAAGACGCATGAGAAGGGCGCGAGAAGAGACCCTTACACACAGAAATGCGATTTTGTCTCTCACTATAGACAAAAGAAACTTTTTGTAAAAGTTTCGTTACACAGCCTATGAGGTCCGATCAAACTTGGTAATCGTGTGTGATAAAGGAGTAAGGATGGGGTCTGAAAATTTTTCTGCTACCAAAAGTTGGTTAAAGAGCTATGAGGTTCCCTAAAATTTCAAAACGTGAGAATAATTTTTTAAGCGGGGTCTCACTATGTAGCCCAGGCTGGCTGCCAACTCATAATGATCCTCCTGCCTCAGCCTACTGAGTGCTGCTGAGACTAGAGGCATGAACCACCACTCCCAGCGAGAATAAAATTTTAAAAGGGATTATCTAGGGACACTGCAGATAGGAAAGGAACCCCTGCCACACCTGTCTCACTCTTGCTGTAAAGTGGTAGTGTGCGTACAGAACTCGCTCCCAGCACCGTCCCTTCTACCAAAACCTAAAACGCCCATTTCATCTGCTCACCAGCCTGTGTGTTTTCACCACGCTTTCCCAAGATCCCCGGCTCACACCTGATCTCTGTTAAGCTCTTATAAACCTTGTCCTTCTCCACGATCATGTAATTCCATTTGGAACTAGTTTATTTGGTGACTGTCCCAGACTTACACTAGACTACAAACTTCCTAAGACCAAAGACCACATCTGGATTTCGCCCAGGGTACTGTAACCCTAGTACCTAGCAAGTGCTTGATATAGAGTTAGTACTAGTAGTAAGGCTTTGCTAAATAAATAAATGGCATATATGGCAGAAAAATATTTGTCATTAAAAGTAACAATTTTAGAGCCAGATGCAGTGAAGTTTGCCTGTAATTCCAGCATTCTGGAAGCTGAGGCAGGAGGGTCACCCCAGGTTTGAGGCCAAGCTGATCTACGAGTAAGCCCAAGGCCAGCCTGGAACACATTGTAAGATTCTGTCTCAAAAAATAGTAATAATACATTGAAAATAGAACATTAATTTTATAATTCTGTAAATTTATAATCCTACTCTTATAACTCTTTACTGGATCCCCTGGATAAAGCAGATTTTTATTAGATTATAGAAAATTAGGATAATGAGAGAAAGATAAAATAAACTATACATAAAATATTGGTCACCTAACTAAAAAATAAAAAGGGTAAGAATAAACTTAATTCTCAACATTAGTGGTCTCCTGGAGCCACAAAATAACTACTATGGAATTTAAACTTCATGCCGCACTGGCAAATCAGGTAATTTTAAGAACAAAAAGTAACAACAGTAGTTTCTAGGGTCAGAAATACTAACTCTCCTGTCTTAAGAGAAAGGAAAAACTATTGCAATAACTATTACTTGGAGCTCACTAACACACACTTAGCAAATTTCCAGAATATGATTAATACTATGTTGGGCTTAAATAAATTGCAATCCTTTATTTTGATGTCTATTACAATCAAAGCAAATTATTTCATATGATGAAAGACTACAGTTTTGTTAAAATTAAATATTCTTGTTCCAAATAGTCTAACTAAATTACATTTCATTCACTTTTAACAATATGTGATAGCCTAACAATCACTAAAAATTTTTAAGTGATTAATGTGACAATTACACATTAATTGAACAGGAAAAAAAAAATGGTTGTTCAATTTTAAAAAGTGAATCCCCAAGGAAAAGCACGTATGATTTCACAGGAGGAAAGATAGCTCAGAGCCGAAAGAACGACCATTACAACGTACTGTGATCGAATTACATTACTCAGTCTTCTCAAAGATGGATAGGTTTCTGCACTTGATATGAAGAAAAACAACCAAAAGCTCAACAATTTCACTATTACTCTGAAACCACCCCAAGAGTGGGTACTGATTGGTTTCTGGTTGAGCAGGGATGCTAACTGGTTACCTAGCAACCTCCAGGGATGCTTTAGCAACTAACTCCAGGGGAAGGTATCCCTGGGTCCCCGTAGACAGGGTTCCAGGGCAAAAGCACAGGGGCCCACTGGCCCTCTCTGCTTGTGTCTTTGTTCTTCCGTGATTCTTTTCCTGTTTTGGACTTTTTAGTTGTTTGATAGTCACAGCTCTCTTCCTTGTTTTATGATAAAATTTTGCAAGCAAATAAAATTTTGTATGGCTAACGTAATACAAGAGTTTCAAGAGTCAAACCAGCCTTCTAAAATTTTCAGTACCTACAGGCAAAGTGGCACATGCCTGTTATCCCAGTACTGGGGAGGCTGAGGCAAGAGGATCACCATGAGTTCAAGGCCAACCTGAGCTACATAGTGAGTTTAAGGCCAGCCTGAACTACAGAGCCATGTCTCTCTCTCTCTCTCTATATATATATATATATATGTGTGTGTGTGTGTGTGTGTGTGTGTGTATAATCTGTGAAATACGCATAGGGTCAGGATATAGCATTCATCTCAATGACACTGAGAATTAAGGCTGGAGAGAGAGACTGACACTGAGAGAGGGAGGGAGAGAGAGAGTGAAAGGGAGCAAGAACCAATTACCTTCTTTGGCACAGCTCGGTTTCAACCCAAATATACAGCCGAGGATTGTGGTTAACACACACACTGACAAAACCTGTACGAAGAGAAAAAAGGAAATGAGACAGTGTCGATACCCCTTCTCTTTCTCAAAGTGTCTTATTTCTCTAAATATTTCCTAACATGCTGGTGCTAGTGTGTTTCCAGATGTGGCTGCGGTCACAGGAATGTGCTCAATTTTTGAAAATGTCCAACACTCTGGTGGTTTATATTCTGTCCTGCACATTTTAATGTAATACAAAGGCTCCTTAAATGTCAGCAGATAATTCTAGATCATCCAAAGTGAGTGTAATGAGAAACACCTCCCATAATAAAATTGAATGCTGGTTTTGCAGGCATGCAAAGTGCAAACGAGTCGGTGTCCTAAAGGCTCCTCTCAAGCTTTCAGGAGAAGCCCTGGGAGCCCAGGCGACCATGTGTGATACAGTCACAGTTACTGCCAGGAGCCTCTGCGGGGGTGAGGCCTGAAACCGTGGGAGTGCAGCTAAGGGTGCAGTGGAGACCCAGGTGGTTAGAGAGGCCAAGAGCGCGGGGCACTCGCCAGGGACAGTAGAGGGTACTAGAGGTTTAGCGGGCTGCATCCAGTAAGGCGTAGGGCTGCAGCCGCCCGAGCCTTTTGGAGCTCCCATCACACCACAACCCGCCACAGGAGCCGGACTTGGGGCTTCTGGATTCAGCGTTTGCCCTGCTGGGCTCCGGTCTTACTTTGCTTTGATTCCTTTCTTTGCTCTGTGCTTCCCTTTCAGGATGGGAACGTTCTCTCTGTGCCATGGTATCTGGGAAGCATTTACCTTTCTTGCAGTTTTCACAGGGCTCACAGCTGTTCGCTTTGAATCTCAGAGGAGACTTTGCCCTTGGAGCGCTGCAATTATTAAAACTTTGGCAGCTGAGAGCCGCACTAAGCGCATCTTGCGCAATGAGCTGGGCATGAGCCTGTGGGGGACCCGGGGTGGAATTTTATAGTTTAGGTCTAAAAGTCTCACGTTCAGAGATGGGAATATATTTCAGTGGCACTGCATCACCCTGGCAAGTACAAGGTTGTGAAGTTCATTCCCGATACCAAAAAGATAAAATACAAAGTCCGCTGTTCAGAGGTGGGACCTGCTCCACGGACAGGAGCAGAAAGGGTACATTCGTGTTGCCGGGTCCTTTCCTCTGTCTCTGCTTCCTGGCTGCTAAGCATCGAGAACACTTCCTCCACCACCCCCTTGGCCGTGCTATTCCTGCCTCGGAGACAACCGGGAACTGAACCCTCCGAAACATAAAGCAAAACCGGTCCTCTCCTCCTTTAAGTTATGGGCGTTGGGTATTTTATCCCAGAGATGGGAAAGTGACTAATACGTAAAGCAAGACGGATGGTGCATGTGTAGATGTTTATGAATTCATTCCTTAAAAAGAATACTGAGTACTGACCCTATGGTTGAAATATAATATATTAAATTGTATTACTGCATATTAAATTATATATTAATGTACATGTGATTTAACATATTGAATGATAATGTAATATACTATTTTAGTATAATATATATTCACAGTCAACCATGACCTGAAAATATTATATAGAAAAATCCAGAAATGAATAAATTTGTAAAGAACGGGTAAAGATGATGTGTTATTTACAGATAATGTTCTACTCTGCCATAAAGAAAGACAAACTTGAGTCATTTACCTGACGCAGCCTGAGACCCCAGTGTTAAGTGAAAGAAATCAGGCCCACAGGCCTAATCATCACACGGTTTCTCTTACATGAGAAACCCAAACTAGAAGGACAGACCAAAATAAAAGGTAACAGGAAGTAGGGAGCTGGAGCTTTCTCAGATGGGAAGCAGATCAAGAGGTGCAGAGAGCGCCGGGGCGTGGTGGCGCACTCCTATAATCCCAGCACCCAGGAGGCTGAAGCAGGAGGAGCACCTCAAGTGTGAAGACAACCTGGGCTGCAAAGTGAGTTCAAGGCCAGCTTGAACTGCATAGTGTAACCCAGTCTCAAAAAGAGAGAGAGAGAGATGGAGAGAGGAGGGAAGGGGATATAAAAAAGAATTAAAATGTGTTATATACATGTACCAGCCCCACATAAGAACACAAATACGGACTGCAAGCACAGACAAAAACATACTTTAGTTAAAAATGTTAAGTCTGAACACCACTTTGAGCACAGCGATGAGATACTGCACCTTGCACTGTACCGCGCCCTGCACACCACTCTGTCGCTTTGGCCAGCGCATCTCTGCTGTATGTACCGCCCACCCATCAGTTACTCTGGCTTCCTGAAGTGTCAGTGTGAAGGTCCCACAGTTACCACAGCTATGTCTTCCGTAACTGCACTTACTTTGGATTTCCATTTGTCTTCCAAGAGCATTACTTTTCTTCCTAGAACTTCCATTCTTCATCAGTCAATTTCCTTCCCATCACCCACGGTTATCAAATGTGTAAGTTTACAAGGAAGCACAGCTGCACCACACCTACCTGCTTTGCTGTCTACACATGAACCATGCCTGGTGGTCAATTCCAGCCACACTTTGTTTGTTGGTTGGTCTTTTTGAGACAAGGTCTCAATAGGCAGTTCAGGCCAGTCTTGAACTCACTTTGTAGCCACAGATCTGGCCTCAAACTTTCAATGATCCTCCTGCCTCAGCCCTCTGAGTACAGGCATGTACCACCATGCCCAAGTCCCCGCTACACTTTAAAGCAAGGGGCTAGATGGTCACTGACCACGGAATGCACCTGTTTGCTACACAGTATCCTGCGGATTGATGAGCTAGCAGCAAAGTTTGCACCTTATGAAATCACAGTTAATGTACCCTGGTCACTGGGGTTGGATGGATGCTGTTGGGGAGCTGGTGTTAGGAAACTGGTAACTAAAACTGAACACATCCAAGACTCAGCAAAGCCAGTACTGCTATCTACACTCTTGTGGGTGGGCAATGTACTGTTCCAAAGATAGCAATTTCAAAACTGCATTCATTCAAAAACAAAGCATCTCATTTAAGAAAACTGGCTTAATAAGTCACATTTTATTTATATAATGGAATACTCCTAAGGCACTGGCATCAGGAATAGGCAAGCCAGAAGGCAGAGAGGAAGACACAAAAACAAAAAACAAAAACAAAAACCCCAAGACATGCACAAGAACCGCAGCAACAGCCGCTTGGAAGCTCATGGTGATGAAGCTCTCGGACTTCCTGGGCAAGAGAGAAGCCCCTGGGGGAAGGAAGCCGTCTGCACTGTTGGTGGAACTGTGACCTACCACAGCCCTGTGGGAATCAGCAGGGAGATTCTTCAAGTCTACAGCTAACAGTTTCATTCGACCAGCTGTTCTCCTGCTAGGGATCTTTGCAGAAGAGCTACACGCATCACAGCACAGTAACCCAGGCACACCCATGTGTACAGCAGCAGCATTCACAACAGTTAAACCCTGGAAGCAGCCTGTACGTCCACCAGCAGATGAACGGATGAAGAAAATGTAGTGTTGACACACACTGCAGCACTGTGCTGCCATGAAGGAAGAGAAGCTGGAGTCATCCGTAGGAAATGGACACACCTTGAGACCAGTGTTGAAATAAATCAGACCCACAAGCTTAAATATTGCATGGTTTCTCTTATGTGACAAACCAACAATTAATAATCAATAAAGAGCCAAACAGAACACTGATAACGGGAAACACAGAGACAGATCTTTTGCAAATGGGAACGGGGGCTGCGGATACAGCTCAGCAGCACAGCGCCTACCGTGCAGGTGTGAGGTTGTGAGTTTGATTCCCGGTATCTAGGAAGGGGGAAGGGGACCAAGCGATGGAAGGAGGGAGTAGGAGGGGAGGGGAAGGGAAATAAAAAGAACTAAATTGAGGGAGAGAGAGGAGGAGGGGGAAGGGAGGGAAGGGAGGGGAGAGGTGGGGGGAGGGCAGGAGGGGAGGGGTGGGGAGGGGAAGGGTGAGGAGGGGCATTTGCTGGGCCCAGAGGTCCAGGTGGGGGAGAGGAGCTCCCATGTGAATCAGAGGGGACAGTGAAGACCAAGGCAAGGAAAGAGTGAAGAGAACCTCAAGCTTGGAAGCCCAGCTTGGCCTGCCTGCGATTACAGATTGCGATGCAGCTCAGTAGCCTGAAGTCCCAGGAGTGGAGTGCAGGCTGGATACAAGGCCAGCCTGGGCTCAGGGGTAAGCCACAGAGATGCAGCCTCAGAAGGAAGGGCGCTGCAGAAGCGTGGGACCGAGGCAAGGCAGGTATCTGCCGGGCAACAACGGAAGGAAAGAGGCAGGTGAGCAAGCAGTTACCTGTAACCACCGGCTGAAATGATGCACGGTTTATGCAGCCCCATGTCCCTTGTTAAGTAGAACACACAATTTGATTTTTAAAAATCACCTCTTCCTTATTAAAGATAAGTTACTTTGGCTAGGCATGGTGACACATGCCTGCAATCACAGCACTCGGGAGCCTGAGGCAGGAGGATCACTGTCAGTTTGAGACCAGCCTGGCCTAAACAGTGAGTTCAAGGCCAGCCTGAACTGCATAATGAGATCCTGTCTCAAAAAGACCAACAACAACAACACAAGTTACTTTGATTTACCTTTTGCAAGATAATGTGTAGCATGGCATTGAAACACACAGGACAACAGAAACAGTCCTTCAGTGTAGTCACAGCTGTAAGATGAAATTTGGAACATGCACTACTCTGCTACAAAATACCTGTTGGAATAGGTTAGTAGGAAATCTCTCTCCGGTCATTTCTGGGGCTGTGTATTTCATTCAGTTAAAATTTTCTTCTCAAAGTCAGTCAGCAATGTCAAAGTCTACCACCCATTTTTGTCTCTACAACAATGTAGATATTGGTATATTTTTATACATTTTTAGAAACCACATAAAACATGAAATAAAAGCAAAATTGCTAGAAAGTTTTGCTTCTATGTTAAAAGAACATTAACACATTAATATGGAGTTTCCTACTATTTAATTAGGAGCCCTAAATTGTTAGGACTTTCTTACACATTCAGGAAGCTGGGAAATAGACACTTTTAAAGGTCCAATCTTTTCTTATTGATTCCCTCAAACACATCAACATTAAATTAATGTAGGCAGTAAAACCCACTAATCTTTACAGTGAATGTGTGTTAATAACTAGAATAAAGTTATTTTTAAAATAAAAAAACATTAAATTAATGTAATGTAGATCATTCATTTTTTAGAGAGCAGAAAACAAGAGAAGGGTGATAAAAGGCTTTAAAAAGACAGATTTAGCTTTGCGCAGTGGCAGTATTATGCCAGTTAGGTTTATCCGAGGCATGATTATTGTTAACTGAAAACAAAGAGACAGATTTGCAGAAATAAAAAGGATGACCACCCAAGCAGGAAACAAAGGTGTGTCAGTAGGGTGCACCAAAAACAGACACAGTGACGAAATTTAAAAACAAAACAACAACAACAAAAGAATTGGTGGTGAAACTCCTAATCTCAGCATTAATAATCTAATCTGGGCCACAACAACTTTAGAAGGACAACCTATGTTGGTGAGAAGATATAAAATAATGCCAGATGTAGTGGCACATGCCTGTCATCCCAGCACTCAGGAAGCTGAGGCAGGAGGATCGCCTGGAGTCTGAGGTCAGCTTGGGCTTCATAGTGAGCACAAGGTCAGTCTGAACTACATACTGAGACCCTCTCTCAAAAAAATAAATAAATAGGATATGAAATAGTCAGACCCTCCTAAGTAAATTAGTGCTAAGAAACTCGCACACAGATCCAACAGAGCCTCAGACAGCTGATGCTCTTTGGGGAGCTTGTGAGCATCACAAGTTTAAGGCAGATATCTCCGTGCAGCCAGCTGTTCCTGCCCTCTGACTCTCCTGGGCCTCCAGCATCATCCTAGGAATGCTGGCCTCCCCAGAGAACATTGTCCCAGCTTCAGGGAAATGATGTGCACAGCGGTTCACACAACTGCTCAGGTGCGAATAGAAAAGCGACTTCAAGGCCGAGTGAGGGCCCAGAACTCGAACTCAGTCTCTCACAGAGACAGCTGGACTGGGAAACAGCTCCAACTTCAAAACATGCGGGGTTCAAATCCTACCTCTGCGGATCCACTTATTCAGTGCTTTGCAAAGATTGCTTGAGCCCTACAACAGGTCAAGCTCTGAGCTAGCACTGGAGAAGGGCCAGGAAACAAAATGGGCTGATGCTCTCCTGGGGACATCAGAAACCAGCAGCCATGCATCCTGCAAGCGGCTGAGGTCCTTGAGAAGCCACACCAATGGTTGGCTGAGCGGGCCCGGAGGGAGTCAGTACAATGACAGTGCCCACCAAAAATACCCAACTAAGGATGGGGCCATCACAGACTCCCCCAAGAGACAATATAACTTTCCTGGGGCTGGGGATATAGCTCAGTGGCACAGCGCCTGCCTGGCAAGTGCAAGGTCCTGAGTTTGATTCCTGGTACCAAAAAAAAAAAAAAACCTTTCTCAGTGATTACCAAGCAACCCCACACTCTTCACATCACAGTTGGAGTCCACATAAGCTACTGTACTTGCCCTCCCCCACTCCTGATTCTAACTCTGCAGTAATCTATTTTCAACAGTAGTTGAAGAGTTGTAGTAGTAAAGAAATTCTGTCCAAGGTATAACAAAATAAACACAAAAGCAAAGTGTTTAGCTGGAAGGACAGCACTGGGCCATCTACAGTGGCCATGTCCAACACACGTGACTGAAAGGGGGTCCCTAAGAACAGCCATTTGTAGTTAGAGTTGTGTTATGGTTGATACATTGTATCAACTTAGGGCGTCTAGAGGTTTGGCTGAGTGACTTAGCAGGGAACCAAAAGGGTGCTTACTTTGTACACATCCTGAGCTGTGGAAGAGGAAGGCATGGAGATTGAGTGAGTGCTTCACGCCCCCTGGGTGGGGTAGCCTGTTTACAACACAAAGGAGGTAGAAAGAGGCTGCTTGCAGCCATTCTTCCCCTTTGCTCTGGTTGTTTTTGCTGTGTTCTGCCGCCATGAACGTTTGCCCTCCGCCATGTGCCACTCTGCCTCTGAGCCAGCCAAGTATGAACTGAAACTTTCACAAACTGTAAGGTAAATAAATCTTTTCTTCCTTTATTTTGAGCATTGGGTATTTTGTCTCAGCAACCAGAGAAGAGTAACCAAGACAAGTTGTCTGCAGACCCCTAGGTGCACACTTCACGAAGCGTCGCCCCAGACTTATCAAAGCACTTTGGAAAGACACCACCTGTTCCTGGACAGATAGAATCAATGTTGTCAGATGGCCAGGTTACCAAGAAGGATGTATAGATCTAATGCAATTCTAATGGAAATACCAAAACATTCTTCACAGGCCTAGAAAAAACAATCCTAAAATGTATGTGGAGCCAGAAGAGATCCAGAAATGACAAAGCAATCCTGAGCGAAATGAGCCAAGTGCAAGGCATCGCAATCCCAGGTTTGAAGTTAGCATACGACAGAGCCCAGTACCGCAAACAGCAGGTGGGGGAAAGCACAGAGACAGACAGGAGACCACGGGGGAGCAGGGCGGAAGACATAACAATGACCCTCGAACCCACAGCCATCTGATTTCCAAAAGGGGCTAAAAGCAAAGGCCAGAGAAAAGACAGCCTCTTTAGCAAATGGTGCTCAGAAAACTGGTTCCCCACATGCTGAAGGGTGGATCTAGACCCGTGTCTCTCACCCTGTGTTAAAATCAAATAAAAATGGGTGAAAGATCTAGACGTAAAACCAGAAACACTGAGTGTTCTGAAAGGTAGAACAGGAAAAATACTTGAAGACACACACAGGCACAGGTGAGGACCTCCTCAACAAAAGTCCAATTCCATAAGAAATGATACCATATTGGGTCTCCTGGCTCATGCCTATAATCCCAGCACTCAGGAGGCTGAGGCAGGGGGAGCACCCCAAACTGGAGACCAGTCAAAACTATACGGTGAATTCAAGGCCAGCCTGGACTACAAGGTGAGATTCTGTCTCAAGAAAAGAGAGAGAGAAAGAAAGGGAGAAATTGTGTTCTTCCAGTTCTCTATCACTTCCTCCATATTTTCCTCAGAAATAACCATTTTTACAGTGTACCTAATAATGCCATAACCTTAAGTTATTGCTTATCTCTACAATGTGATGCTGCTGTTTTTCGGGTCATGATGCCATGTGTGTGTGTGTGTGTGTGTGTGTGTGTGTGTGTGTGTGTAACTATATATTGTTGCGAAAACTTTTCAGGATCCTTTGAATGCTAAAATGAAGATGTCTTACAGAAGCATTTGTATTTGAAGCAAGGAAGAACCTTAGGGGAACCCGATGTTTCAGGTCATTTTCACAGCTCAGGAGAGATAAAGGGAGTCAGCTCACATAAACCCGCACCTAAGGGGAAGAAGACGCCTCAGCTGCACTGCTGACACCTCTTTGGGCCACTCTGACTTCACACAGTGCGCTGCACTCACAGTCAATATGCCTGCAGCAAAATACTGGCCATGCAAGGTAAAAAAAAAACATGGAAAAATTTCCTGGATTTAAACAAAAAACTTTATCTTCATTTTTTAGGGTAGCTTCTGCAAAGACGTACTTTATATCTCTACCTCTCCACTTTATCAGATCCAACTTAAGAGACTGACCGCCTGCCTGCGCTGTGCCAGGGAACATCCAGCGCTGTGGTCTCAGGGCAGTGTCCCCTGCCTCCCACTCCTTAGCAGGTCTACCAACTGGCAGTCGGCAGAGGTGGATTCCAGGGAGAGAAGGAGGAGGAAGTGCTCAAAGCAGAATAAGATGACACTGTACAAAGGCTTTCACAATGACTAACTCAAAATCATCTAGGGAACGCACTTGTGCTTGGTGGACAAGGCCATTTGTTACCAAAGCACTGCCTGAAAGAGCGAGGAGGAAATTACGGCAACACAAGGGGAGGGAGGGACTGGACAGCGTGGCCTGCGGCCCTTCATA
This sequence comes from Dinomys branickii, assembly GCA_004027595.1. Classification (NCBI taxonomy): domain Eukaryota; kingdom Metazoa; phylum Chordata; class Mammalia; order Rodentia; family Dinomyidae; genus Dinomys; species Dinomys branickii. The sequence goes on along the minus strand of PVLD010000038.1, from coordinate 90,392 downwards.
GACCCTTGCCCCACCCGAGCCTGTGTCAGCCCTCCACAGTGCCACCGTGAGTCCCAGGGCCACAGCCACAGCCCACACACCTTCCTGCGGTTCCGCTTCCCAAACAGAAAGGGCTCTGCCCTGTGGGACCCAGCACAGTGTGTGCCACAGACCCTGAGGAGAAAGGTGAGCTTTACCCCAGAGCTGTTGAGACAGGAGTCTCTACAAAATGCCTCCAAGGAGGAACCGCAGGGCTGGAGATACAGCTCAGGGGCACAAGTGCCTGCCTGGCAAGCATAAGGTCCTTAGTTCAATTCCTGGTACCGAAGAAACAAAGTAAAACAAAACAAACTTTCCAAGGAGGAACAGCAACTTGGTTTGACTTTCTAAGAGTCTGCCAGCAACATGGCTTTTACAATAGTGATACGGAATCGCTGGGTGTTCGCCACCCTTTCAAAAAGAACTTGCATCCAAAATAGTGCCAGAAAAAAGTGAGGGAAAAGCAAGCATGCCAAGAATCTGCAACATTTTCCTTTTTGTCTTTTTGAGACAGGGTCTTGCTGTGCAGTTCAAGCTGGTCTTGAGCTCACTCTATAGCCCAGGCTGGCCTCAAACGGGCAACGATCCTCCTGCCTCAGCCTCCCGAGTGCTGGGATTACAGGCGTGCCCGACCTCACCCAGCCTGCAACATTTTTGAAAATGTCAAACACTTCTCATAGTTCCTAAGTAGGAGACCTGAGCACTAGGCTAAGTTTAACAGATTTTCCCAGAGTGGAGCTGTGACAGGAGAGCTGCAAACTACATTCCGCTTTGGAAACTTGCTGCTCTTCCCTTCCCCAGATTTGTCTTTTTAAGACAGAAGAAAAAAGAACATAAAATAAAAGGACAGAAGAGAAGAGAAAGCCAGAAGGGGATGAGGATGTCTTATGATTAAGGAACAAAACAGAGTTCCTTAAACCATTAAGTTAAACACAAGCTCCTCCTGAGTCACAGACCCTCTGGGCTCTTCTCTTTTGTAACTGGGAAAGAAAGGCAATGGCAGGGTCATCTTGTCAACTCCCAGGGCAGCAGTGTGGACTGGGAAGATGGGGAACACAAAGCCCTCAAGGTAACAGATGCTCCTGGGAGCTGCTGCTAAGGAAACGCAGATGTCACACCACAGGGCAGAGCTGGGTGAACTAGTTTCTAGGACAGATAATACTACCAGGTTCCTCTCTATACCAGAACAAATAACTCAGAGCTGGGCGTAGTGGTGCACACGTGTACTGAGGAGCAGCGCTTGGGAGACTGAGGCAGGAGGATCCCCTCAAATTCAAGACCATCCTGGACTACACAGTAAGATCAAGGGCAATCTGAACTACATAGCAAGACCCTGTCCCCAAAAAATAAACAAATAAATAAATAAGATGAAAATTAATAACCCCAAAAGTAAGCCAGGCATGCTGGCACATACCTGTAACCCCAGGACTTGGGAAGCTGAGGCAGAAGAATCTCTCCTAGTTTGAGATCAGCCTGGGCTACATAGTGAGACCCTGGTCTCAAAAAATAAAAATAAATAAAAATAAAAATAAAAAAGATTCTGGGCTCCTTTTGTATGTAAGCCAGTAAGTCATCATTTCTGTTTTTCATTGAATTATCCTAGTACTTGAAGACTGAAGAAGACTCCTATCAGTCACCGATGGAGCTGGCAGTAATAACTGAAAATTAATTTTCCCAAAAGGAAAAGAATTTTTTAAGTGAAAGAATGGGAGGAAAAAAATCGAAACAAAGCTTCTGTAAATGGGGAAGGAAGGAAAAAAGGAAGTGTAGACGAGGGGAAGGAAGGAGGAGAAAAGAAGAATCACGACATTATGTACAGGTGCAGTACACCATGATGAATGTGATCCCCATGCACGGCAAGTATGTACTAATGAAAGGGAGAGAGAGCGGGATGTAAGGCAGGAAGAGGGAGAAAGGGGGGAAGGGAAGAGGGGGAAGGAGAGAAGGAAGAACTTTCAGGAGGACAGGTCAAATTTTTTTAAAAACCAAATTAAAAGGCAAGTTCAAGGAAGAAGAAACAAGCCGGGTGTGGTGGCGCACGCCTGTAATCCCAGCACTTGGGAGGCTGAGGCAGGAGGATTCTTGCAAGTTCGAGACCAGCCTGGGCTACAAAGTGAGTTCAAGGCCAGCCTGAGCTGCATAGCGAGACCCTGTCTCAAAAAGACAAAGAAAAAAAAAGGAAGCAGAAACAATGCTAATTCACCAGTACACTGTCAAGGATGTGGAAAACCTTGCGGGCAAATGTAACTATTCAGGAACCGACCGTTTCCACCCTGGCTGTCTGAACTGACCGGCACTAGATTCCAGGCTTATGTGAGCCCCAGGGGCTCCCAGCTGGCCACTGGCAAGAGAATGTGCTGCACAGGCCTTCTCCATGGTCCCTGGGGATCTAAGCTGTCCAGGGATCTGAACTTCCCTGACAGTGCTCTGCCCCTGCATCCTGTGTCCTCCTCCCTTAAAGACAGGAGAGAGGAGATGACAAGACTGGGGGTTGGACCTGTGCCCTGGGGACACCGCGCCAGGCCTGAGCAGGGTTTGCGACACCAGCCCTGGGATCACTCCCCGAACAGCGGAGGGGCCGGGACTCACTGGTGTCATCTCTGCACCCCAGGGGTCTCTCTGCACCCTGCCTGGAGAAGGACTCTGCAGCAGCGTCTCGCCTCTCTTCTGTCACTGCGCACTTACTTGTGTTTCCCGAGTGAGCAGCATGGAATACCTAGTACTCATCACTGCGCCTGAGTGCCCCTCCAGCTCTCACCAAGTGCCTTCACACACCATTTCTCTGGGGTGAAAGGGCAACAAGGCAAACAGCCCTCAGCCAGCCTGCACTCTCCAACCCGGAAGGGGGAAATGCATCCCGAGGACACCATCTAGCCTTCCAGGGCAGGCCAACTTACAGGGAGGCGACAGCCAGGTTGAGCCAGGCACCTGAGCGCCTTGACGTGCCAGAAAGCAGGAAGTCCTGAATGCACAGAGGGACAGGGACCCCAGCTCCCAGTGACCTGGGACCACCTGAGCAAAATAAAGGAGTAAGCAACAAAGGCCGGGGTATCATCCGAAGTACAGAGTGCCCCTGGCGTAGAGGCACATGCCTGTGATCCCAGCACTCAGGAGGCTGAGGCAGGAAGATCACTGAGAGCTCAAGGCCAGCCTAGGCTACAAAGTGAGCTCAAGGCCAGCCTGAACTGCACAGCGAGACCCTGTCTCAAAAAGACAAAAAAAAGTACAGAATGAACAGTAATGAGCCAGCGTTGGTGTTTAAAATTGAGTAAGTAAGTGGGAGAGAACAGGCAGATCTCTAGTGCAGAAGAATCCCAAGCATCACGGAGACGGCCCTCAACCCAGGAGGAGGCACAGGGCTCCCTGTCCGAGGGGCGGGGGTGACTTCCTTCCCAAAGCACAATACGGAAAGGAGAAAAAGGAAGACACAGAAGTTCTCTACAAAACCTGGGAATGACTCATGCAGCCAGGTGACCCAGGTGAGCACTGCCCCTGGTGAGGCACATTGATAACACCAATACACAGCTTCTGGATATGGCCGGTTGAGACCGGCCCTTGACCTCTGTGCCCTGCTTCCCCAAACCGCATCATCCAAGAGGCTTCTGGCGAGAGCGTCAGACAACGCACATGAGGCACAATCCACAGGACACACATCTTTTTTTTTATCTTTGTGAGACAGGGTCTCACTATGCAGTTCAGGCTGGCTTTGAGCTCACTTTGTAGCCCAGGCTCATCTCCAACTTGCAATGATCCTCCTGCCTCAGCCTCCCAAATGCTGGGATTACAGGCATGTGCCACCATGCCTGGCAGGACGCATCTCCTCACACTGTCAAAGTCATCAACAACAAGGAAGGTCTGAGAGGTCCCCCTAAGATGAGCCCAGGCAGACATGACCGCCGAATGCAATGTGCTATTCCTGGATGGGAAACTGGAAGAAAGAGCGGAAAAGGGCCTTAGGGAAAAATGAAGGAAATCCAAATAGTGTGGACTTTTAAAAATAAGAACACTGGGGCTGGGGATGTAGCTCAGGGGAATAAGCGCCTGCCCGGCAAGCGCAAGGTCCTGAGTTCGATCCCCAGTACGTTAAAAAGAACATATCACATACCATGCTCATGAAGGAGATTAGCAAAAGGACTACAGTGGGTATCTTCAGGTATGGTAGGGGCGGAAACTGTGGCAGCTCTTTGACCTTTGTATAAATCTAAAACTACTCCAAAATAGAATGTTTGGGCCAGGGATATGGCTCAGCGGCACAAGTGCCTGCTTGGTAAGTGCAAGGAAGGTCCTGAGTTCGATTTCTGGTACCAAAAAATATACATATATAAAATGTTAAACTGAGTCTGGTGGTGCACACCTGTCAGCCCAGCACTCAGGAGGCTGAGGCAAGAGGATCACCAAGAATTCAGGCCAGCCTGTGATACACAGTGAGTTCAAAATGAGCCTGAACTACATAGCGAGATCCAGCCCTCCTTGAAAAATAATAGTCTCAGTACCACAAAAAAATTTTTTTAATTATCTTAATGAAATGACCAGCTATTGATTTTGTCTTCCTATTAGACTGAGGAGCACAGTAAACAATTAGACCGAAACAAAAAGACAAAGAAACACCGGCCAAGGCGCAACTGAGGAGAAACGGGGACCAAGGCACAGCTAAAACTATATTTCTCATGGGCAACCAACTCTCCTAGATGCAGGGAATAAATCCTGCTTGAATCTGATTTCAAACAATAAAAAAAAATGGACCACCATCTTAAAAAATAACTTGTCTCTTTTTGTGGCTACCACCAGCAAAGACAGGACTTGGTACATAGAAGTGGCAGTAAGTGATTTTTTTTAAAGATTTTTTTTTTTAAAGTTTCCCAGATAAGAAATGGGGAAATGGGCTCTGTGTGGCACAGGGGTGACCCTTTGCACCCTTAGGCGAAGGACAAACCAAGCCCCTGGCGAGGGGATGGGAGGCGCCACTGCCTCAGCCTCAGCCTTGGCCTCACCTGGAGCAGAGCCCAAGAACACAGTGTGCTGTGCTTCCGGCACTTACTGGCTGTGTGTCTTTTCTGAAACACTTGGAGCTGGAGTGCCTTCTGCTTATCCTTTAAAAGGGCTCAGGAGAAACAAGCAGAAAAACAGGCACTCATAGGAATTGTGGTAATTCTTCCCCAGGGCAGGAAACAGCTTCCTGAAGAGGTGCCAACAACTGATTTCCTTTCCACCAAGGCCCAGAGTTACTCGATCCTGCTGGGGAGTGGAGGCAGTTTAAGGACAGAATTGAAAAACTGGCAGCGGATAATTAGGGAGGGAAGATCACTTCGGGAATGAATACCTTTCAACATGTGCGTTTAGACCTGAGAGACACATTCCTTGGGGTGAGGAATCTGGAGATTCCATTTACAAGAACATGCACAATCTTTATTTTCTTTTACGAAAAGTGCAAATGCCATGTATTTTTTCATTATTAGGAGCTTAAGGACTACCAGTGTTTGAATTCGAGATACTGGCTGAGTGTGGCACTTCGCACCTGGGAAGGCCGAGGCAGGATCACCACATTGGCTACACAGCAAGACCCTGTCTCAGAAAACCAAGCACACACGCCGCGCGCGCGCGCGCGCGCGCACGCACACACAATGACACGCACTGTCGCGCCCCTGCAATGCACCAGGGCTCCTGCTGGCTGCATCTACCTGAGCGCCGGCGTGACACAAGGAGCCCCACACATGGCTGCCTCCTTCCTTTCCCAGGGAGCCTCTCGGTGCTCTGCTCGAAGGGTTGTCTCCCCCACACCCTGCACCGCCTTGGGCTTTACTGGCTCCCTCTGCTCTCGGCAGGCCCACTTGCTGTCTTGGCCATCACACGGGCACAGATGTTTTTCCAATCAGGCCGCCCGCCTCCCAGAACCTCGTATAGAACCGACCCTGTGTGCACCTCATTGCCAACCGCAGTCCTGAGCTCAGAGTTTCCAGGCACAGCCCGCAGAGCTCCACACAAAGCGAAACAAAGGCATCCTTCACCCACGTCTCAGGTGATGCGAATGGGCTGGGCGCCCCTGGTGTGGGGCTGATGCCACATTTCATCATGGTCAGAGCACACCCAGAGATGAGGATCTCTGGAAACAGCTGGAAGAGCGGTTCATCCTGTCTCCATTGGATTACCCCGGAGGCTTCGACCACGCACCTGCGCTTGGACACGATTTACTCACACCAGCCCAGTCCTCCACAGGAAGTTCCTGGGAAGAATCCCAACATACACAAGCTTTCCTACATTCCTCAGAGCTTGGGAACTACGGGGGGAAATGTAAATATGGATTCTTCTGCGCCAATTCCAGCAAAGATCCGGACAAACAAGGGCCTGGCGAGTGTGAAAACCTGCAGTTCCAAAACTGACTTGCTGTGTGACCTCTGAGCAGTTGCTTTGCTGAGCTGACCTCGGTTTGTTTAATCGTAATACAAAGATGTGGATTAGGTGCTCTTCCTCTCGATCTCAAATCCTTGTATAGAAAGCTCACAGCGCGTGTCCCCTCGGTATAAGAACACTACATATTGGAGACAATGCAAGAACGTAAAGGTAATAAACAGTTTCCATCTTACCTTTATCCATTATTAGGGTTTTGTTTCCCCAGCACCCTTCTAAGGGCGTGTTTCTTCTGTTCAGTCTTTCGTAAGAGTGGTGTTACTGTTACTCCTAAAAGACTAAACCCTCACTGAACAATGTAAACATCAAAAACACTCCTATAGGCTGGGGATCTAGTTCAGTGGCACAAGTGCCTGCCTGGCAAGTTCAAGGTCCTGAGTTCAAACCCCAATACTACAAAAAAAATCTCATACAGGCCCAGGTGTGGTGACCCACATCTGTAGTCCCAACACTTGGAAGGCTGAGGCAGGAGGATCGCTGTGAATGGAAAGCCAGCCTGGGCTACACAGTGAGTTGAAGACCAGCTCTAATTATAGAAGAGACTGTCTCCCCACCCCAGCATTCATACGTGAAGATATGGTCTGTCAATTCTATTTTTTCTACTGGGAATCGAACTCAGAACCTTGCGTTTGCCAGGCAGGCACTTGTGCCACTGAGCTATACACCCCCCACCCCTCCCCTCTGTCAAGCTTTGTGTTTTCAATTGCATTAGTCTATGTTGATAGTCCCTGCTGTTTCCATGCTTCCTGAGGGGCCGGCACAAGCACAGAGACATCTTGTTCCTGTTTACCAGAAACCCCTCCTTCCCATTTCTGAATCCCCTGTGCCTTTGAGAAATATCACTCCTTCTTCATTTTCTATCTCTTTTGAGCGCCGGGGATGGAGCCCCAAACCCCAGCCCTGCTCGTCAAATGGTTAACATGCTGGATTCACCCAAGCAGGATCACCAGACTTTTTACTAATCAGGCGGTCTCTGAAATTACCTCTACCTGAGACATAAGCAGCGCCCAGGGTGCTCATTTTCAGTACACGTTTTCTGTTTTATCCACTCCGCACCCCACCTCTGTTCTCTCAGGGTCATAACACTAGTTTATCAGTTTCCTGTAAACAAAGTCCGCCCTGCAGGGTGGCCCTGCCCACGTGTCTCCAGTCTGTGTCCCCCACGTCCCCGCTCCCTTCCAGCATCACTTCGCAGCCCCAGCGGCCCAGGCCTTGAAGCTCAAAGCCTCCTCGGAACACTTCCCCCTGGAGCAGACGGCCTGGCGGGGTGGGCCAAGCCAGCCCACCTGCGCCCCTTGGAGCAGAGCCTCGCACGCGAACCCGCGCCTGCCTGGACTCCACAAGGCTGGTTTTCTCCTTGTTCCATGCGTCCCACTGGGGCAGGGAGGCGAACGTGCAGCTGGGCTGCAGGATGGGTGCCACCTGCTGTTGCATGTGGCGTGCATGTGGGGAGGTTCCGGTCGCCGCCCTGGGGCGCAATCTCTGTCTCTCCAGCACTGCCTGCAGCAGTGGGGAGCAGTCTCAAGAAAGACGCGTTAGCTGCTCCAGGGCCCAGATCCGACCAGAACCAGCGAGCTGCCACAGACTTGATCACGGAACACAGACTTAGAACAAAGCGGGCTCCCCAGAGTGGAGGGTGCAGGCCCTGCCTCTGCGCACAGGTGCTGTGTGTCCTGGGCAAGTGGCTTACCCTCCCTAAGCCTCTGTTTCCTGTTTGCTCCCCCGTGCCTGACAGACAGATGCCGCGGGACAGCGTATCACTGGTAGTGCTGGGGTTTGTGATTCACTCAACAAACATCAGCGCTCCTGTGGTCCGAGCCCATTCTGTGCCAGGGCCTAGGGGAGCTGTCTCTCTGCTGTTCTGTCCTCTCTTCCCTGGGAGGCACTTTGCAAAGGTCGCCACCCAGGAGGCCAACCCTGGAGCTGAGGGGTCCCTGGGAGGGGTTGAGTGCCAGGGGCTCCAGGGAGTTGTGGAGGGCAGGACCCACCAGGAAGGGCAGGCCAGGCCCAGGGCACTGGGCATGGCTCAGGATGCAGGGTTTGGATTTAAGAGCAACTGCAAATCACTGGACTCTTCCCTCGGCTTGCTTGGTTTTGTTTGTCTTTGTTCTTAGCAACAAGGCGGGACTGGACATGAGTTACTTGAGAAAGACCGCTGTAGCCTGGGTCAGGAGCAAATCAAGGGATGGCAGGCACATGTGGCTGCTCAGACTGTTTCCGTTAATTCATATTCAATAAAATTAAAAAGTCATTTCCTCATCATATGAGGCACATTTCAAGTACTCACCACAGACACAGCTCATCACTACATTAGACAGCACAGCCACAGGGCGCATTTTAGCATCTTTAAAGCCACTACTGGTAGCAGGTAAAGATTGTGTGATTTAAAAAAAAAAGATTGTGTTAGGTTTTGTTCTGTTTTTTTTTTTTTTTCTTTTATGGTTTGTTTGGTTCAGTTTGAGACAGGCTCTTGCTATGTAGCACAGGCTGGCCTTGAACTTACCACGTAGCCCTGGCTGGCCTTAAACTCATAGTGATCCTTCCACCGCAACCTCCCAAGTGAGTGTTGAGATTACAAGTGTGCCTCATTATGCCTGGCATCACAGCTTAGTGTGTGAGGCTAATGGTAAGTTGCCAGGGCTTCTGCAATGTCTCAGCCGATGGGTGCTGAAACACTGAACTCTTCAACACAGACAAATCCCCGGGGTGTGGAAAAGGCAGATTCTGTCCAGGAGGTCTCAGGAGGGTCCCACCCTTTCCACAGGGATGAAACCAATTCAGGAGTCAGGACGCACACGGAGCGGCAAGGGGATAAAGTGCCTTCTGAGTCATACTTAAGCTTATCAATAGCAACAAGGATGGCTGGCTGGTGCACACCTGTAACCCCAGCATTTGGGAGGCTGAGGCGGGAAGATTGCCACAAGTTTGAAGCCAGTCTGAGTATATAGCAAGTCTGACGCCAGCCTGAACTACACAGTGAAATCTTGTGTCACAACAAAACACTAAGGACAAGGAAAATGACTCCTTCTTCAAGACATGCTGTACGCCATTTACATGTTAACATAATTCTCCTTCTGACACTCTGATGAGTTTATCTCCATTTTTGAGTTGTAGAAGCTGATATTCAGGCAATGTGTTTGTCTACAAACAGCTATCTAATAACAGACACCAGGATTTAAACCAATTCTGCCTGACTCAAAGCTATTCTCTGACGAGTTACAGAGCTAGCATGAGCAGGGTCATTAATGCTGCGATCTTGGACAGTCCCTACAACTCCTCAGTCATCACGGTTTTCATCCCTGTAAGGACACCTTGGCAGAATGTGGTTTGGCCCCAGCAGGTGGCAGACATGAAAGGACAGGAACCTACACAGGGACTTAGGCAGACACAAACGCTGCAACCTGCTGGTTCCAGTTCATGTCTCCCCATCCCCTTCTGCTCTTCTGACTTCTAAAATAGTCCTGAACATATGCTTCTCCTGAAGCAGATGTATTATGCTGAAATCTCTGGCTGTCTCGATCCCATTTAAAAACTGCTGTCACCCCGACGCCTTTTCAGATGATTGTCAATATTCTTTCTTATAATGACACCTGATTTCTCAAAAGCCCACTTGCAATGAAAGGATACCAATGACTTTTCAGTCACCTTAACACCCATTAGCCTACCTGGCACTTTGACCAGGACTTACCTAACAGCAGAACTGTAGACCGTCATCCCCTGCTTCTGTGGAAAACACTGGCTCGCTGAGTTACGTCACTCTTTCAAATTTTGGCCACTGAACAACATAAAAAGTCACATTCCTTACCATCTTCATCAATTTTATCAGAAAAGTCTTCAGGACTTGGAAAGCAAGCAAACTTCCAGTGGCACACAAAGTCTCCAAAATTTTATCACAAGCCACAAATATTTATATTTGTTTGCCTTGAATTGACAAACCAGTATGATTTGTTTTCGAGAAAATACCCAATTCTGCCGGGAGAAGTAGCACACACCTATAATTCCAGTACTCAGGAGGATGAGGCAGGAGGATCACCATGAGTGATCCACCAGGCCAGCCTGAACTACATAGTGAGACCTTGTTTTAAAAAAATACCGCAAGGCCAGGGATATAGCTCAGTGGCACAGCGCCTGCCTGGCAAGCACAAAGTCCCAAGTTTGATTATGGGTACAAAAAAAAAGAAAAAAATCCACAACTCAGAAAAACAAGTTTGTTAGTTGTTCTTTCAAATATGAAAAAAATAAAAATAAAGCAAAAAACAGCACAACTGCTTCTCTGGAAAACAAGCCGCATGCAGCACAGGAGCTGTGTACAGACTGCCAACTTTTCCCACAGAATATGAAACACTGACTAAACCCAGTTGGGGAATCAATAAAATCTGCTTCGCAAAGGACATCTGTAACGCCGCATTTAGGGCTTTTTCAAAAATACAACTGGCTTGATTTTTTTTTAATGACAAGTTCATGACTCCATGCAAAACTGGTTCTACCACCCCACCGCCTCTCAGGCATCAGGAGTTCACCCACAGCCGCTTTAACAATATCAGGGCAAGAGTCAGCACCTAGACAGGGCAAACACCATCTTATAATTGTGGTTATAATAACCTTCACTTCAATGTCAAAGGCTCTTAGGGACCCCCTGGGATTTGCCATAAGGAACAAGCTATTTTCCACAGAATGTGCTCCCGAAAGCCGGGACAGAATGATTGTTAAGGCCTCCAAATACATCTGGGTGGAAGGTTTGCCCACTAGGCATGTGCGGAGTCCTGAGACATTGTGGGAAAATGGTCAACTGAGACACCTGTGAGAAAATTCACCCTCAAAAACAACTGTCAGAACTCTGCATTTTCCTATTCCAGTATGTGCAGAAATGCGCCAGGAAAGAAATTCAAATGAAGAAGAAAGCTATTTCCCAAAAGTCAGCATACATAGGAAGCTGGGGGGAAAAGCACACATTATTAGTGACTTAATGCTAATAAAAAAAAAAAAAGCACACTGTTTGGTATCCACCCAGAGAAACTGACTCACTGAACTACCACAAGAAACACATACTATGCCAGTACAGAAGGCACCTGCGTCATCGCCGCACTAGGACTCTCTTAGGTTCCAAAGACATTATTTTTTCGTCTTTTTTTTTTTTTGAGACAGGGTCTCACTACGCAGTTCAGGCTGGCCTTGAGTTCCCTTTGCAGCCCGGGGTTGGTATTGAACTCTCAACAATCCTCCCGCCTCAGCCTCCCAGGTGCTGGGATTACAGGCGTGCGCCACCACGCCCAGCTCCAATTACATGGGTCTGTATTTAAGTGGGCAAAAGAAAGGCAGAATCCCATTAGCAGAGCTGGTCTGAGGTGCCCAGATGTGTGTCTGGTGGGCACAGGAGCCGAGAAGGCAAGCAGGGACAACAACTAGTCCACAACAAACGCAGCACCCACCAGCCCTTCCAGTCCTGCTTTCTATTATTTCCTAAGGGCGGGGGGCCTAGAAATGTCACACTGTTTCTAAGCATGCAGCAAAAGAGCCATCAACACCTGAATACTTGGGGAGCTTGTCAGGGGTGGGGCCAGCTCTTGGATCCATTCTCAGTCTTCCCAAGCCTAATCTCTGCGATCAGAGCTCAGGAATCCATCTTGAAGATACCTGCTAGGAGGCTTCTATGCACAGGCACTGGGAAGCCTCAACCATTCCGGGGTTTGTAAAGTAGAAGTGACATTCGAAATGTTTTCCTGTGTCAGAAGAACGAGCGCAGGGCCGGGCGCGGTGGTGCGTGTCTGTAATCTCTGCAATCTCAGCATTCAGGTGGCTGCAAAGTGATCTCAAGGCCAGCCTGAACTACACAGTGAGACCCCGTCCCAAAAAGACAAAAATAAAAACAAATAAATAATATATGAGAAATGCTCTTTCAGCCTGCAAATACACCCGGCATGGTGACGCAGACACCTGTAATTCCAGCACTTGGGAGGCTGAGGCAGTAGAATCACCATGAGTTTGAGGCCAACCTGTACTACATAGTGAGTTCAGGGTCGACCTGAACTATGTAGTGAGATCCTGTGTTAAAACAATCAACCACAACAACAACAAAAACCTGGGAAGTACAATAGGAACAGGTTAGAATCACTGAAACTTCTACCACCTACAATTCCCACCAACTTTTCTTCTGAATGAAGAGAAAGCAATCACAAATATTATAGCTGTTATCTAAAATTCTTATCATGAAGACTCAGCTAACTAAAATGCTCAGTTAGCTGAACATTTTGAAAACCCTGAGATACATTACAACCCTTTCTCTTCTTGGTAAATACACAGCACTTCAGTGCTATGTGAAGAATTTCATGTCGGGCCAGCATTCTGAGCATCTGCTCTTATGCACAGGGTGTATGCTAAGGACAGTCCTTTCTGTTCTCTCTGACCTGATCTGCTGGAAGGTTTCTAGTCTATTTTTTCTTGTATGAAGATTTCATGCTTGATGGAGACAAGTTTATTTCAGCTGAAAGCAGATGCCTAATTATAAGTCATGTTCCAAAGCTTATTTGTTTCTAAATTGTCTGTAACTTGAAATACCTTTCTCTCTAGCCAAAAGAAAACAAGTTTCTAAACATAACTAGGCTTTCTGGTTGATCCAAAAAGTCTATAACATTGATGAAATACATCTGCTAACTTCAAAAACTGCACAAAGAGCCAGGGTGTGGTGGCGCATGCCTATAATCCCAGCACTCAGGAAGGAGGCTGAGGCAGGAGGATCGTTGCAAGTTCGAGGCCAGCCTGGACAACAAAGTGAGCCAAGCGAGCTCAAGGCCAGCCTAAAGTGCACAGGGAGACCCTGTCTCAAAAAGACACATGCAAAAACTAGTAATACTTCCAAATCTAACTAAGGGCAAAGAGTTACCTGAGTACTCATGTTGTATTCTCCAGAAAAGATAAGAGATTACAAGAGAAAGGAAAGGAAGTTACGCAAATTGCCCTTCATATCTAAATCTCATGAACAAGGCCTACTTCAGCCTTGTGAAAAGAATTCTGGTGGCAAGGCAAAGGCAGTCTTCAAGGACCCCCATCCATGCTCACAGCTCCTGGCAGACACACAGACCCGGCTTCCTAAGAGAGCAGAAGGTCACAGACACAGAAAAGTAAAGCTTTACAAGAACTGGAAAAATGCACTGCATTATAGGTAACAGTTACTAGTCCCTTTAAAACTATGCCAAAGGTGCTGGGTCTGGTGGGACAGGCCTGGAATCCCAGCACCTTGGGAAGCTGAGGCAGAAAGATCTCAAATTCAAGCCCAGCCTGGGCAACTGAGTAGTTTAGTGAGGCTGTCTTAAAATAAAAAATGAAAACATAAGGTTGTAGTTCACTGGGAAGGTCCAGGGTTCAATCCCCAGTATCACAAACAAAAAAAAAAAAAAAAAAAAGAGAAAAAGGAAGGGAGGGAGGGAAAGGAAAATTTGCTTGACTCTACGTAAGTTCTCAATAACAGTGACATACGATACAAAAATATATCCTGAGATGCCACCTCATGTGGCTTGAGACATTTCGTCTTTAAAACTTAGGCTTATTTTTAAACACTAAGGATGTGACACCATCCCTCTAGTCTAGGAATTCTGGCTTGTCAAAGCCCTGCAAGTCTCCAAAAACCTGAAATACAGGGAAAAAGACACGATCACAAGAGAGAGACTGCAGGCATCAGGAGATACTTTCCGCCAAAGCGGGCGTTCTGCTGCAGCCCAGGCACGCGCATTCTGGGTGCACCCCAGGGGAGCAGCCCTGGCAGTGATCATAGCTTCTTTTGTTGAGAGTGTCCTTCCCACCCCAGGGCCTCATCGTTGTGGTCCTGGTCATTTTCCTGCGCAGTATCAGAGGGGGAAAACTGAGCTTGGGAGGAGATGGCAAGGTCCCAGGAACTAAAAAAGACCAGGAAACTGTGTCTGCCAGCCCTGGCCAGCCCTGCCCACTTCGGAGGCAGAGAGAAACCCCGCTCCTGAGCGTGGAGGGGCAGCAGGGACAGCAGGGAGCGCAACAGCGCTCACGGCACGGAGGTGCCTGGGTGGGCAAAGAATCATAGACACCCATGAGGACACCCTGAGCCATGGAATTTCTGAGCAGCTGTGAGGAAATGCCACACCAGAGCCAACCGAGACAGTGTTTGCTAACAGTCCTGAAAAACTGAAAGACTCTGAAATCATTTTCCACTGCAGTCAGCCCGTCTGGGTCATTGCTAACAGTCCTGAAAAACTGTAAGACCCTGAAATCATTTTCCACTGCAGTCAGCCCGTCTGGGTCATTGCTAACAGTCCTGAAAAACTGTAAGACCCTGAAATCATTTTCCACTGCAGTCAGCCCGTCTGGGTCATCCATACTGCAGCGTGCCCTGACCACCGCCACCGGGGTCCAATGTCACTGCCCCTTTTGGAGCCTGACCACCTGCTTTTCTTGTTCCAGGTTGTTTTTTTCAGTGTTTACTTTTATGAGTGCAAGGACATAGTGGTTATACTCCTCGCGGGGAGCTGGTGCGCGCCCTGGACACGTCTCCCTTCTTTCCCTCATGCCCTTCCCTCCGCTCCCTCCCCTCACTCTTGGCCCCTTACCTTTTGCAAAAGCTCTGTCTCTGCTTCCTATCGTCTATCTTTTCTTTTGCTCTTTACACTATTAATACTCACATAAAAGAAACTCATGAGGGCTGGGATACAGCTCAGCAGCACAAGCGCCTGCCTGACAAGCGCAAGGTCCTGAGCTCAATTCCCATTACAAAAGAGGGAGAGAGAGAGAGAGAGAAAGAGCAACCATATGATACTGAAGCTTGCGTGTCTGATTTTGTTCACTTAACATTATGTCCTCAAGGTGCATCCATATTCTTACAAACTACTCAAGTTTATCCTTCTTTATGGCAGAGTAGTACTCCGTTGTGTATAAGCACTACATTTCCTGTATCCATTCATCTGTTAGTGCTCATATAGGCTGCTTCCAAGATACAGCTATTATGAATCTACTTTCAAGTGGGTCATTTTTCTCCCTCTGTACTCCCCAGAGATGTGGGGCTTAAAGATGATTTTCAGGGTTTGCTTGTTTTTAATGAGACAGTCTCGCTCTGCAATGCAGGCTGGCCTTGAACTCACAATGTAGCCTAGACTGGCCTCCAACTTGCAGCGATCCTCCTGCCTCAGCCTCCCGAGTGCTGGGAGCTCGGGTGTGCACCACCACGCCTAGCTCCTAACGACCCCTTCGGACACTTTTTGCAGAAGCATCGGTCAGCCGCGCGCGAGGCGGACAGCCCGCCTCAGGGACCTACCAGCGACAGCACTTTGTAGGTGTTGGGGTCCTTGGCCGTGCGCGCGCGCGCCGCCTTGTCCGGCGCCTCCTCGCCCAGCTCCAGGGGCGCCAGCAGCGCCGCAGCCGCCTGCGGGTCCCCGGGCGGCCCTGCGCGGCCCGCGTCGCCGCCGTCCCGCTGCTCCATGCCCGTGCGCCCCGCCGCCAGCCGCGCCTTTAAGGCCTCCCGCCCGCGCCTTCCCTCGGCCGCCGGCTATTTCGGGCGCGGGGCGGGGCCGGCGGGCGGTGCGCGCCGCCAGGGGTCGCCCCGCACGACGGGACGGGACAGGACGGGACCGGAGAGGAGCGGGCGGTACGGGCGGCCCGGGCTGCCCGGCTCTGACGCCGCAGGCACCTCCCGAGGGACAAAACCGGGGCGGCCGGGCTCGGGCGCGGGACTCGGCGGCTGCAGGGGGCGAGGGCCGCGGCGCTGCACACGCATGCGAGCGCGCAGCTAAGTGACGGCGGGGCGAAGGCTGCGCGTCCCCGCCGCGGGGTCCCCGGGCTGCGCGTCCCTGCCTCTGCGCGCGGGCCTCGCTTGTGCAGTGAGGAGTCCTTTGACCCGCAGACCTCAGCCTGCCTTGCGCGGCAGAGACCAGGGAAGCACCTTTCCCGCAGGTCGTCGGCCTCGCCCCAGCGCGCCCCTGGGGTGACCGCGCAGTGGTCCCTGGTCCCGAGCTCCCCGAGAGCCAGCTCACAGCCGCCTCACGGAAAGGCTAGCGCTGGTCCCCAGCCGTGCGGACTCTTCATCCCAAGCTCTGCTGCAAGTGTTTCTTTGTTTCCACAGTCAGCCTGAAGGACAGATTTTCTGCACGGAGATTGATCGAGTGTCAAAACGCTTAAACAGCTCTAAAGTGGCTCTGAACCTGACAAAACAGGTAGGATATGTATGTCGTGTACAACCCAGCACGAGAAATTAAAGACCACCCGTGTGGGCTTTTATGTTTTTTTTTTTTTTTTTTTTTGAGACACGGTCCCACTGTGCAGCCCAGGCTGATCCCAAACTCTCAGCCATGCCTGCCTCGGCCTTCCCAGTGCTGGGATTCCAGACACGTCACCACGCCCAGCAAGACTTTACCCAAAGGCAAAGTCAGCACAGCCTACAGGGTCACAAATCAAACATCTAGGGGCCAGCAGGAGCCATAAACCAGGCAGCCTTGGGCATTCGTGGCTACTGTACCACTAAAGGGCGCAGCATTTCCTCGGCGAGATCACACTCTAAGCGCAGACAGACTTTTCTAAGGAAGCAGAAAATGTAGTTGTTTTTGCAGACTGCAAAACGTTGTCTACTAAATTCAGAAAAGCAACTCCTTCGAATGCTTCGCCAAGTAAAACGGAACACATCTGCAGGGCGGAGCCGCAGACGGCCACCAGGATGTGGCTTGTCTTCTTTGCGCGCTGCCCTTGCACCCGCTGAGCTTTATAGGTCGTTATGAAAAGCTAGTTAAAATTCCAAACGCATAGGAATGAACGCCGAGCCAGGACCCAGTCACACTGCTCAGCTGTGGGCAGCGCAGAGCCTGTGACAAAGTCTTACTCAGGGCTTGTGTGCGCGAATGGTTGCAGGAAAAGACCCGACACCCACACTTGGTGCCGGTGAGGGCTGAACGTTTCTCCCCAGCTCTCTGTGCGTCAGGCCGGGGACTTTTAACGTAGTACAGCAGCAAAGACGCTGTTTGAGATTCACTAGGCTTCCCCACATGTGCCTATAACGCACTGTGTCAGCATTTCTCCCTGAAACGTTCGACAACGTAGATGAGAACAAAATACCAAACTGAACCAGTCTGCGGGTGTTTGGGCTGAGAAACAACTCCCAGCTTTGCAAAGACAGCGAAGTGCTCCATAATGACTTTAGCAGCTGCTGGGCTTTCTCAACGTGCCTCACCTGACAGCCAAGGCTAAAAAGAGAAAACCACAGAGTTATTTAATCTTTAGAGGCCCAGGGGGATAAAAGAAAAGCTTTTCCATGGAATTATTTCGTGTTTAATATTTGGTATAACGTTCTGATTGTATAACATGGATTCCCTCTTGTCTGTAAGCACAATGCCCTCTGCAGCAAGATCACTGTGTGCACAACTGTGACCTTGGGCACTGTACAAGGAGTCCCTGAACCTCAGTTTCCTCATTTGTAAAATGATTTTACAAACTGAGGGTGGTGGTGCATGCTTATAGTCCCAGCACTCAGGAGGCTGAGGCAGGAGAATCACTGTGAATTCGAGGCCAACCTAGGCTGTGTAGTGAGTTGAAAGCCAGCCAGAACTACACAGCCAGACCTGACCACAAATAAATAAGTAAGCGCAAAACACACTTGGAAGCGTTAGTCAGATATAATGGGTGTAATGGGAACTGATGCAAATTGGGAAATGTCTTCCTTATCTAAAGACGAGATACCCTGCAAATGGAGAGACAGGCACCTCTGCTGTGGGCCAGAACTCAAGACAAAAGATGAAACACATGCACCCACATACCTCCCTAGGGTGTGGACATCAGGGACTGATACTTTAGATGGGTATCAGTCACCTTGAAAAAGTCAGAGAGGGGCTGGGGATATAGCTCAGAGGTATAAGCGCCTGCCTAGCAAGCGCAGGGTCCTGAGTTCGATCCCCAGTACCGCCAAGAGAAAAAAAAAAGAAAAAGCCAGGGAGAGCCACTACGCCAACCTCCTGTAGGAAAAACCCTGCTCTGTATTCATGACAGCTTGTTATGAGACTCGCCTCCCCGTTTGATCCCAATTTAATCAATTTTACCTGAACAATTACATTTGTAATCCGACTGGCTGACCATAGTTTTGTCCCACCTCAGGCCCACCTTGCGATTTCCCATTTTTCTCCCCCCTTGGACTCGCCTCACCTTGTGGTTTTGCTCTTTAAAATCCTAGGCAAGGCCGGGTCCTCAGCAACCCCCTGGGGCCCCCTTCTGTCCCTCTCTCGGACAGAAGCTTTCTTTCCCTCAATAAATATATTTTGCTCTTAACCTCCTTTGTTCCTAAAATTCATTCTTTGATTTTAGAGAACCTGAACTCATCCCACGTATCTTTCAGGCTGGGAGTTTCTCTCCCTTATATCAAAGGAAGCTGCTAAGTCTTTACTTTTGGGGTTGTACAAATCTCTGCCACCCCAATTCTGTCCTGTACCTCTATTTATTTATTTATTTACTTATTTACTTATTTATTTTTAAGGGTTTTTTGTTTTTGTTTTTTTGACACAGGGTCTTGTCATGTAGTCTAGCCTGCCTCAACCTTACTTTGTAGCCTAGGCTTGCAGGGATCCTTCTGCTTCAGCTTCCCAAAGTGCTGGGATGTTAGGCGTGCATCACTGTGCCTGACTTGGAATTAATTTCTTAATTTCATATTCAGTTTGCTCATTGCTAATGTCCACAATACAGTTAGATTTTTGTATATTTATTTTGTGCCCTGTGACCTTGCCAAAATTGTTGACTAGTGATGGAGACCACTACAAAGCAGCTCTGAGCAGGACTTAAATTAACCCACTGGCTTTCCATGTGTACTTGTGAGTCTGTCCAAAGCCTATGCCCCTTGTCTGGAGATGGGTGGCAGACTCATAGTAAGTGAACCTCTCTGAGTCACTGATCCCTGCTGAGGCCTGTAATGGTGGGGGAAGCCATGAAGCCTCAAAGAATAAGACAAGCTCATTATGGCCAAGGACACCTGCTCCAACCTCAACTAGATAAAGACTGTAGTCTCAAGGTGGAGACCTTCCTGGAGCTAACATAGCTCTCCTAAACTAATGTAATGCCTTACTTGGAGAAGTCCTTGAGCAGTTCCCCTCCTTCCTGAGTATCACCCTCCCTTGTTCCGATAACTAAATAAATATGGGCCTCCCAGGGAAGAGCTTGGTTTTAGCCACCAGAGAATCTCAAATTCTGTGAGAGGGATTTGCCCTTCCTAGAGCCCTGAAATCATTCCATTTGTCTCTTGTATTTAGTCTTGGCTGTCCGCTCATTTGGGAGATTGCAGACCTGATCAGTCTGCAGTAACTCAGGGATATTATTAACTCTATAGAATAGTTCTAATAGTTTTACTTGGTTTAGTTCAATAGGTTCCTTAGCATTTCCTAAATTCAAGCATCTAAAGCTATGAATTTCCTTCCATGTATGACACTTTACATATGGTAGGGAAAGCAAGTGATATACAGAGTTGCCCAGCTCTGTACTTACACCTTACAGAGAGAGTGTGCTGATCGCTTCACATTTCTGGAGCTGGAAATCCATCACAGATTTTTAAATAAATGCTGGAAATTTGGATATTCATTTCAATTTTTATATATTAGCAACTGACTCAGTATTTTCTTTTGTTTTCTTATGTTTTGTTTGAGCCAAGGTTTGCTATGTAATTCAGGATGGCTTTGAACTTACTATGTAGCCCAGGCTGGCTTCGGCCTCCCTAGTGCTGGGATTGCAGGCATGTGCCACCATTCTTGGCTAGTCAATATTTTTAAACACATCACAGAAATCCACAAGATGTCCCTGTGGAACTGACTGAACCTTAGTTTCCCACTTTGTAAGCTGTGTTCTGATAGTGCACCGGGGACACCTGTACCCTACTCATTATCTTTGTTTCTGGGACAGAGTACTTGACATCCACAAAAGGAAGGAGGGCCTCCCACTCTACAGTTCTGACCTTTGGCTCACTTTGTAGCCCAGACTGGTCTCAAACTTGCAACGATCCTCCTGCCTCAGCCTCCCAAGTGCTGCAATTACAGGTGTGCGCCACCACGCCTGGCGACTACTGCTCTCTTAATTTCTTTTTGGTTAATGGGCCATTGGCATACATCACTGTCCCAGACCTGGTGTGCTGGCTTTCATGCTGCAACTCTGCTGATGCATCAGTTGCACTAGGTTTTGGGTGCAGCCTATGAGGCCTTCTGTATAGAAAATCGTGTCAGCACAAGTGACAGTTTGCTGTCCTCCTTTTCCGTGCAGATGTTCCTGATTCTGGCTAGGGCTTCTGAGACTGTGTTGAATAAAAGTGTAGAGAGTCTACGTTCTTGCCTTGTTGCACACCTTAGAGAGAAAGCTTTCAAATGCTGCCCCCCAGTATAATTTTAGCTGTTGTCTTATTGTTACGTTTGTGTCTCAATGTCCCCTGAGGCCTCAGGCGCTAATAGGTGGGGCTTTTGGGAGGTGACAGGGTCCCGGGTGTGTGACAATGGGTTTGTCCTTGGGTCAGGTCGTTTGGCATAGTGCTAGTACGGGTGACAGAAGGCCCCACCTTAGGGGTGGGTGGCACCAACCAGTGGGCTGGGAGTCTGACAGGCAAGGGGCCCGAGGTCTGTCCACCCCTGCCCAGCTGTGAGGAAGCTTCCTTCAGCTGGAGCTGGGAGGTTTTCTGTCCCAAGGACTCTGCAGAGAAGGGACCGAGGTCACCACCTGACAGGACAGAGGAGGTTGTGCAGATGCATGCAGCCAAGGGCTCTGCTGCCAATGGGAGGGAGCTGGGGCCAGGCTGGGCAGGAGGGACCATCGCCTGTCACTCAGCTCCACCCTGCTTGATGCCTTTGGGTTGTACCGGGCCCTCTGTGCTTCAAGCAGTGCCCCTTCTCCTGTCATACCTAGCGGGCTGGGCTCTGTCCCTGCGCACCGGAAGTATAGGCCCGAGCTGTCCCTGCACGAAGACTTCCCAGAGGCTGTGGGGTTTGAGCAAATCTTGTGGGGCCAGTGAGATCCAGGCTGAGGCAGAGCAGGAAGCTCATGCTGCAGGACCCAGGAGCCACCCACATGGACACTCTGGGGTGACAGAACCATGGGGCACAGGTGGGGCAGATGAAGCCTCTTACAGAAGGGGCATGCAGACTGCGTTTGTCCTTGGCCAATCGGTGTCCTGAACAATTCTATCTATAACTCAAGAAAAATAGCCAGGGGTGGTGGCACACACCTGTGATTCCAGCACTCTGGAAGCTGAGGCAGGAGGATCACCATGTGTTCAAGGCCAACCTGAACTGCATAGTCAGACTGTCTTTAAAAAAAAAAACAAAAAGAAATAAAGAATTGCAATTAGCACTGTGGTGGGAACACCCGAGGGGCTTGGCCAGCGTATTACTGGAGTATCTGAATCAGTCTGTGGCAGGGGTGGGATGTGGTCAGAGAGGAGGAGCCCGAGCAAGGTTTGAGTAATATCTAGGACTTGGCTGGAGGAAGTGGAAATGAGCCCACAGCGGACTCAGTGATCTTGAAATACAGCTTTCGTTGGTTGGGAAAGCCACATGTAAGGAAAAGGAGGCATGTAACCACGAGTCAGACCCTGGAGCCACTCCCGCCTCAGTGCCTAAGTCAGCAGGCCTTCGGGGTTCCCTTTACACGGAACAGTGATTCTAGAACCTCCAAAATGCTGAGCATGGCAGTGCACACCTGTAATCTCAGTACTTGAGAAGCTGAGGCAGGAGGACTGCTATGAGTTCAAGGCCAGCTTGGGCTACATAGCAAGACCCTATCTTAAAAAAAAAAAAAACAAGGCCCCGGACCTAGCCACAGTCTTGAAAATCAGAAGGGGAGAGGCATCCAAATGATTCATCAATAAACTTTCAATGTCAGACAGTGATAATATACCTTCAAAAAGTAATTCGGGTGCACACATTTTGAAAATAAGGACAGAAACAGTGAATTAGGTAAAGTACACAGCTCTCCCTATATTTGAATCTCTTGTCCAGTGTAGCTGATCCTTGACTTACACTGGGAGTACATCCTAGTAAAACCTTTGAAGTTGAAATATACTAGAAGTCAAAAATGTATTTAGGCAGGGCGTGGTGGTGCAGACCTGTAATCCCAGCACTTAGGAGGCTGAGGCAGGAGGATCAGTGTTAGTTCAAGACCAGCCTGAGCTACAAAGTGACCATAGCAAGACCATGCCTCAAAAAGACAAAAAAAAAATGTATTTAGAAGCTGGAAGTCGTGGCACTTGCCTGAAAATATATTTAATTCCTTTTTTAAAAAAAAGTGGACATTGTATATGAATCTATTTGCAAAAGTATAACTTTAAGTAATAAAAAGTTATACATTTGAAAGGATATTAGGAAAGAAAACAGGTCAGAGGAAGATATTGAGGAAGGAAACTGGTGAAGTTTTGCTGTTGTTTTGATTTTTGTTTGCTTTTTGTTTATTTTGATTTTTCAGACAGGCTTTCCCTATGTGGTTTAGGCTGGCCTTGAACTTGTGGCAATTCTCTCACCTTAATAAGTTTTTTGGGGATTTTGTTGTTGTTTTGTTTTGTTTTGTTTTTTGACAGAGTCTCACTATGTAGTTCAGGCTGATCCTGAACTCACTATGGAGCCCAGGCTGACTTCAAACTCATGGTGATCCTTCTGCCTCAGCCTCCTGAGTCTGGGATTATAGGCATGTGCCACCATGCCCAGCTTGTTTTGTTTTTGGGACACAGTCTCACCCTGTAGTTCAAGCTGGCTTCAAACCCATGGCGATCCTCCTGCCAACATGATTACAGGTGTGTGCCACCACACCCGGGTTGTTATTGTTGTTTTAATTTAATTTGAGTTCTGAACATCGTGAGTGGCAAGTGCCCCATCCTAGGTTAGGGTGGGAAGTGGTACGGCTTGTACTTTGTTTTCAGTCTTTGGAACTTCCATAAGCAACTCACAGCATTGTGGGTTCAGCAAGCTGAAAAACAACGCAGTATGGGTTCACCTTGCTTATCTTTGCACTGTCTTTAGAACGGAGACTTTTGGACTGTGGAAAGGTTCCAAATTATAAAAATCCATCAAAGTCCAAAGAAATGTGCATGTGTCTTTCAAAATGGGAGCGTCGAGGGGCAGATCACAGAATCAGGCCCAGGAGGAAGTCGTCCACCCTCCAGCCAGGGGCCCAGGCTGCCCTGCAACACCCATGGGCACAGCCCCTGGCAGCTGCCGCCTGCAAACACAGGGACGGAGCCGCAGCAGGGCAGCACGGACCCACAGCGTCGCTCCCCATGCTGGGCAGCCACCTCTCCAAAGACGGAGTTGGTTAATTGCAACAAAGGCCTAAAGTAACCGTGCCCTGACCCGGACTCCCATAGGGCCTCAGAGCCCTTGGGGTGTAACTGAGCCACATCAAGAACCTGAGGGACCAGAAGGAATTAAATGATGCCCTCCGGCGCTTACTGGGCAACCGCAGTGTGCAGGGCGCCAAGCTGTGCAAGTGCGGGCTCAGCTGGGGGCAGCAGCGTGGCTTTGTCTCCCCGAGCAACCGCTGGACAGCGCGAGAGGCCAAGCTCACCATCTCTTTCCTCCTGCAGAGACTAAAATATTTTCAGTTTGACAATAACCGTGACTGCTGGGCTGTTTCTGATCCTGGGGCTACTCTGTTACCCATACCTGTGTTCACAGGACTATTTCTCCCAGCCGTGCCCTCTGCCTGCCACCGTGCCCTGCAGCCAGCCAATTCTGACTGAAACCTCTACCAACTGCGAGCTGAAATCAACCTCTCCTTCCATACAGTTGTGAGTGCCAGGTATTGTGTGCCAGTGACAAAGATAGTAACTAAGACAGCATAATAATATAAAGATTTATGACAATGATTATGATAAAAGACTAAAAATTTTGCTAATTTTGAACTACCCTGGCTATCAGTAGAAAGAAGGGGTTGAAAGATAAGATCCTGCTAGAGAAACAATACTTTGAGTGATTCTTCTGCATATAAAAGAAGTTGATAATGGAAAACAATTAAACTTATAGAAAAGACTGTTGGCTTCCACGGTATCATGGCATCATCGGTCTCTAGTCTTCCCACCGTTATTAGAACAGAGCGAGTCTCGGAATTGAGAATCATCTGTTTTGCAAAGAACAGCAGGAAAACTAGAAGGGAAGAAAATGTGCTTGTCAATCCAGTCATTCCCACTGGTTCTGTAGAATTCATTCACTGGTTTCACTGCCAAATGCTGGTCCCTGGTGGCTGCCACACACCACCTCTGGGTCCAGAGTGATGGTCTTAGCTAAGTGAGCCTGGGCAGGTCCAGGGGTCCTCAGCCTGCACCCCAAGCCAAGGGAGCCACGGCCTCAGCTGAGGTCATCGTCTTACAGACCTGTGACTCTGGAAAGTGCAGTACATGAGACCTTCAAGGAGGTATGTGTGTTTGGAGAAAAAATTCCATATTATGATACCATTTTATTTTTGGAAAATTAAATAAAAATGGTTATTTTAGTTGTCTGTTTGAGACAGGGTCTCACTATGTAGTGTCGGCTGGTCCTGAACTCATTTTGTAGCCCAGGCTGGCTTCAAACGCACTGTGATGCTCCTGCCTCAGCCTCCCCAGCACTGGGATTACAAGTGTATGTCACTATGTCACTACCCCCAGCTACAAGAAGGTTGTGGATTTTGAAATGTTGTGGGACGCTGTCCACATTCTGCCATCCTTCCAGCTCCTGTGACAGCTGCCCATACTGGACCCTGACTCTGTATGGACAGTAGGTGTCAGCAAGACTGCTGGCTTCAAGGGCAAGAACGGAACACACAGTCTCCATGACCTGAAGCCCAGCAGCCTGATTCTCCCCCTTCCCCTCCGCCTTGGTGTGAGGGAGCAGGAAAGAGTGGGGGTGGGGAGGAGACCTGGCTTGTGGCATCAGTGTGGCTGCCTAAGCTTGTGCACCGTGGATGAGGACCTAGAATCCTGGCTCCATGACCACATCTAGGAAGGACTTTGCACAGTTAATTAATTGCCCTTTAGTCTGCAAGTCCTGGAAGGCAGACTTGCGAATAGGAATCTATTAACAGTACTCAGAAAACCCACAGGAAATTTACAGTCACATCTTCAGGGAATGTCAGACAATGCTGACCCATGTATGCTGCAATTGCATGACAGGCAATAAAAATGGAAATCATCTCTCTCTCTCTCTCTCTCTCTCTCTCTCTCTCTCTCTCCCAACAGGTTCTCACTATGTACCCCAGGCTGGCCCTGAACTTATGACGATCCTCCTGTTTCAGCCTCTAGAGGGCTAGGATTCTAGATGAATATCTGGCTTACCTTATATTTTTCAATTTTTATTTTTATAGTACATATTTGCAGTACATAATGATTACGTTTCTCATGAGCAGTTAGCACATGTACACAGCCCTTTTTTTTTTGTCTTTTGTCCTTTTGAGACGGGTTCTTGCTACACAGTTAGGGCTGGCCCTGAGCTCCATTTGTAGCCCAGGCTGGTCTCAAACTCACAATGACCCTGCTGCCTCAGCCTCCCAAACAGGCATGTGCCACCATGCTTGGCCATGCACATCTTAATTCTTTTTTCATCCCCTTTCCCTCCCCATCCTCCTCCCCCAAACTGTTGGTCCCCTTCCCATTTGCAAAAGACCTGTCTCACTTTCATATTGTCCGTCTTTCATTTTGCTCTTTGTTTATACTTTGGGTTTGTTATGTAAGAGAAGCCATGAAATATTTAAGCTTGTGTGTCTGATTTATTTTCCTTAACAGTATGGTCTCAAGGTGCTACAAAAATAGATTCAAGCTCATTTCTACAAAATGACTCAAGCTTATCCTTTATGACAGAGTTGTGTATCCCACTACATATAAACAGCACATTTTGTTTATCCAGTTACCTATTGGTGGGCCACTTCCAATATTTAACTACAGTATTATGAATTATGCTTCTATAAACGTAGGTGTGCATATATCAATGTAAGGTAATATCTTTAACTCTTTTGGAAAGATAATTAGAGGAGAAATAGCTGGGTCAAATGGAGTTTCTACCGTATTTCCCCCAAAATAAGAGGTCTTACATTAATTTTTGCTCCAAAACTTGCAATAGGACTTATTTTCAGAGGAAGTCTTACTTTTGTGTGTATAACGATCTATACTTATTTATGCACAAAGACCTATATTTACTCAAATACAGTCACGTCATCTTCTTCTGGAACATTGTTATACCCCTCCAAACCCCGAATTCTGACCTGCACTTCTTGGGACTGCATCTCCTGTAGAGCTGTTGAGCTCAATCTCTCATGTCCAGCCTTAGCACTCTCCTTAGGTGAGCGCTTCTGGTCCTTGGAGCTGCTCGTAATCCATTGACAACACAGCCGCAGTGATTCTGTCCTATGAGTCCTTCGCCTAAGTCACAACCTTTGCAGGCTGGGCCCCATGGAGTTTCCATTTAATCAAGTGTTCAGTGAAGACTTAGGAGACAGGAGCGGCAACAGAAATGATGACAGTTGAAAATAACGGGCCACACAAAAGTGACGAAAAATTACAGGCACCAAAATTCAGGAAACCAGGGCCGAGGGGTGTAGCTCAGCGGCACAAGCACCTGCCTGCCAAGTGCAAGGTCCTGAGTACCAAACCAACAGTACACCCCCCAAAAAAGCCAAGGTACAAAATTCAGAAAATGTTTATTTCATATAGCACATTAAGTACACCCCTTACAACACACAGCAAAGTGAATTATATAGATTGATTTGAAGCGCAACCACATCAGTTCGTTATCAAGTTCGCGCTTTATTCGTGCATTTATTCAGCACCAAGTTTTCAGCTCATCTGTTGGCATAGGTGTTTACCTTTCATCTAAGGGCACCAGCCTGGGTATTTACAAATAATTATAATTTATATTAGCATTTGAAAATATAACTGTCACCATATTATTTATTAATATTTAATTATACATTAATACTATTATTTTATATCTCAAAATACCTGTCATGTGTTGCACTGGACACACTAACCGTGTCCATCAGACTGATGATCTTAACGAGGGTTTATTTTAGGGGTAGGACTTATATTATGAGCACTGTAGATATCACCTTAGGGCTTGTTTACTGGTGAAGTCTTATTTTCAGGGAAGTTAGTTAAACACTACAGTTCATCAGCAGCATCAATTCCTCCAGGTTCCTCTGTGAGGAACTCAGCAGCTCTTTGAATTACAGGAAGCATCAGCAGCTGAAAGATGCAACTGACCAGCACTAGAGTTTGTCAAGTGGTGAACACCAATAGTCACAAGTCGGTCTCATCTGTGATACTGAAAGTTATAGAAAAACAAAGAAGATGGGTCCATGTGGGGGCAAAGAGTATAATATTGATGAGTGACAGAGAACGCAGGGACAAAAATTTCTTCAGCTTTGCTTTTCCATTTTCATTCCAGAAGAATGGAACTTTAGACCAAGGCTGATAGCATAAACACTAGCAGAGGATGCAAGAGCAGGAGGATCGCTGTGAGCCTGAGGTCAGCGTGGGCTACAGGGCGAAAGCCAACCTACGCTGCATAGCAAAACCTTGTCTCAAAAAACCAAAGCAAAACAACAACAAAAAAAGATTTTTGACCCAGGATGCAAAGAAAAATATCAAGCTGTATTGTATATATCTGCCAACTCCCCACCATGAATGTGATCATCATATACTGCAAACAGATGTAATGGTTGATATGCTGTGTCCACTTGAGCACTCTAGAAACTTAACTAAGTAACTCCACAGTTCTACATCCTAGATTCTACACCCTAGGGTGTAGAGGACATGCCCTTACCCCTCTACCAACCTTGTTCATGGTGTCATCTTGAGTTGTTCATTGTGTTAACTTGAGAAGTTTAAAAGTTTAACTAAGTGACTGAGCAGGGGGCCACCATCCTCACTTTGTAAACATCCTGAGCCTGTGCAAGAAGAAGGCACAGAGATGGTGAGTGCTATATCCATCGGGTGGGGGGGGGAGGTATGTGTATCCTGCTTATAATACAGGGGAGGAAAAGAGGCTTGCTCTTCTCCCTTCTTGCTCTTGGTGCTTTTGCTGTCTTCCTAAACAGTTGCTTCTGTGCCACACAGCCCTGCCTTGGAGCCAGCTGATTATGGACTGAAATATCTACAGACTGAGCTAAATAAACTTTCCCCTTGTTAACTTTAGGTGTTGGGTATTTTGTGTCAGCAGTGAGAGAAAAGTAATCAAGACAGAATTTGGTACCAGAGAAGTGGGGCCATTGCTGTGACTATACCTGGCCTTGAGAATGGCTTGTGGAAAGAGTATGGAAAGGTTCAGAGATGTTGACCAAGAGTACAGCTGGAACATCTTAGGCTGTTCAATATGGAGATTCTTGTCAGAGTTCAGAAGACCAGAAAATTGGTCAAGACCAGGCTTGGGAGGTTTCTGCTGGGAAGAAGGACTGCATTGGCTTTTGGACTCCAAATGTATGCTATGGCTTGGCAGAAAGTTTGTCTGCCTTTTATTTGTTTCCAGAGACTCTTCCTGAGACTGAGACTAAGGGCAGCAGACTAATTAATCTGGCAGAAACAATTTTAAGGCAGGGGAATGTTGAGGCAGTGGCATGTCTCTTGTTGGTTATATGGCTATTTTAGCCAGATATTGAGAATCAAAAGCAAAGAGCCCGGTAGGATGATTTAAAATCTAAGTTTGGCCAAAAGAGAAGCTCCAGTAAAGCTGTGTACTACAAAGATAGAGCTAAGGAGATCTTGATTCCTGAGAAGGAACAGGAGAATATGAAAGATGCCTCAAAACTGCAAAAGTGAAAGTCTTGGTCTGAGAAGAAAGCTGCAGAGCACCACGTTCCAGAATGGTGGTGACATAGAGAATTTCTGCCTCAGAATTGGATTCAGAGAGCCCAGGAATCCAAGCACTCGACCCCTACAGCCAAAAGAGAGGGAAACCTGGCTACTGCTCCAGCTGGCAGCAGACATTGGCATTATTCACATGGTGCTGGTTTGAGGTACATGCAGAATGCAAGAGTTGTAGGGTTAAGAGGCTTCCACTGCAATTTCAGAAGGTTGGGAGGCCAGGCAGTGTGCTTCTGAGAGGGCAGTGTGTGAGGCTGTGAGGGTGAAGCCAAAGGTGCAGTGGATACCAGAGAAGTTTGGAAAATCCAAGAATGTGGATCATCTAAGGGAAGCTGCAAGGAGGGAGCAAAGCAGGCCTAAGAGAGAAGCCGCGGGAGCTGTAACCACCAGAAGTGCCTTAGGGGTGGAGACCTTCCGGCCCTTTGGAGCTCACAATTTGCCACAGGTTGCTTCAGATACTGGATGTCGAACTACAGGACTTAATGTTTGCCCTGCTGGATTTTGGACTTACTTTGCTCTCAATCCTTTGTATCTGCCTGTTTGTAACCTTTGGAATGGAAGTGTTTATCCTGTGCCATTGAATGTTGAAAGTGTTTAACTTTTCATTTGCACAGTGGCTCACAGCTAAGAGTTTGCTTAAATCTCAGAGGAGACTTTGGACTTGGCTTTTCAGCAATCCTGAAACTGTTAGGACTTTGTCAACTCTTGCAGACAGACTGAATGCCTTTTGAATAAAAGGGTGTGCATGAGTCTTTGGGGGGCTAGGGGTGGAATGTTATGGTTATAATGTAATGTAATGTTGCTAGAATTAATGCTGGTTCTTAAGGATTGTTAAACCTGTGCTATAATGTTCAAGTTGTGAAATGTTAAAAAATAAGCACGTCTTTGTATCTGGAAACCAATTTAAAGAAATGTGTCAAGTTGACAAGGGGTGGACTGTAATGGTTGATATATTGTGTCAACCTGAGCAGTCTAGAAGCTTAACTAAGTAACTGGTAGTTCCACATCCTGGGTGTAGAGGACATGCCCTGGCTCCTCTAGGATATTGTTCCCTGTGTCAACTTGAGAAGTTCAGAAGTTTAATTAAGTGACTCATCAGGGACCAGCGTCCTCATGTTGTAAACATTCGAGCTTGGGCAAGAGGAAAGCATGGAGATCAGGTGAAGGGTACCCCGCCCTAGGGGGTGGTAGCTGCTTACAGTATAAGGGAGGAAAACAGGCTTGCTCTTCCCCCTTTTGCTCTTACTGCATTGCTGTCTTCTGCTGCTTGAACTATGGCCCCTGTGCCAGGCCACCCTGCCTTGCAGCCAGCTGATTACACACTAAAACCTCCATGAACTATCAGCTAAATATACCTTTCCCTCTTTAACTTTGGATTTTGGTTATTTTGTCTCAGAATTGAGAGAAAAGTAAGCAATACACATGGACCAATAAAAAGCAAATGTAAAGGAAAATTATTTCTGCACCATCTCTGGTTACTTTGGGGATGAACTGCAGTTAGTTTGGTTGGGCACAGAAGAGGACAGAAGGAGTTGTCATCCTTACAAATGCCTCAGGTGCAAGAGTCACCACTCAGCTTCAAAGCAAATGACAGGGTGAAGCCAGAGCTCAACAGAGGGCACCTGCCCAGCTTGGGTGACGCCCTGGGTGCCCCTGAGAAAACAGCACATTAAGCAAGTCAGAAATATTATGGAAAACAGACCAAC
This sequence comes from Dinomys branickii, assembly GCA_004027595.1. Classification (NCBI taxonomy): domain Eukaryota; kingdom Metazoa; phylum Chordata; class Mammalia; order Rodentia; family Dinomyidae; genus Dinomys; species Dinomys branickii. Next base: position 59,486 of record PVLD010000038.1, on the reverse strand, counting down.
CATGGGAAGAAACAGCACCAAGAAGGTTTAGGATGCTGTTTATTATACCAGTGGGTTCTCTCCCAAAGAGTCAGAGCCCCACCTAGTGGGGTTTTGGGACTTTCATAGGGAAAGCAAGCAGGGAACTACAAAAGCAGATTCGGCTCATTATGATTGGAGGGTTGGGGGACATCATAGGTTGCTAAGGGAGTTTATACAAGTTACATTGCAAGGCCATCAGTTAAATAAGCATGGGTTACATAAAGGAAGAAATGTTCCTTTATCAGGCTTGTCAGGGACATGTTCATCTGGTTTGGGCAGGCAGGCATTCTTGGCAGGCTTCTTTTTATTTTGTCTTTTTGAGGCAAGGTCTTGCTACATAGTTCAGGTTGGTCTTGTATTCACTTTGTAGCCCAGGCTGGCCTCAAACTCACAATGATCCTCCTGCCTCAGCCTCCTGAGTGGGGGGATCATAGCATGTGCCCCCACACCCATGAGACTGTTCTTCTATTAGTTAATTCTTCTATTCATGTTTGTAAAAGTTGGGAGCAGTGAGCCATGGGTTTCAAAAGAGAAAAAAACACAAAGACGCACACTGTCCTTAGGGACAGGTGTTTAACGAGGAAGTGGCAGTAGAGGGTCCACTCCTGAGATTACAGGTGGTAAGGACAGAAGGTAAGAGTGTAGTTCAGCAGTAGAGCTTTGCCCTGGGGTCACCTGTAATACCCTTTTTGTGTAAAAGTACCCTGAAAAAATCCTGGCACACAATGGGGAGCTGTTTGCTGATTTCAAAAATAGGACCTAAGAACTCTAAAATGCCTGATTTACTTTGGAAATGTACAAGAACTGGTGCCTTGATTGGGAAGTTAGTCAATTAACCCAGTTTAATACACCTTTTTGGAGTGAGGTGTGGCAGGGCATGGCTGTAATCTCAGCACTCAGGCAGCTGAGGCAGGAGGATGGGCAAGAGTTTGAGGGAGTTACATAGTGAGTTCAAATACAGCCCCTGAACTACACTGCAAGCCCTGTGTCAAAAAAAAGGACAGGCATGGTGCCATGCCTATAATCCCAGCACTTGGGAGGCTGAGTCAGGGAAATCACTGTAGGTTCGAAGCACAGACTAAAGTACACAGCGAGACCCTGTCTGAAGAACAAAACAAACACACAAAACCCCAAAATACTGAAAAGGTAACAAAAAAATAAACATTTCTAAACTGGGCCTCTATTCCTTTAAAAACTGTGCTTAGCTTCAAATGAATCTAGGTTAGAGAGGCCCTCTTTATAGCAATGCATATGAAGAAAAGAACCTTTCAGAGCCCTCAGAAGACGTAAAAAGGTCCTTTGAAACCAAGCGCATCTGGAAACTGACTTGCAGTGGGCTGCTGCTGGCTGCTGTGACCCCTGAAAGTAGACTCAGTCACTGCTTTTATTTTTCAGATTTAATCACTTGCTTATTCCTACTTCTCTCAGTTAACTAAATATTCTGAACTTCCCCTGTTCCCTGAAACTACAGCACAAAAGGCTCTGTCCTTTTTCCCTGATGCTTTCCCCAAGAGCTGCACATCTAAAGCTCTCTGGGAGGATGGTGGCACATGACTGTAATCCCAGCATTCAGGAGGCTGAGGCAGGAGGATCACCATGATGTCCAGGCCAATCTGGGCTACATAAAGAGACCTTGTCTCAAACAATAAAGAGAAAAGTAAAGAAAAATTTAAATAAAATTCTTCTTTCTGTGGAGCTCCTCCAGCAAGGCCAGCCTGTGGGTGCCTCAGTTCAGTCCACAGGATTCTAAACAAAACAAAGTTCAGAGCAGGAAAGGAATTTGAGGGACCTAGGACTACCGATCAGCAGCAGCCCTTGGGGTAATCGGGAGCTGCAGTATGAGCTCAGGGCTCTGGATGACCCAGCCAGTGCTCACCTCTGGCTGCTGAAAGCGGTGTCTTTTCTGCTCTCCTTTTTTATTTTTTCAGGTTCTAGGCCTTGGAAATCTGCCAGACGAGCCCACAATGAGCCTCCGGAGACCTTCAGCTGTGCCCCTTGAGTTGTCAGCCAAGAGTCCCAAACCCTTGCGCTGATCACTGAGCCCTGTCCACTGAGATGGGGAGATCGGCTGCCAGCCAGGTGACAGGCAGCAGAAAGCAGCCCTTGTGGGGCAGGAGCCACCTCTGATGGCTGGGTCAGGATAAGGGTTCTTCTCGCCTCTTTCCCTCTGGAGACCTCAGATAGCGCTGCACTTGTGACCTTGTGCAACTGACACCCTCTCACGCTTGAGATCTGCAGGAAGGCAGGTGGAGATTAAGCCTGCCAGAGAAGTCTCCTTGGCCATGAGAGAAACGTTTTTATAAGGTCAGCAATGGCCTGTTTTTTTATTTCACATACACAAATCCTTTTAAAGTAGAGGATACACGCCTGTGATCACAGTACTCAGAGGGCAGAAGCACGAGGAATGCGATTGTGACGTAGCAAACATGTACTCCCACAGAAAACAACGTACAGAAACAGCTCGTGTGTCTAAAGGTAAGCTCTGCCCCTGCTGCTCTGACCTTTCCCACTTCCCCGCAGGCGGTGGAGGCTCAGCCCCGTGGGCAGGAAGCTCCGCGCACAGCTTCTCGCAGTAAACACAGGGAAAACCAGACTGTCCACAGGAAGCCACCTACTCCCTAAAGTAAAATCATTTGAGGGAACAATATATTCCCTGTACCTGATTTAGCCCTGTCTGCCTTGGCTGTTGATTAATTTTCACCACTACTTTTCCTGGCCCCATCTAATTTTTTCTTCAATCAATCCTAACTGGGAAAAACTTTTAGTTCCAAAGTGTTTTGACATACATGATTGCACATAAGCCCCTAAACCACCAATTAGGAAGATACTAAGGGTTAGAAGGATCAACAACTTATGTGTGTTCCTACAAGTCCATTAAGAGGGAGTGCTGAGGCAGGAAATTATAAACCTACCAGACTGGAAGGGAGTAGACCTGACCTGTCAATTAGGAAGTCACAGGAGACATGCGGAGAACTGTTCCCAAGGTCCTGTAGTGGGACCAATCAGATAGCATCATCCTCAGTTGTTCTCCCGAGAACTCCAGCAGATCAGCCTGAAGGTGGGCGACACAAAGATGACCGTCACGGAGCAGACACCACTGTGGGCTTTTCCTGTAGTTTGTAGGGAAGATCTCTTTTCTTACCTTTGATTGGCCCTAGGGCTCTGCAGAGTATATTTCTGTTCCCTTCTTACCTTTAATGAATGCAAAATCTCACTATGTTTTACACTTGTTTTGATCAAGTCTTTGTTCAGGACAGAAAGAGCCTAAAAACCACCCCCAGAAGAAGACTCCTTCCCTAACGGTAAGAGGTGAACGCAATCACCTATCAGCTGACAAGGGGCACTGAAATCAGGTATAAATGCGAATGCAGGTAGGTCAGTAGATTACGCCTATGATAGATGACGGACATACACACACACGCACGCACACACGCATGCACGCACTGATACCTGTATTTGGAATTCAGCCACCCAGTGAGTTGAATTTCCACAACTCAAGACCACCCTATCTTTATTGTTATTATTTTTAACCTCACTTTTAGTCATCTTTCTCTTCCATGATCCACAGATCAATTATAAATTTCACTTTATCTAATGTCAGATGCAGTGGCACATTCACAGAGACCAGCCTGCACTACACAGTGAGTTCAAGACTACTTTAGATGGCATGGTAAAACTCTGTCTCAAAAACAAAAAAAAAAATGCATATCGTATCTCAAGCCTTCTGACTTCTTTTTCTCTCTGTAATTGACAGATAAATTAAGGCCATCTTTCATTTATTCATTAAGTGTTATAAAAATTACAGTAAGATGGGTGTAGTGGTGCATATCTGTAATCCCAGCACTTGGGAGGCTAAGGCAGGAGGATCATCATGAATGCAAGGCCAGCCTGGGACTGAATAGTGAGTTCAAGTTCACCCTTAACTACATAGCAAAACCCTGTCTCCCCCCAAAAATTATGATGAATATTCATATCTTTAACATACATTGAGACACATTGCCATGGATGCCCTTCAAAATATTTCCCGTCTCTTTAAACACTCATATCCTATTGTTTTGGCCACTTTCTGAAGCAGTTCTGGAAGTCCACTATAGTGGCTGCCTCGGTGACTCAAAGCATTTACTTTTAATCATCATTTTGGGTTCTTTGTTCAGTTGGTTTTTGGAAAGAGGGTGTTTCTGTGTAGATCCAGATGACCTTGAACTCGTTATGCAACCCAGGCATTCCTTCTACCTCAGCCCGTGCTTGCCTCAAATCTATGGGGATCTTTCTGCCTCAGCCTCCTGAGTGCTGGGACTCCTAGTGTGCACCACAACACCCAGCTCAGCCTTCCCCTACCTAGGAACTAGTCTTCTGAGATCGAGCCTGCCCTAATGTGAGCCCAGGATGATCAGCTGCACATACCCTGTGTCCAGATGTGGTCTCACTCCGGGCATTTCAGGTGGAGACTTCAACACACAATTTGGGGGCACAGTTTAAAACTCATGCAACCACAAAGGGAAGACGACTGATTGGGTGGGGAACAAGGGAGATGAGGGTGGAGAAAACTGTTCGATGAATCGAACATGCCATCATTTGTATAACTGAGTAACAAATGCAAAGATAACATTATGTAATACAGCTTCCAGTGTTAATTCCCTACTATCTTCTCTATAATTTTGTATTTCCTTTATTGTTTTGTGTTATTCTGGTTTACATATCTCCATTCTTTTGTCTTTAAAATAAAATAAAATAAATAAAACTCATGGAACCAAAGAAAGGAGGAGATTATAAAGATCAAGGCAGAAATTAATGAAATCGAAATGAAGAAAACCCTACAAAACAATAAATGAATCAAAGAGTTGGTTCTTTGAAAGAGTAAATAAAATTGATAAACCCCTAGCCAACCTTATTTTAAAAAATGAAAGAACTCAAATTCATGCAATAAGGAATGAAAAGGATGAAATTACTACAGATTCTACAGAAATTCAGAAGATCATTAATACCTACTTTGGAAATCTTTACTCCCATAGGATAGAAAACTCAGAAGAAATGGACAGATTACTAGATATGTATGAATTACCAAGGTTGAGTCAAGAAGATATAAAAATCCTGAACAACCCAATATCAATTAATGAGATTGAAAATGTGATTAAAAACTTACTGACAAAGAAAAGCCCAGGCCCTGATGGATTCACAGAAGAATTTTACAAGAAATTCAGAGAAGTTTTAATACCAACACTCCTCAAACTCTTCACTGGAAGAGTTAGGAAGCAATTCTCCCTAACTCAATTCTGGAGGCAAGTATTATACTGATACCAAAACCAGAGAAAGACCCAACCAAGAAAGGGAACTACAGACCAATCTCCCTAATGAATATAGATGCAAAGATACTCAATAAAATACTAGCAAATAGAATGCAGCAAATCATCAAGAAAATCATACACCATGACCAAGTCAGATTCATTCCAGGAATGCAGGAATGGTTCAGTATTTGCAAATCAATTAACGTTACACACCATATCAATAGAGCCAAAGACAAAAAACATATGATCATCTCAATAGATGCAGAAAAATCTTTTGACAAAGTCCAACATGCATTCATGAAAAAAACTCTACAGAAAATAAGAATAGATGGTCTTAACAACATGATCAAAGTCATCTATGACAAACCAACAGCCAACATCATACTAAATGGACAAAAACTGAAAACTTTTACTTTAAAATCAGGAACAAGACAAGGATGTCCACAATCACCACTCTTGTTCAACATAGTTCTGGAAGCACTAGCCAGAGCAATTAGACAAGAGAGAGAAATAAAAGGAATAAGGGTAGGAAAGGAAAAAGTAAAGCTATCACTATTTGCAGATGACACGATACTTTACATGGAAGATCCCAAAAACTCCACAAGAAGACTTTTTGAATTAGCCAACAAATTCAGCAGTGTAGCTGAATACAAAGTCAACACCCAAAAATCAATAGCATTCCTATACACAAACAACAAACAGGCTAAGAGAGAAATTAAGGAAACCATACCTACCACAATAGCATCCAAGAAATTGAAATATTTAGGAATCAATCTGACAGAAGAAGTAAAAGATCTATTGAATGCAAACTGCAGTACTCTGAAAAAAGAGATCAAAGAGGACTTCAATAAATGGAAAAATATTCCTTGCTTATAGATAGGAAGAACCAACATTGTGAAAATGGCCATACTACCAAAATTGTTGTACAGATTCAAGGCAATTCCCATTAATACATACCTCACAGATCTAGAGAAAACATCCCTTAAATTCATCTGGAACCAGAAGAGACCCAGAATAGCAAAAGCAATCCTGGGCAACAAGGACAAGTCAGGTGGAATTACAATCCCTGACCTGAAATTATGCTACAAAACTACTGTAATAAAATCAATATGGCACTGGCTAAAAAACAGACCAGAAGATCAATGGAACAGACTGGAAGACACAGACACAACTACAGACACACTCAGCCTCCTAATCTTTGATAAAGGAACTCATTGGAAGAATGATAGCCTCTTTAATAAATGGTGCTGGAAAAATTGGTTTGCCACCTGCCACAGACTGAAAATAGACCCAAGTCTATCACCATGCACCAAACTCAAGTCAAAATGGATCATAAATCTCAATATTAAAACAAACACTAAATCTATTGGAAAAGAAAGTAGGTAAAAACCTTGAAGACATAGGCGTAGGTGAGAGTTTATGAACAAAAACCAAATCGCTCGTGAAATACCTGAAAGAATCAACAACTGGGATCGCATCCTACCGAAAAGTGTCTGTACATCTAAAGAAGCGAAAGGAAAACCCACAAATTGGAAAAAATTTTAGCTGACTGTCCCGCAGATAGAGGTCTTCTATCTAGAACATATAAAGAAAAATAAAACATCAGGCCCTCCAAATTCAAAGGCCCAATCCCAAAATGGGCAGCTGAGATGAATACACACTTCTCAGATAAAGAAATACGAATGGCAAATAAATACATGAGAAAATGTTCAACATCATTAGTCATTTGAGAAATGCAAATTAAAACAACTTTGAGATTTCATTTCATCCCAGTAAGAATGGCTATCAGTAAGAAATCAACCAATAACAAATGCTGGCGAGGCTGTGGAGAAATAGGAACTCTTTGCCACTGCTGTTGGGAACGCAGACTGGTGAAACCACTGTAGAAATCAGTTTGGAGATTTCTCAGCAAACTAGGTCTAGAGGTTCCATTCAAACCAGCTATTCCCCTGCTGGGTATTTTCCCAGAAGATCTGAAAATATCATATCACAGTGGTATATGTGCACCCATGTTCATAGCACCACAATTTCTAATTGCTAAATTGTGGAAGCAACCCAAATGTCCATCCACTGAGGAATGGATAAAAAAATTGTGGTACTTTTATATAATGGAGTATTACTCAGCTATAAAGAAACATAAACTCAGGGCTTTTATAGGTAAATGGTCACAACTAGAGACCATACTCATAAGTGAAATATATCAGATCTGCATGTGTAAACAACATATTGTCTCACTAGTGTAAGAACCCAAAAGAGTGAATAAAACCTAGGGTGTATGATAGACATTGTGAAATGAAAGGAAAATGCTGAAAAGTGAAGGATAACTGGTGTGTGGGAAAAAGAGAAGAGAAGGAAGGGGAAATTATGTATGTGTGTATATACAGGATAGCTAACAGTGGTGCTACTGTCTATTGCTTTACTGAAAGAACCAGTTAATGATTACTTGTTTGATCAATACTGCATGTCTCTATTTGTTTTCCTCAGAAACCACTTTGAAGATATCAATACGTAATACAACAACCATTGTTAATTTCCTACCACTTTGTCTGTAACTGTATTGTTTGTATTGTTCTTATGCTATTTTGTAAATGGATGTCTGCTTGTTAATATGTTTTCCTTCTCTTATTTTTATAGTAAACTTTATTTTGTGTGTGTGTGTGCTAGGAATCAAACTCAGGACCTTCCACTTGCCAGGCAGGCATTTGTGCCACTGAGCTACATTCCCAGCCCTCCTTCGTTTATTTTTAAAATAAATTTAAAAAAAAATAAAACCCATGGATTAGTCTCTGCTATGCAAATAAGGAAGTGACAGGCTGGCAAGAGCAGTGACACAGTAGCAGACAGAGAAGAGCCACAGACACGAAACCAAGGGGCAGAATTTAGACATAAGATACTGGGTGGGGGCAGAAATATAATAAAGAGGATGCACGAAAAAAATTTTAAATCAAGAAGAAGGAGACTAAACAGGAGACGCATGCACACATGCTAATGAGCAGGGTCTTCACCAAAATGCTTGGTTATGTCCGGAACAGGCAATTTGAAGGGGTAGGAAAGGCTGTAATACATTCATAAATCTGTCTTTCAGTTATGGTCCTACGGTTTTAAATTCTGCTTCTGGAAAGGAAAGCCTCCAGGCATGTAAACCATCTAGCTGTTTAGGCCAGGCGTGGTGGCACACGCCTGTAAATCTCAGCAGTCAGGAGGCTAGGGCAGGAGGATCTCTCAAAGTTGGAGGCCAGCCTGAGCTACTCAGTGAGACCCCCATCTCCCCCCACCTGCAAAAAAAAAAAATTCAGTAAAAGTAGCAGGAATATTGACTGGGATGAGAAACACCTTGTGTCAAGTTGGGTGGTCTGTGAGATGCTTTTTTGTTCTTGCCCTTAGCTCTTCCTCTTGGCCGCAGCCTGCAGGGTCATTGGCTGCGACCTGAAGAGCAAGTCAGGGCTCAGAAGCCACAGGGGTCCCCGGGTTACTCATGCTCCAGGGACTCTGGCCTTTAAGAGAGAAAACTCTCCCATTTCTCACAGATGCAGAGTGTCAGAGGCACTGTTCCGGAGAGCAGAGCAGGGCGGCCGGCTGACACAAGGCATGCACAGCTGGAAGGCGCCACCTGGGGCGCTTCTGCAGCAGAAAAGCAGCAGGAATACACCATGTTCAGCCAGCGGCCGGCCAGGAGCCCTGCTGTGCTTGATAGTTCTGTGCTTGATAGTTCTGTGCTCGTTTTTGTTGCCTTTCCGGATTCTGTTTAAAGGAAATATTTATAGCTTTATAATAAATAAACAGTATTACTACTTTTTAAAAGATACTATTTTAAATTCAGCACAAGCATCTAATCCATCTCTCCTTTAATGTGAAGTTTGCCTGCTAAAGAGACAGATGCAAAGGTTCTTTTGCAAGAGGCCCTATTCCCTGTTAGGAGTGCGGCATGTGTTTAAATTTTGTTAATGACCAGATGTAATAAAGCATGTGTGAAAGAAAACACCTAGAGAAATAGTCACTTTGAGATTGATTGATTGATAGCTTTTTTTTTTTAAGAGCAGAATATATTTATTAAGGAAAAGAAAGCTTCTGTCCGACAGAGGGACAGAGGGGAGGCCCAAGTGGGTTGCCCTGATTGATAGCTTTTTGATAAAGGGTCTTCTGTGCAGGAGTGCTCTTCCTGCCTCAGTCTCCAGAGCGCTGGGATTTCTCAAGTGCACCATGATTCTCAGTTTTGTTTTATCATCTTAAATGCAGATAGGGTTAAGGGCAGATAACCTGATACACCAGCATTTTTCAATAAGCAGTGGATCACTGTCTGAAAGTCTATAACCCAGAATTGTAGCTGGAATTTTGTGCCACTTTCTCTTACCCTGTGCTTGCTCCAAAGCCAAATGCATTGTTTTGACACATCACCCAAACAAACTCACACTACAGTTTGTTTGTTTGTTTGTTTGTTATTTGAGACAGGGTCTCATTATCAGGCTGTAGATTCTCCTGCCTCAGTCTCCCAAGTACTGGGATCACAAGTGTGTGCCACCACACCCAGTTCCAATGTAAATATTCTTTAAAAAACTATTGAAAATTTTCTCTATCCTTTCATACAATAATCTGCAGATGAAGATGAGCATTCATGGGAGGCACTGCTCAACCTTTGCTGCAGTAGCTCCCCGCCCTACTAAGGATGAAGGGAGAGTTACACAGAATCACCTCAACAACTGTCAGGGCCCCAGATCCAAGCTGTTGGCTAACTGTTTATGCCAGGGCTCTTTCACCACTGGGCAACTGACCAGTCACCTTTTCCAAGCCTGTGGGCCCAGCTGTGACATTTCCACCAGAGGAGAGTGTAGGGCGCTGACTCACGCCCGCCAACTCCCTGGGGAAACCTGCGCCTCCAGACTGTGGCTGCCAGGCCCAGCCAGGGCTGCCCTCCTTCGGGGCCTTCATGGAACACAAGGGCTTCATGCCTGTTGTCAACGTTTGCAAGGGGAATAATTTAATACAGGACACATAATTTATAGTATTATTTTATAACAGTGACCCAAAGAGTCAAGTACGAAGGAGTGTAGGAAATCTGTCCACACACTAAAGTGCCACAGAATCCAGCTCAGGGCCTGGATCCCACGGTAATGTCTGCATGAATCCAGCTGACAACCTGAAGCCCATAACGATGCCTCCTATGAATCCAGCTAGAGGCCCAGAGCCCATGACAATGTCTCATGCAAGTCTGTTTCATGGATCTGCGCTGGGAAGGCTCAAGGTCAGTGGTGGAATCTAGAAAGTCTATGCCAGCAGGATGCAGGATCTGTGTCAATAGGCCGAGGGATCTGCACTGGAGCCAGGAGGCAATGCTCAAAGTAAGAACCAGAGCTCCCCTAAAAGCAGCTCCTCCAGGAGAACCAACAGCCCCCTAACAGCACCCCTTCTTGCTCTCCAGGTCTCCTTTCTACGTTGTTGGCAACAGTCCTCGGGTGGGCCCCGCACACCCAGCACCACGCTGATTCATTTCAGCTCGGTGCTACAACTTGACTACCAGTGGTCAGTCTACCACAATTCACATCCCTGCACCCTTGCTGCTTGGGGATTTTGAAATGTCTATTTCCATATCATCTGTGTTATTCTGAGTTAGAGATAAAACAGTTCCATTTAGCTTTAATATTTCATTACCTCCTCAGTCATCCATCCTTGAATCCTCAGTCACTGCCCTGCCTGAGCAGCCTCATCCCAAGGTAGTGGAGTGCCCAGGTCTGCCCGAGTGCAGAGCCTGTGCCCCAGGTAGCTTTTCGCTTGTCCTTCCCCTGTTCCTGGTAGCCACAAGCTTTACCTGCAGCTTTTAGGCAATCATTATCCCTTCAGGTGCCAGAAAAAAATTAGAATTGAAGGAGTTAATTTCCCAGGTATATGTGCCTGTCAAAAGAGGCACAAGTTTGGCATGGTGGCATGTTCCTGTAATCTCAGCACTCAGGAGGCTGGGGCAGGAGGGTTGTCATGAGTCAGGATCAACCTACACTACATAGCAAGATCTTGTCTTAAAAAAAAGAGGCACAAATAGCCAGGCATTGTGGCACACACCTGTCATCCCAGCACCCAGGAGGCTGAGGGAGGAGGATTCTCACAGGCTAGAGACCAGGCTGGGCTACACAGCAAGACCCTGTTTCAAAAAACAAAAACAAACAAAGGCATAGAGAATTAGAATTAGTTTAGCAAGAAAAGACAGGAAGAGTTAAGGCGCAGAAGGAAAAGTTCCTGGGCTTGTGCTCCTCCACTCTGCCTGGGCCGGGTGTACCACTGTGTGGCACTCACTTGCCTGGATCTGCTCTCAGGTTGGGCAGATGAGCTTGTGCAAACATAAAGCAGTAAGTGTGAGTCCACATGAGAGCTTGCAAGGCTTCGCCGGGGCCCTGCATCCCGGTCTCTGACACTCTTCTGTTGCACATCTGACGTCATCCCAGGAGAGGCTGAGGGGCACCTGGATGCCTTGCACTGTTTGGTTCAACTTCCTGTGCATCTGTAACAGTTTCCCCCCAAAGAAAGGAATTTTTAAATCTAGATTTACTTCTTTTCTAGTATCTTTTATGTCCCTCAAGGCTATTCCATCATTTTGTTTTTGTTCCACTGCTTTGTTTTGTTTTTGTCTTTTTGAGATAGGTTCTCGCTATGCAGTTCAGACTGGCCTTGAGCTCACTTTGTAGCCCAGGCTGGCCTCGAACTCACAATGATCCTCCTGCCTCAGCCTCCTGAGTGCTGGCTGGTTTTGTTGTTTTTTTCTGAGACATGTCCCACTTTGTAGCCCAGTCTAGTCTCAGTCTTCCTTCTGCCTCAGCCTCCCAAGCACTGGGACATCAGGCTAGTGTCACCTCACCTGACTTCAGTTGTAGAATTGAAGGAAAGTGCTCAGGATCACACTTTCTAGGAAGACAGGATTTAAACCTTCATGTCTGTGACTTTAGAATGAATTCATGCTCTTATCAATGCACTATTGCTGTATGTACTCACACAAGAATGCAGTGCAGCTGATTCCCTAGGAGGCAATTTTAACAAGCTTGTGGGCACCACATTAAGCAGACAAGACAGGAAGTGGTCACTGTGCTAAGCAATAAGTGACTATTCTCAATTTCAGGAAATCTGAGAAACTGTTGCAGTCTTTGTTCACCCCTTAGAGATGGAAATGATGAACACGTAAGTAGTGTGAACAGAACATCTTGGTAGAGTAAGCCTGAACACGAGGACTGGCTGGTGTCTCCAGAGTCTTCCTGCACCCGGGAATATTTAATTTTCACATTAAGAAACATAATATGGCCAGGTGTGGTGGTACACTCAGGAGGCTGAGGCAGGAAGATCACTGATAATTCAAGGCCAGACTGGGGCTACATAGTGAGTTCAAGGCTAGCCTGAACTGTAGAGCAAGACCCTGTCCCCTCTGCCCCCAACAGAAAAGAGAGAGAGACAGAGAGAGAGAAGCACGTTAAAATAAAGGCATCTCTTAAGCTCTAGGTCCAAAGGCATTTATTACCAGCTGTTATCCAGCCGCGTTTATCCTGTGGGTTTGGGGCCAGTCAGTGTGGCCCTGATTCTCTGACACTGGGAGGCTGAGGTTTGGTCTGTCTGGAAGTTTGTCCCAGCGTGAGTCCGCAGCCGAGGGAGTGATTGTGGTCTGCCAGGGATGCTGAGTAAAAAGGAAGTCATTGCTTCCAATTGCCTTGTTTGTGTTTTTGAGAACAGTTTATGTCCCAGTTTCCCTTCTCAGATTCACCCTCCCCAGAGTAAACAGAGCACAAGATGCGGTGATGCAGGGGTGGATGGAGTGGGAGGAAGGAAAGAGATTTCCCCAGGGCAAGAGAGTTTGCAAAGAGCCCAAACACAAGTTCAAAATAAATTCGAGAAGTGCCAAAGCCAGATGGAGTTTACGCCAGGGTCAGGCCAGCTTGTCAGTATAGACACTCGCCCCTGAACACTCCATTTACTGGCTTTAAAGGCGATCAGATGTTAATGGACATTTGTGTCCTAAATTCCACAGCTAAAGTAGTGGCTGAAGATGAACCTGGGGCACACAAATCGATACATTTTAATCCGGTTGTCCCAGGAACCCACCCAACTGCACAGGCCGGCGGGGAATGTGGGTTACCACTTGGCCAGAAAAGTGGGTTTCTGCTTTTGTTTCTGATTCTTTCAAGGACAGATGTTGGACCCTCCTGACTCCAACTATGGCACTAAATCCCTGATTTTTTTTCATGTAACATCACCACGGTATGGGGTGCTAGGGTCCTTCCAGGTCCTGGTTATCCTGAACAAAGAATTGGACCAAAAATGTGCAATAGGTAGTGAGGTTTTACACTTATTAAAGGTATTAAATGTCGGGCGCAGTGGTGCACACCTGTAATCCCAACACTTAGGAGGCTGAGGCAGGAGGATTGTTGCAAGTTGAGACTAGCCTGGGATACAAACTGAGCTCAAGTCCAGTCTGAACTACATAGTGAGACCCTGTCTCAAAAAGACAAAAAGAAAAGGTGTTTAAGGTGGGGAAAAACTACACTCCATGGAATGAGTGGGCCAGGGAAAGAGCTTACACTAGCCAGAAAGCTAAGGACAACCCTTTTTGTATCCCCATTCTGACATCAAATCTAGGCTATCCTATCAAAAACCTGCTTGATTTCACGCAGGAGAACTGAACATACGAGTCCTCTGGTCCCAGAGGCAGGGGTTGGGCATATGTGTCCTGGATCTCTGTAATTGACAAGGCCACTGGCCAGCCACAGGCCACATCCTAATCTCCTGACTCAGCACCTGCATTAAGGGAAAGAGGTTTGCAAATTTTTAACTAATTCTGGGAAATAAGCCAGTGTTTAGAATTCCCTTTCTTTCCATATCTACTCCCAGGACCTTAGCTGATCTCCTTGGGTTAGAAAGTCTCCTTGTTATACACAGGAATTAATTGTAATCTTTGATTCGTAATATTGGAACTCATTGAAACAGCTTTTATATATGCCTGTCTACCAAGTAGCCATAGGTTTTTTTTTTTTTTATTTGTTTGTTTGGTTGGGTTTTTTTGAGGCAGGATCTCGCTATGCAGTTCAGACTGGCCTTGAGCTCTCTTTGTAGCCCAGGCTGGCCTCAAACTCAAATGAATCTTCCTGCCTCAGCCTCCCAAATTCTGGGATTACAGGTGTGCACCACCATGCCGACTGCAATATTGTATTTCAAAGGAACAATGTAACTTCAGGAATGGTGGAAAGGTATTGAAGTCACCTGCAGATCCCAGAATTGTGGCTATAAATTCCTGATTGAGCAAGAAGCAGCATTTCTTGATCTCTAGTGAGTAGATTTGTTTCTCTCCATGGCCCTGTTTAGCAATCCCTCCTCTGTGTGTATTGCAGGATTAAGCAAATATATTGGTGATGTTGAGAATCAAGTTTCTCAAGGGAGATAATTACAAAATGGGAAAAGCCTAGAAAAAAACATGCTCTATTACATGGCAAATCAACCCACGGGTTTTTATTTATGTAGTTAAAAATACCAAGAGAGGAGGGGTGGCACAGGCAAAGAGGTACCCGGATCCCCCTTGCCCACTGAGTGTCTAAATGCAGCCACACCCACAGGGAGTTAGGGCATGGTGCCCTCTGAGCAGAGCGGGACCCCTCAGAGGAACAGAAGACTCCAGAGCTCATGCAGAGAAAACAGAAGATGAGCCCGGACCTACATTTTTAATATGAAAAAATAAATACTACAAGAAGGTGAGGCTATGTCAAAAGGACAGGGGAGCCCACTGCAGGCTGAACCCGGGGTAATTTCAGTATGAGGTAAATCATGAGTGTCAGGTATGCTAATCTATGACAAGGAAAGGATCCATGATTCCATGCAAATAATCACTGATAAACACATAGAAGCAGGAAATGTGTCCTCGCAGGCAAAGACTAAGACATGAGAAATAATGAGAGTTTTCAAAATCACGCTTTTTGCAACTGCCACAGTAAAAACTGAACCAGACAAGAATTACTAGTGGATGCTAAAGTCAATGGATGGAACTTTAATAAAAATTAGAACAGGTAGAGGGTCTCATGTGTCTATCCATAAATAACTTAGAAATTAGAAAGGGAAAAATAGCATCTCTACAGCTAAGAAGCCCTGGGGAACAGGAACATGACCAATTTGACAGCAGTGGTCAGAGCACAAATGACACCAGGCACTTCCAAATCAGAAGGTGGAGGAGAAATGGCGCGAATGTAGAATTCTACCCAAGAGGCACCGCGTGAACGTAGTCACGAGGCAAAGGCACACGGACCCTCAGAAAGACACGCAAAGTAAGAGACTGTGAACTACTCCTTTTTTAATAGATTGTTTAAATAAAAATCCACGTTTCCTGGGTTTTGATCTCTTTCTGCATTTGGGGGGCACACATCTCGGGGTTAGTTTTCACAGGTGAAATTACCAGTGCGAGTTACATGTATTTTCATTTCACTAAATTTTGTCTACTTACTAAACATAGAGTTTTATGACCAGATCAATGCTGAAATCACTCCGTTTCCAGGTGAAGTGCTTCTCTTGTTCTTCCTTCCGTTTAGATAACGGTGAGCAGAAAAAACGCAGCCGAACATTAGGAAAGAGAAACACACATAACAGGTATAACATGGCACAAACCCTGTGAAAAACGTTAAGTTTAAAATAATGTATGTTCATAAAAGTGAAAGGGCGAGGAGGATAATTGAATTTGTGCCACATGACTCTTAGGAAGGCCAAGGAAAAAATAGAAAACTTTATTTTTTGATTTTACAACGGAAAAAAAATCATCTATATCTCACCAAAATTGATTTACACATTAAGTTAAATAACAGTTTCAAATGTGGGTAAATATGTCTTTAGTTGCAAAATTTCAGAGACAGGCTGTGCTTTTTCCTGATAAAAGTCAAGCCCCGTAAGCAGCTCCACATCGCGAACCCGAGCGGTGTGTGCTTTAAATCTTTCTTCAACCCAGAGGGCTTCAGCTTTATTCTCCTGAAAAACAAAAGAGAAACACAAGGCTGCCTTTCCACAGGGCATAATTTTTCATTAACAGTCATTTTATTACTTAGATGTCTTTTTTTTGCCTTAAATCCTAATTTGTATCGAAATAGTTGTTTAATAAAACAGAAGTACAAAATATAAGAAACACCATAGAGTCACAAAGTTTAGGCTTTGTTTTATCTTGTGAGTTAGGGTCTCACTGTGAACTTCAGGCTGGTCTTGAACTCAGGGCAATACTCCTGCCTCAGCCTCCACAGTGCTAGGATTCCAGGCATGCACCATTACGCTCTGCCATTCTTTTTTTTTTTTTTTGTCTTTTGAGATAGTGTTTTACTATGCAGTTCAGGCTGGCCTCGAACTCACTTAGTTGCCCAGGCTGGCCTTGATCTCCTGCCTCAGCCTCCTGAGTGCTGGGATCACAGGTGTGCACCACTATGCCCGGCTACTCTGCCATTTTTATACTTACTTCAGATGTAAGTATTTTAAAGCAATGCATGCGACATTACAGATAAATCCCCAATGTTTCTTGGTTCAGAGACAAATATTACTATGAGTCCATGTGAATCCAACATTTTTTAAACTTTTAACACATTTTTATGGTTTGTGTCTCGACGTTCCCCCCAAGAATAATGCAGTAATGGGGCGGGCTTCCAGAGTTTATGATCGATGCGTGGTCCAGTGTTTTGATTATGAGTGTGAGGGCTACACCCACCCTGGGGCGGGTAGTTTGCATATAGTGCAAAGGAGGGAAAGAGGCTGCTCGCCGACGCTCCTCCCTTTTGCTCTTGCTGCTTTGGCTGTCTTCTGCCGCCATGGACTGCTGCCCTCTGCTCTGTGCCACCCTGCCTCAGAGCCAGCCAAGTATGGACGGAAACCTCCACCAACTGTGAGCTAAATAAACTTTTTCTTCCTTAATTCTGGGCATCAGATATTTTGTCTCAGCAAGGGGTGAAAAGTAACTAAGACACATATCAACGTATAATACCAAGTGTTGGTTTACGAGTTTTCAAGTTTGTATAAATGACATTAAGTGATATCTTCCAATTATCTGTTTTCATTCACTTGTATGTTTGTAATCTATTCATAGCATTCTGCCTAGATCTAGGGGTGGCTTAAGCTGTACACCGTGAGGCTTCCTGTTTCAATGTAGAAGTGGTCGGTTGCCCCCTCGCATCCTGGCAGGGCTTTCAGACTGTCACGGTTCAGTGAGTAACAACCCGAAAGGGCTCATGTCTAGGACCTGTGAACAGAACTGCCATAAAGCACATGCGATTGTAACTTTTCTTTTCTTTTAGTCTTTTTTTGAGACAGGGTCTTGCTATGCAGTTGAGACTGTCCTTGAGCTCACTTTGTAGGCCAGGTTGGTGTTGAATTCAAAATGATCCTCCTGCCTCAGCCTCCTGAGTTCCAGGATTACAGGCATGTGCCACCACGCCCAGCAGTTCGGGATGGTCTTAAACTCACTTTGCAGCCTAGTGTGGCTTCGAACTCACAATGATCCTCCTACCTCAGCCTCCCGAGTACTAGGACTACAGGTGTGCACCACCATGCTTAGCTAAATTATATGTGTGTGTGTGTGTGTGTGTGTGTGTGTGTGTGTGTATATATACACACACACACACACACACACACACACACACACACACATATGGGTTTTTTGGTTTTGTTTTATACTTGGAATTGAACTCTTGCCAGGTAGGTGCTTGTGCCATGGAGCTTTATCCCTAGCCAGTATTTTTTTTTATGAAAAAAATATATTTAAGTTGTAGTAACCAGTTACATTAAGATCCCTTGGTTCAAAACATTTTTGAGGTGATCAAATGTTAAGCAATCTTAGTTAAAACAATTTATCCCCCCTTTGCATATTTGTGTGCATATGTCCATGTGTGTACAAGTGTGAAACAGTTCATTTTTCAAGTTGTTGGAATATTTACATTTATGTATTTATTCAGGAAATACTGATTTAATGCTAGCCTAGGGATCGAACCTTAAGATTTGCATCCTAAAATTTAATTAATGTGGTAGATTGACAACCGGTGGTCAACTTATAACCCCCAGCTGAACCACGTAAGCATGGTGCTGAGTGTGGGAGGCCCTCCTGGGGATTGTTGCCAGGAGCATAAGAGGCAGAACTGGAGAAGTGAGGCTGCTGGGCACTGAGAGAGGCTGTTGCAGTCTGGTGGAACCTGTAAGGAGCTGCTGGTTCTGTGGGAGGAGCTCGTCACGCCGGCTTCCTGATGAACTTGGCTGTTTTCATCCTCCGAGGAGCTCGGGACTTTCTTGGCACTGAGAACAGCTTTGGTTCACTTTGGAGGACCTCTGGTCCTCACTGTGAGCATTGCTTCTTGGCTCTGAAGGGGAAGATGGTACACTGCCCAGTTTCCTGGAGAAGCTTGCTGCGTTAGCTTTCCTGATGGGAACTCAGCTTTCCTGATTATTGGAGGAGCTCAGGACCTCACTGTTGCTGAGGATGACTGTGGTACCTTTCAGGGGAGCTCTGGTTCTTCTGAGCATTGCTTCCTGGCTCCAGCGCAGATCCCCAAGCCTGCTGGCACAGATCCTTCATCCTGCTGGCACAGACTTTCTAGATTCCACCACTGATCTTTGGGCCTTCCCAGCGCAGATCTGTGAAACAGGCCTGCATAAGATGTCATGTCTGGGCCTCCAGTTGGATTCATGGGAGGCATTGTTATGGGCTGTAGGTCTTCAGCTGGACTCATGCAGGACATTTTTGTGGGATGCAGGCTCTCGGCTAGATACCGTGGTCTTGGTGTGTGGGCAGATTTCCTGCACTCTTTTGTATATAATTCTTTGAGTGACCATTAGAAATAATCTTGTAAAATATATGTCCTGTATTATATTGTTCCATTTGCAATTATCCCAAAACCATAGCAGGTATCATCTCTTTCTTAGTAGGTATGAATAAAATGTATAGAAATCAAATATTTAAGACATGTAATCAGGTATGGTGGTGCACGCCTATATCCCAACACTCCAGAGGCTGAGGCAGGAAGATCACCACCATAACTTTGAGGCCAGCCTGGACTACAAGTTTCAAAAGACATGCAGCCATAAATATGCAGATACACGTTTGATATTAATTATGCAGAGATCAGGCATTACAGAAAGCCTCAAAGATGAAGTCACTTTTATTACAACTCCAGCCATAAACACTGGAAAACTCTATTTCAGACACTGCCACTTGCACGGAAGCCCAAAGGGGCTCCGCCTAATCCTGTGCTGAGCCACTCACCGGACAGCTCTCCAGGTTGGTGGGCCGGTGCGGGAGGATGAAGGGTAGCACGTCCAGCCGGCCGGGGCAGCTGGCGGGCTCGGAGTTGCGGTCCTCGCAGCTACTGAGCAGCACGAAGTAGTGTGTGGGGATCGGGACACGGCCGCCCACGAAGCTGCACGGCAGGGAGGAGACGGGTAAGCGCTTGCTTAGGGTCCTAAGTGTATTCACAGTTTTGAAGAATGCCACAGTAAAAGCAGTTAAAACAAAACAAAAAAAGGAGCAGGTGGAAAGTACAAAGTTTTATTATGTATTTCTTTTACTTTAATCAGCCAGTAGAGAGATTTATAACTAGAAGTCTAAGCTTGGTCTTTCTCACATTATGGAAAAATACTAGGATACAAGCAAAAAAGCATGGAGTTCTGCCTCTGATGTTTCTTTACTTTTCTTTTCTCTCTCTCTCTCTCTCTCTCTCTCTCTCTCTCTCTCTCTCTCTCTTTCTTTCTTGTTTTTTAGACAGTCTGTGTAGCTCAGCCTGGTCTAGAACTCCTGGTGGCGATCTTCCTGCCTCAGCCTCCCCTGTGCTGGGATTAAAGGCATCACCACCATGCCTGGCTTCTGAGGAGCCCTAGTGTTGTTGATGTCAAGTTTCACAGGGGAGTCTTGTTATGCAGCAGGAGCTGGGAAGGCAGGCACACTGGGCATTGCCCCTGGACGTCCAGGCACCTCACCTGCTCACGTTCCAGGGCTGCCTGAGGACCCTGAAGCCATGCTGTCAATACTTACAGCTGCAAGGCAATGCTTTGGGTTCAGACAACACACATTCAAGTGCTTTCAAAGTTTTCCGCACCAGATAAATGGAAGATATCAGCACAAGGCCACTGACGGAAGCAAGGGTCTAAGTGGGGATGTTCTCACCACGATCCAGACGTGCTCTGTGTGAGGTTGGGCTGTGCATCTACAGCTAACTAGCTGTGGGGTTCAGACAAGTCACTTACTCTGCGAGTGCTGTCCCCAACCAGGACCAATGACACCCAACCTATGGCTGTCCCAAGATTAAATCTGGGTTTGCGCATTATTTGCCCTTCTTGCGCAAGTTACTGAGATGAACTTGGTCATCAATGTTTTTCATTTAGGATTGCCATTGGTTCCACAATGATCAAGGGTATGCTGAAAATTACCTATCTTCTCTTTAATCTTCCTAAAAATTTCATTTTTATCTTTACTCTTTAGATATTTTCTAAAGTAAAAGGCTCAGAAAAGTACATGGAATCTACTCAAGTGCTTCCCAAGTGTTTGCTAGAATTATAAAATGATGAAAGACAGGACAATAAACACTGAAATAAGGACAGGGTGAAACAGAGAAAGGCCACACACTTCGTAGTCATGTTGCTTTATCAGAAGGTATAAGCAGAAATCAGTATCTTCCATAGTCTAGGTTTAGATACTACAATTTTTTGATTTGATTCTTTCTTTATTTTGATAATAAAGTAATTGATGGGCAAAACTTCTCTCTAAAACATTCTATCACTCTGTACTATATTCAAAAATAATCCAACAAGCCAGGCGTGGTGGTGCACACCTGTAATCCCAGCACTCAGGAGACTGAGGCAGGAGGATTGCTGCGAGTTCGAGACCAGCCTGAGATCCAAAGTGAGCTCAAAACCAGTGCAAACTACATAGCAAGACCCCGTCGCAAAAAGGCAAAAACAAACAAACAAAAAGCAAACAAAAAAATCCAACAATCTAGGAAGTCTTAATATTAAGATATACAGTTGAGTTGGATTGTTTTCTACATGAAATCTTCTCTTGGGAGATACATTCATTGTTCTCTGGCCTCATGACATTTACTAAGATAAACTTCACAATGATTGATTGTTTTTCATTTACTGTTGGCCTCGTTCTGTATTTACTGATGTTACACTGAAAGCTCCCAATCTCCTTAACCTTAATAAAAATCTCATTAGAAATTTTCCAAATTAAATTTTTGCCAAGCTTTGCATGGAAGTTTTTTGGTCCAAACTATCTAGATATTTAGATAGACTACGTTGGAAATAGTCAACAATAACATCTGAATATTAATATGTTATGTAATGGGGACACAGAGTTCATATTTAAAATACTGGGATTTCCCCTCAGCATATCCTGTTGCTAAACCCAAACACCAGATTACTTACTCAGTAATTTCACTCGGAGAATCAAAATGGCCATCATAATTGTAATCAAATATTGGTCCACTGACCACATTTACCCCATTTCTCTCTGCTGCATATCTTACAAGAAGGACACTGTGGAAGTAGTCCCACATTTCTAAAAATAAAAGAATAAGGTGTTAAAGATACCTACCTCTAGTGAACATGGGAATATTTTCTATTACAGCAGGTACATTTGATAGCATCCAATTCTACTTTAGTAGTTATCTGAGATGATTGAGTAATTCTATAAGTAGTCCGTGCATCAAAAGTTAAGAGTCATGAGCCAAGTATGGTGGCACACACTTGTAATCCCAGAAATAGGGAGGCTGAGGCAGGAGCATCACTGCAAATTACAGCCCAGCCTGGACTACACAGTGAGTTCAAGGCCAGCCTGAACTACATAGTGAGACCCATTCTAAAAAGGCACATAATTAATTAACTAATCAGTCAATAGCCATGTTGATGATAGCTTTTGGTTGCTATGAGTTCCATCTTCAAACTACAGTCAAAAACACGCCCAGATGCCTTCCTACGGCTGAGGTGCCCTGGGGACAAGAAGAGCTGATGAGAGCCAGGACACACATGCTGCCCTGTCAGGTGTCACCCTGAGGACAGACATTCACCTTTCACTCACTTGTGAGGAATGCCAGCACATTATAGTTCCAGGAATGGCGCGTCACAGTTAAGAGTCAAAAATTATCAAGATTCTAGTTTGAAGTTGGAGAGAAATTGTGCCAGGAAACCCTCTGTACCCACTTGGATATTGAAAACATCAGAAGAAATGGACTCAACCTCAGCAACAAACAGTAGTAACATGTTTGGAAGTTCAGGGAGTCACAGGGAATTTAAGATTAATAAATACTTACTTTTGAATTCTTCATACATAGGGACCAAATTACTTGTAATTAAAGCATCATATTGGCCATCAGCAGTTCTATTGTTCCCTGCAAAACAAATACATTTTATTAAATCGAGGTGAGAAAATACGTCATCTGACATAATAGGTCTGCTCCTATTACATGCAGATGTAAGTTTAATAGTAGTCAAATCACAGAAGCACTGGGTTCTTTCCAAGAGAGATCACCGACAATGTGGGCAGCTTTAAACACACAGGTGAGTTGAACTGTGCACGCCTAAAGATGCGTTCAAGCCCTCATACCTGTGATTGTAACCTTGTTTAGAAATGGAGTCTGCAGACGCGGCTGAGAATCTGTATGAGTTTGTGGTGGGTTTGTTTGTTTGTTTGTTTGTTTGTTTATGTCTTTGATACAGGGTCTTGCCATGCAGTTCAGGTTGGCCTTGAGCTCACTTTGTAGCCCAGGCTGGCCTCAAACTCGCAAGGATCCTCCTGTGTCAGCCTCTCAAATACTGGGATTATAGGCGTGAGCCACCATGCCCGGTTGTCATGGATATAGAATGAGTTGTGAACCAAATAACTGGTGTCCCCATGCAGACAGGGAGATTTGCGAAGGCGCAGAGGGATCACATTCTGTGATGATGAAGGGAGAGATGACAGTAACCACACAAAGCAAGCTGTGCCCAGAGCCACTGGCAGCTGGAAGAGGGGAGGGATGATTCTCCACCACAGCTTTCAGAGACACCTCAGCCGTGTCAACACCTTGATTGATTGATTGATTTGATTGACTGCTTCCGTTCCTTGAGATGGACTCTTGTTCTGTAGTTCAGGCTGGCCTTGAACTCACAGCAATCCTCCTGCCTCAGCCTCCTGAGTGCTGGATTTGTAGGCATGTACCACCAAATGGGGAACATCTAGATTTCGGATTTCCTACCTCCCAGAACTGTGAGAGAATGTATTTCTGCTATTTTAAGTAAATGACTTGTGTTAGTTTATTACAACAGCCCTAAGAAATAAATGTAAGACCATATATGTATGGATAGTTATTGATAGTGCACAAAAGAATGTCACCTATGTTATTATAAATAACTTCCAAATCAACATTTTCTTAAGAAAATAGGCTTTTACTCAAGGAAGACTGCCGATGGAAACATTATCTAGCACAGTGAGTGTTGAGCAACTGTGCTATTACAATATTTTTAAAAAGCTTTTATTTTGCTAAGAATGCAGCACAAAATCCACCTGCTTAACACACTTTTTAGGTGTAGAAAACTGTACTATTGACTGTAGGTACGGACTATTTCTCTTGCTGTAATGAAATACCTGAGGCTGGGTAGTTATAAAGAAAAGAGGTTATTCAGCTTGCAAGGTTGGAGCCTGACCATGTAAGATTCACACAGCCCCAGCTGTTTGGCCTCTGGTCCCAAGATGGAGATAAACAAAGAGAAATGGTCTCTTGCAAAAGAACTCACATGTAAAGACAGGCAGCCAGAGACCTGGGGAGGGGTCAGTTGTGCTCTTTTTATAAGGACTCACTCTTGTAAGAATCCACTCAATCCCAGACACCAGCATCGATCTCTTCCAGGGTCCACAGCCAATGACCTAATCACCTCCCACTAAGCCCCGCTTCTCTGAAGTGAAATAAGCCAGTCATAGACAAGTACATCTGACCCTAAGTTCCCATCATCTCTTAATGCTGCCACCTCGGAAACCCAGCCTCTAGCATGGACCAATGATAGTGTCTTGTCACTGCCCCCCCCATGACCCTGGAAGCCACCATTTCACTCTCTGATCTTACTATGACTATTTCTTTGAATAGTTTCTCTGATTTTATTAATTTGACTATTTTGGATTACTCAGTATTAAACAGTATGGATGAACTCTGAAGACATGATGCTAAGTAAAATAAGCCAGTCATAGACAAATGCCATCTGATTCCACTTACACGAAGTAACCATTGTGCCATGTTTCATCTTTATGCTTGCCCTGGGAATCCTAACACATGAGAGGGCAATGGGTAGGCACCAAAGGACAAGGAGAATCCAAATTTTATGCAGTGTTCACAGCACAGACATTCCTCATTTAAAAACTGAGTTCCGCTCCTGCAAATAGTTTGTTAAACAAATTGGCCACTAAATGAGGAATTATATAAACTATGTGTATTATAATATTTAAAACAAAGAAATGGTCAAAGGAAACTCCAACTTGTTAACTTGCTTTTATGTGCATAACTCTTACATGCAGTACTATAATGTATAGCATAACATACAAGTACAGTGCTGTACAGTACAATCCACAGAAAGCACAGTGCTGTGTAAACAAGCTGTGCTATACTAAAAACAGACATCGAGGCTCCATGAACAAGATGCACCAGCGCGTGGTGGCACACGCCTGTAATCCAGCACTTGGGAGGCCTAGGCGAGGGGATTGCCATGAGGTCAAAGCCAGCCTGAGCTCCATGGTGAGTTCAAGGGCAGCCTGAACTACATAGTGAGATCTTGTTTCAAACAAAGAAACAAACAGCCAACAAGATGCACAGAACTGTACCAAAAAAAAAAAGAGAAAGAGAGAAAAATGAAAGATGGATTATAGATCTGAGCAGCAGGTCGTAAATCCAAACAGAATATTGTAAGTCCGAACAGCTGTTGACTGGTAGGTCATTAAATGAGAAGTATCTGTATTCTGACCAGATAAGACTATCCCAGTTTCTAAACTGAGCCCTGAAGGATGGGAGAGCAGTCAACACAGTTCCGCTGCAGACAAAAAATAAGAATTTCCTGCTCATTTCCATTTCTAGGAAACAGAATTTAGAAAGGGAAGTTAAAAGGAAGCTTCATTTTATTCTTAATATTTTGAGGCAAGTTGTATAGTTATTAAGTTCATTTCCTAGTCATCGTAAACTTAAATATCAACTCAGATCTCATAGCTTAATGACTAAAAGTTTACATGTGAATTTAAAAATTTTATCGATAAAATACTGCAACTCTTAAAACTATCCTACAACATACATAAATTTGACAGCCCCAATTATATCTAGACACTTAAATAAAGCACATTAGTTTACTGACCCTAATTCTCTGCATCAGGGATTTAGAATTGATTCTATTTTTTTTTTATCTTTTTGAGACAGGATCTGGAATTACAGGTATGTGCCACCACGCCCAGGGGCCTTTTCCCACTATACATCTCAGAATCTCTAAATTATAAATCTCCACGTTGACTATCTTTGGCCAGGTGTGGTGGTGCCTGCCTGTAATCCCAGCACTCGGGAGGCTGAGACAGGAGGATTGTTGTGAGTTTGAGACCTCCCTGGGCTACAAAGTGGGCTCAAGGCCATCCTGAACTATATAGTGAGACCCTGTCTGGAAAAGACAAAAAGAAAGAGAAAGAAGCCATATATCAAGAGTACATCCATTCCTAGAAGCTGAATTTATTGAAAATCTTATACAAATGATATTCCCCATTAAATAAGAAAGAGACGTGAGTTTTAGAAATTTTGTTCTGGCTTTTATGTGTTCCCAAGGGAGAACCTTTCTCATAAAACCAAACCCCCTGCCATTCCCCTGGCTGCGTCTTCGCCAGGTGGGTGCTGCTGCCCACAGCCAGAACCCTGGGCCTGGACTCCAGCCTGCCTGAGATTCTGCAAAGTGCCCGTTTTCAGCGCAGACCCTCGGCTGGGCAGTAGCCAACAAAGAGTTTTGTGCTGCTCATGTTGCTCTCTGGAGACTCTTCAGCATTAAAATTAAACGAAAGCCTGAGAACTTGCTAAACATCTGGGCCAGCCTGGCACTTCTGGGGGCTCCGGGGCAGCACCGCAGGCCTCAAGCAGCCCCCTGCCTGGGAGCTCCCAGAGCTGCCGCGGGCCCTCAGGTCGCTCAGAGGTGAGGACGTGTCCGAGGCCGGGCCCACGCCTTCACGGGATGCTCTGCAAGGAGCTCTACTCACCCGGCGGGTAGAGGAAGCCGTGGGTGACAGTCTTGTCTGTTAAGTAGAGGGAACAGTTTTGGCTCTCAGAGGGAGCAACCCTGACATCAGCCCGCAGACAGTCTGGGAGAGTGGGCGGGAGAGGCGATGTGTCTCCCTGTGGAGAGAGAAGGGGGAAAACAATTACACCCACAGCTGCGGCTCACCCGGCTTATATGTGTGCAACTTCCCGGGAGTGTTTTTCTTTTGACCTCTTCCTATTTTCGTAGTGAATCAGGTCTACACAGCAGTGGAAGCGGGTGTGTTCAGTAATGCTTTCTCCTGTGGTTCCCCTCCGGTTGGGGTCGCGGGGTGTGTGTGTCTGTGTGTGAAACAGGACTGGCAAGGAATACTGCAAAAATGCAAAAATCAAACCTGAAAGGAGAATGGGGGGATGATGGGGCTACTGCTGAAGGCTGAGGCCTTCCCAGGACCTAACTCTCAGGTGGAGAAACACACTGCATGCAAACGAAATAAAAATACAAATAACTTCTTCTACAAATGTAGAAGTGAACTTGCTGTGCTAATGTTTAGCTGGGTAAGAATTTGTAATCAGTCTAAAATTAATTCCAAAAAGCTACTGTTTCTAACCATATTTATTTTTGTATTTGAATAAATTCATGGCTGTGCTTCATTCATTGCAAAATAAAGGAATTTTTAAATAATTTTCTTTATAACGCTATTTATAAAGGCTACTAGAATGCTTTATTCACCTGTAACAGCCTATAAATATGCTGCCCAGCCTCCACACCGAAGGTAATTGTGTGTTACGTGGCATCATATTTTGATTTTATAATCAAGGGTGAGTGAACATTATGGCTCTTTGGTCAGGTTTTTCCCAGAGATTTTGATTTTCATGCCTTCTACTGATGAAAGTGGATTTTTGTTTTACTTGGTTTGGTTTGGTCTGGTGTTTTGAGAAAGGTCACTATGCAATTCAGGCTGACCTTGGGTTCACTATGTAGCCCAGGCTGGCCTTGAATTCATGGCAATCATCCTGCCTCAGCTTCCTGAGTGTTGGGATTATAGGTGTGCATCAGCACAAATAATATATTTAAAAAAGAAATTAAATTAAACTCGGTTGCCTTTCCTTTATACACTCCGCCATGCTGAAGGCAACAATCAGCTATGTTGCCTCAGGTTTACCAGATCAAGGGACAAAGCAAAGAGCAAGGTGTGTTCTCCGCTATAGTTACAGGCAGATGAACAGCAGCCAGAGATCTAAAATCAGTGCGAACTTCAGATAAAGGAGGCCCAGGGAGAGCCGAGCACCACCTGTGCGCCCTGACTTACTACAGTGGTCCAGCTGCAAAACTTTAACTCATAGTGTATTTCTCCGCATGACTGAACAGAGACCTTTATCTTTGGTCCTTTCTAAAATCCCACAAAAATAACAGTAATAATGAAGATACATAGGAGATGAAAAGAAATACTCTGAAGTTGGAATGCAGATGAGCAAACAGTAATCTGACTGCAAAGGCCAGTAAACACTGGCCACCAAGAGCCAGAGATTGGGAAAAACACAGAGAACTCAATTCTGTCTGTGTGTACACACACACACACACACACACACACACACACACACACGTGTATGTGTGTATATATATTTATGTATTGTCTGTATATACATATATACATATATACATACATACATATGTATATTATGTATAGGGAAGCATTTTTCAAAGTATGCCATTTTTTTCTTCTGGAAAAAGTCCTGTGATATTATATTAAATGTATGAAGTATCTATTGTATTTATTTTGTTTTGTTTTTTAGACAGGGCCTCACTATGCAGTTCAGGCTGGACTTGAGCTCACTTTGTAGCCCAGACTGGTCTCAAACTTGCAAGGATCCTCCTGCCTCAGCCCCCTGAGTGCCGAGATTACAGGTGGGCACCACCATGCCCAGCTGAAGTAGCTATTGTAAAGAATTTATAATCTTGCATTTATTTTCGGTTTTCCATTGAGCAACTGAAAAACTCATTCACATCGTTCTACTGAGCTGGCCCAGGAAAGCTCGAGTAGCCTGAATGGTTCTAAAGCTGTAGTTATACAGCCATGATTTCAAGTTACAGCTACTTCCCCAGAACTCTTCTGACATAACAACAGAAATAAGAAAACCCACTGAACCCTCAGCAAAACAAAAACTCTATAAAACTTAAAGGTCCAGACCAATTGGACCCATGCCCCTAAATGTGCTTATTTCAAGTCTGATTTTTCAAACACAGAGCTGATTTACAACATTTTTATGTGAATCTCAAAATATCCTTGTATGTAATTTTCTTGGACCACAACATATGAACGGAGTAATTTCTGAATTAGAAAGCAGAAAATTGCTAGAATTCCATCCTGTTATGGGGAAGGGAGAAAAGGACATGTAGCTCTGCGGAGCAGAGAAAGGGCGGGACCTGTTGGTAACAAAGAAGCCAGTTTTCAAACAATAACAAAGAAGAATTGTACCAAACTTGGAGTCCAAACCCACTTATAAATCTCTCTGGCTTTGGTTTCTGCCAAAGCTCATAGAAATTCAGGAATGCAAGACAGCAGAAGAGAACATTTAAAAACATAAACTTTGCCTTTAACTCCACACAATCCCTACTATCTGTTTGGATTTTGCAAAACAGAGACTTGAAGAATGAGGCTGACCTGGAATATGCTCCCTTTCCAAAAACAAAAACAAAATACAAATTAGTTTAAGAAGAGTTGACATAAATCAGAAACAACTGAACATTGGGACAAAGTGTATATTAAGAAAAGTAATGCTGCCCGCGGCCACACATACAAACCCAGGACACGGTGAAATATTTGGCCACATTGGGAAACAAGTAACATCAGTGCTTTTACCACTGACCACAATTGAATCATTGTGAACGGCGGAGCTGCCATTCAGAACACACACAGCTTTACTTAGAAGTGGGAAAATATGCTTATTTTCCTCCAAACTTCTTGAATTGGAACAAGCAGAGAAGATAAACCGGATACAACCAATTACTTCCTTTCCATCAGAGAAGCAGGACTCTTAGTAAAAGCAGTAAAAGCTAGTTTGCCATTGGTCTCTGGATCTAAAATATTATGATTTTCTCACCCAAACGGCTTCCTGATTACCTATTTACCCTTCTGGATGGCAGCACAGCTTTGTTTTTAAAAACAACTGACTGGGATTAATTCCATTCGGTGAATCCCATTACACTCCGTCTAGTAAGCTCTGCAGGGCAGCTGAATGTGCAGGGCATACGAGGACCCCCATCCTGAAGTGGTGTTTGAACTGGCTTTTGGGGCACTTGAAACTTTAGTTTCCATTTTCCTGATTGCTAATGAGGACGTCGTATTTGATTCACATCTTTTAACCATTTATTAACTAAGGCCCTTGTCATTCTCTTCTTTCTTAGTAGAAATTTATTATCTATTCTGGGCCCTAATTACTATCCCGGATGTTCATTGCTTGTTTCTTATATGCAAGGCAAATATATTGCCTCCTGCATAATTATCATACATTAATGCTAATATATTCAATTCATTTCCTCTGTTAGTTGTTGTTTTGTTCTAAGAAATCATTCTCTATTCCAAGGTCATAATGCTGTACACGAAGGAAAACAAGGACTTGTCACCTCTGAGGTACCCACCACGTCCCTGAGGGATACCCACGAAGGTGCCCCTGGACTTCCAGTTGCTTCTGTTTGAACTGTTCTTTTCTACTTGCCTCCCAGTTGGCAAACTGGCCTATAAAAACTTTCTGACTTTTCTAGGCAAAGCACAATATATTCCTCTTTTGCACTCACAAAGCACATATACAAACCTTCATGTAACACCTAGAAATTTTCTTATAAGCCACAGGCAAGCCAATTCCCACTATGATCTCTGCAACCAAACAAAATTCAAGCCTTAGCATCTGAAGGAAGCACACATTTTTGCCCAGCTTGCCAAGACCCATGGACTCGGGGGCTTACCGGCTTGGGCACCGTGTATGAGCTCCACAGGGGCATCATGAGCGCTTTCCCAAACCCACTGATGTACTCTCTGTGGTACAGGAGACAGTGGTCCTGGTTCTCCTGTAAGACCCTGGGCTTCCCAAATGGCAGGTTGGCTTTTGTTGTTGCTGTTACTAAAATCAGAATAACATAAAATAAAGAATACTTATGAAATGAGCAAGTGCTTCCAGACATACAGAGATCGCCACTCTTAGAGGACTTACATCATCAGGAGCTGACAGACAGTCAATATACTTAACCTGTTTTAAGTCTCACAGCAACGCCGTGAGGTAGGTGCTATACCTAGTTATACCGATGACGAAACTGAGCCTAGGTAAGTAAGTTGGCCAAGCCAGGGGCTCAGCAAAGATCTGAAACCTGCTCTCTTTGGCTTCCCATGTTTAAAAGCTCACAGATATATCTGAAGAAATAAAGCCTTAGAGATTAGCAGGGCATGTTTCATGACAAAGATCATGTACATTAGTAATCACCACAGGAAGATACAGGCACTTTATAAAAATGATGTCTACTAGCCAGGCATGGTGGTCTATAATTCCAGCACTCGGGAGACTGAGGCAGGAGGACTGTTGCAAGTTCAAGACTAGCGTGGGCTACAAAGTGAGCTCAAGGCCAGCCTGAACTGCATAGCAAGACCCTGTCTCAAAAAGACAAAAATAAATAAATTAATTAATTAAATAATAAAAAAATAATGTCTACTATGGTATGAATATTGTAGTGCTGAAATCAGGTTGAATCCATAAATCACAATTCAATGGCATTCGGATGTGAGTCTCTGGGAGGTAATTTAGGTCCTGAAGTTCAGCCTCCATCAATGGGAATAGTGCCTCATACAGAAGGCCCCAGCCAGATGCCGAGTCCGTGCTGCCATGTGAGGGTAGAGGAAGAAGGTCATCCACGAGGAAGCAGGCCCTGGCCAGATACTGACTTTACTAGAACTTGATCTTTACTAGAAGATCTTGATCTTCTCAGCCTCCAGAACTGTGAGGAATCACTTTCTGTTATTTGTAAGTCACCCTGTTTATGGTGTTTGGTTATAGCAACCTAAACAGATGATAACAATGTTCTACTATATCTATTTTTACTTGTATACTGTTCTGTGGATTCAACTAACTACAGATTAGAAATATATCTATACATATTTTATATTGTACCTATAGTAGGAACAGAAAGATAATTTAAAGTTTCTGGGAACATATACAGCATTTTATACAGGGGACTTGAGCATCCTCAGATTTTAGTTTTCTTCAGGGGTCTTGGGACCAAATCTTCCATGGACACCAAAGGATAAATGTATTTCTATTTTATATCTGATGAAACTAAGGCACAGTGAGTTTAATCCAAGCACACTTCAGTAATTACAGGAAAAACTAAAATTGCTACAAGACAGGGACTGCTGTAAGTTCTGACCATGGGTTAACTTTTAACTACATGAAGTGGGTATAATTATTACAGTAGATAAGAAGTCTTGGGGACAACAAGGTTGCCTGGCTTGCCTCAGAACTGACAGCCAGAAAGCAGCAGTGTAGACAGAGTTCAAACCCAGGTAGTTTGTTCTGTTCACATCTTGGAAAGGAAATCCAGCCAGGCCTGGTGGCACACGCCTGTAATCCCAGCACTCAGGAGGCTGAGGCAGGAGGATCCTTGCAAGTTGGAGGCCAGCCTGGGCTACAAAGTAAGGCCAGTCTGAACTGCACAGTGAGACCCTGTTTCAAAAAGACAAAAAACAAAACAAAAACAGGGAAGGAAATCCAGGAGTGAAGAGGGGGCACAACCCTTGCAAGGGATTTATCATGTTCCCGGGACGGCTGTAGCCCCCCTCATGCTCTCTACTCCTTGTTATTAGATCTGTGGGATTTTCCCTCTAGTGCATTGGCAATGAAATCTTTTAAGTTCAAGAGCCTCTGTGAGCTTATTTTAGAAAAGCCCCACGGGGCAAGGCTGTCTCATATGAGTTCTAACTATCAAACAACATATTTCCTACGGACTTACTTTCTTCTTGGGTGAGATTTAGCATCTGATTCACACGCTCTAGTTCAATATCCTGTAAGATAAGGAGGAGAAGGGGAGAAAGTCAAGGTAATAATACATATTATTGCATAATTATTTCTGCAATAATCCCATGAAGCGTTTCACTACAAGAGTCACAGGGTCTTTTTATTTTTTGGTACCAGGAATCGAACCCAGGACCGTGCACCTGCCAGGCAGGGGCTGTGCCGCTAAGCTGTCTCCTCAGCCCCCAACAGTCTTTTTTTTTTTTGCGGTACTGGGGATCGAACTCAGGACCCTGCCCTTGCTAGGCAGGTGCTTATTCCACTGAGCTATATCCCCAGCCCCTAACCCCCAACAGTCTTAACAGCTCCAGCACTGCTGAAAAGTCCAAGTTCAAGCTCTCTTCTGAGGATCGAGGCAAACTTCTAGGTCTGAACAAAGAAACCACACTGATTTGGGTTTCAGTTTTGTTCTGTCGCTACTCAGAAACATAGAAATGGCGCTGCTCCCCTCATCCCCCTTTCGTGTAGGGGTTTGCAAAGACAGGATTGATAATAAGGCACAACGTTCTGACCACAGCTAGAATCACAGCTTAGTTAGGGCAGTGCTATGTGTAAATTGAAAATGTTCCCTCACGTCTCGTGTGTTTGGAAGGTGACTGGCTCGTGGGGGTGCTGGACTTATCAATGGATCCATCCATGGATGAGGTCAGGAGCTAAATGTGCTGATGGGAGGTGGGGCTTGGTTGGAGGTGCGGGTCACTCAGGTCATGATCTAGAAGGGGGTATTCTCATCCCCAACTACTCTTCTCTGCTCTCTGCTTCCTGGCTGCCATGGCAAGACCAGTTCTCTTCCATCATGAACATTCACCATGCTGTTTCTGCCTTGGAGACCACCAGCCCTGGACTGGACCCAATGAGACCATGAGCACACAGACCACTCCTTTAAATTGTCGGTGCTGAGTATTTTGTCCCAGTGAGAGGAAAGTGACTTATACAGAAAATTGGTACCAGGAGTGGGCTGTTCCTGTGACTATACCTGATCATGTGGTTCAGAAGCTGAAAAGATTAGCAACAAAATGGAGCTAAGTACTGTACATCAAGATAATAGGAAAGATGGCTTGAAGGCGCCTCAGAAATCAGCAAAACCACAGCAAGAAATCAGCAAGACCACATCCATCACAGGGTTAAAGAAGCAAACCTTTCATTTAATAAGAGAGCTGTTGAAGACAGGGAGCCCTGATGAAGAAAGACTGTCCAAATAATTGGTTCTTGGGATTCAATTCACTGCTACCTCACTCAGCCATTCAGGTACTCAGACGCCACTGCAGCCATTGTCTAAGGGGACACAGCTACTGCTACTGACAGCAGACCTTGGTGTCATCTACTGGTGCTGGTTTTCCAAACATGCAGAGTACAAGAGTTGTGGGGTTACGCAGTTCTACACTGAGACTTCAGAAGCAGCCCTGGGAGAGTAGGCAACGTGCTCCTTGGAAAGGGCAGTGAACGGGGAAGCTGCGAGAGCAAAGCTGAAAGTGCAGTGGAGACCCCAGAACAGAGATGCAAGAAGTGTGGAACATCTCTGAAGAAAGTTTCAGGAAGCCACAGGAGACAGCCCAAGAGGAAGGCTAAGTGGGTAGTAACTAGCAAGGTCATGGGGCAAAGCTGCCAAAGCCCTTCGGAGTTTAATCTCACCACAGCCTGGCTCAGGTCCTGGATGGAGAGCTGTAAGATTTCATGTTTGCCCTCCAGGGTTTTGGTCCTGCTTTGGTCCCATTCCTGTCTCTCCTCCTATTTCTCTCTTTTAGAATGGGAATTTTTATCCTGTGCCATTATATCTTGGAAGTACTTAACTTTCTTCTGGATTTTTATAGGAGCTTACATCTAAAAGTTTGCCTAGGCAGTCAGACAGGGCTGGGCCCTCGAAGAAGCCAACATAAAAGATAAGATACCTGTGGGCCAGACCTCAGACAAAAGACTAAACAAATACATCCACATACCTCCCCAGGGATGAACAGCAGGGACTGACCACCTTGAAGAGTCTTTGACCCTGACCTAACCCTTGCGGGAAAAGCCCTGCTCTGCATGCCCACTTGTTACGTGACTCGCTTTCCCATTTGATCCCAGTCCATTCAGTCTTACCTGGACAATTATACCTGTAATCTTATTGGCGGACCATAGTTTTGCCCATTTCCCCTACCTTGGACCCGCCTCACCTCATGGTTTTCCCCTATAAAGGTCCCTGACAGAGTCAGGGGCAACCCACTCGGGCCCCCCTTCTGTCCCTCTCTTGGATAGAAGCTGTCTTTCTCTCAATAAATATTCTGCTCTTAAAAAAATAAATAAATAAAAAATAAAATAAAAGTTTGCCTTGAGTCTCACAAGAGACTTTGGGCTTGGACTTTCAGTAATTTTGGAACTGTTAAGACTTTGGTGATTCTTTTTTTGTTGTTTTGTTTTCTTAGTACCAGGAATTAAACTCACGACATTGAGCTCGCCAGGCAGGCGCTGTGCTACTGAGCTACATCTCTGGCCTTTTGGCAATTCGTAGATATGGACTAAACGCATTTTGCATAATGAGATGAGATGCAGGCCAGGGTAGAATGTTATAGTTTACATCTAAATGTCCCCTGCAGCATATGTCTTGGAAGGTGACTGGATCATGGGAGTGCTATGTCCATTGGTGATAAGTTTAGTAGCTGAATGTGCCTTTAGGTGGTAGCACCCTCAAGGATGTGGGTTACTGGGGGTGTGACCTGGAAGTCTATTCTTGTCCCTTGTTCTTGTCCTTGCTTCCCGCTTCCTGCTTCCTGGCCACCATGGCATGAGATTTCCTCCCCTGCGCTCTTCCGTTAAGCTATTTCTACCTCGGAACCACAACCATGGACTGGGCCCTCTGAACCTGTGAGCCGCACTAGCTTCCACTCCTTCAAGCTGGAGGTGTCAGATATTTTGTTTCAAGGGTGGGAAAGTGACACAAACAGATGGCTACATAGTCTCAGAGCTTCCCAATTCTTCCACACACATACAAACTCCTCAAGGTCTGTTAAAGTGCAGAGGCTAATTCAGTAAACCCAGGGCAGGAACTAAGAGTCTGCGCTTCTATTTAGCTTTTTTTTTTTTGTCTTTTTGAGACAGGGTCTCGCTATGCAGTTCAGACTGGCCTTGAGCTCACTTTGTAGCCCAGGCTAGCCTCGAACTCACAACAATCCTCCTGCCTCAGCCTACTAAGTGCTGGTATTACAGGCACCACCATGCCCGGCTTCCATCCAGCTTTCAAGTGATGAAGGCACTGTTTCTGGGACCACATTCTGAGTGGGAAGAAACCTGACTCTGCAGTCAGATAGACCATGTATCTATGGCCGTGGGCAATTTTAACTAATTTCTCTGAGTCCTCCTTTGTCTCTTAAATGTGAAATAAAAGGCCTGGTTTATTTTATTTATTCTTATTATTTAACAGCACCACCACTGAGGCTATGGAGCAGCAGGCAGGAAACTTATGTGGAACATAGGTAGGAACCTCACATCCCTACTCTGGTCTTTGCTATGGACTCACCATTCTTGAGAAGTTTTATTAGACTTTTGTCCCTTAAAATGTCTTTTGGATGAATATTCATTCTCACGTGAGTGTAGTGTTATTTCAAGGACTGACTAGTGTAAAGCCACTGCCAACCCTTCCCAATGAGTAACCATTTCTACCTGCTGGAGCAGGTGTTAATTTAGCTCTACAGCCACCTGTTCAACTTGGCATCAAATGTACCTGACATTCATTCTAGCTTCATCGTCTCCTGATAACTGGGCTCCAATTTCACTCTGAAATCCTAAAACCTCCTGGATTCTCTGATTCCCATGGTGCAGCTGCCCCCCATATTTCTGAGCTCCTATTCTGACTCTTGGCGCAGGGATCCTCTCACTGGAACTAGGCTTTGATCAGAATGTCCTGGGATCTGAAGTCCTGCTTCTGAACTCAGTGCAGGGCCTGGTGTACTAGAAAGATCTGCTCAGGGTCCACTGTTGATCAGAGATGCCTGCTAATGATTCTGCACTGCTACCCAAGAATACCCAAAGTGCCCACCCATCCGGCACCAGGTTCCCATCTCTTTGCCCTAGAGTTATGGTGGCTCTAAATAGCCAGGCAGGACAATCTGTCTGATTTTGAAAGCATAAGATGATTAGTTTTTGAAGGAAATCAGACAGAGCTCCAACATTAATAGTTTGAATTATTAAGGACAATTAGCTCACAGTGGAATGCACAATTCGTCCCAAACCATATTTCCCAAGGTACAAAGCATATTCATGCATTTCTCTTACAGAGTAGGCCTTATAATCTCTACTTCAAGATAAAGTTTAGAGATACCATGCATCTTTACTTATCCAAGCCAGGACACAAACCTGACTGACAGCTCTCTGCCGAGCAATTTGCTTGCACTTGATCTTAGCCAAAAGGCCAAGAACCGAGCTGGGACTTGAACTCAGAACCTTGTACTTGCTAGGCAGGCACTTGTACCACTGAGCTATAATCCCAGGCCGAGAAACTTGCTTCCATCTTTATGTTCTTGTGGACATGTGAAGTTGATACTCACATTTTGCAGCTCAGGGCAGGAACAGCTCAGGTTGTCCGTGGGCAGCGAAGCAGTAAAGCCACAGACTGACAACTTGGCCACTTCCTGTGGATGGGACGGCTCATAGAAAGGCACCTTCAGAAGATGGTTCAGACTACCATGGGTACCATTGTTTGGTGCAGGCTGAATGCGGAGAAGATCTGATTTAAAAAAAAAAGTTCAAAGGAGCTTCAAATTACAAGGCAACAGCTGGGTGTAGTGGCGCACCCCTATAATCCCATCACTCAAAAGGTTGAGGGAGGAGGATTGCCATGAATTCAAGGACAGCCTGAGCTACATAAGTGAGCTCAAAACCAACCTGAATGACATAGTGAGACCCCATCTCAAAAAAAAAGAAGGCAGCAAGTTGATTGTAGGAGATGGTGAAAACACCTATTCTTGTGTTCCTTTAATAAATCCTCCTGTAATGCACTCAAACACTGCACAAACCATTCAGCTCTCTGACACTTGGGGCATAGTCTCCTCATCTAGTCTGTATACTTTGGACAGCCCCACAGCAAGCCACAGGAACTTCCATGAACTTCCTCTGCTCCCCCAGAGAAAAGCTTCATTGCTCAAATGATCACTTTGTTTAAGCATACACTGGTTCTGTCAGGTCCAGTGTGCACACCTATAATCCCAGTACTGGGAGGCAGAGGCAGGAAGATTGCCATGAGTTCAAGCCTAGCCTCAACTACACAGCAAGATCCCATCTCAAAAAGCAAGCAAACAAACAAACAAAAATCTTGCGTTTTAAGCCATGTTTATCCTGGCTTGAAAACTTGGAAGTTTTAGTTTGTTTTTCTAAATTTTCTTAAATTTAACTATCATATGAGTAGAAAAGCTTGCTTTCTTAAAACCTAAAGCTTATTCCCAGTAAAGCAAAAAGAATTCACTCTTTTGGAAACTATCTACCTTTGCTTGAGAATGTGTTCATCTATACTTACCACACATTAAATTATAGAGTTCAATGTTTTCAAATGGTTCAATTTCCATTTCCTGTTTAAAACTGGGTCCATGTGCCAGAAAGATAGCCTAGGAGATAATGGTGATATTATTACTCACAGACCTCCACACCCCCAGGTGAGTGTAGAGCAGACAAGAATAGAAGTTGTCCCTGGTGACAACTTTCCTATCAGTATCTTAAATCTTTCTAAGGATTTGCTTTGTTTTGTTTTGTTGTCTTTTTGAGACAGTCTTTCACTGTGTAGTTCACGCTGGCCTTAAACTCACTTTGTAGCCCAGGCTGGCCTCAAACTCACAGTGATCGTCTTTCACTGTGTAGTTCACGCTGGCCTTAAACTCACTTTGTAGCCCAGGCTGGCCTCAAACTCACAGTGATCCTCCTTCCTCAGCCTCCAGAGTGCTGGGATTAGAGGCGTGTGCCACCGTGCCCAGCGTAAGGATTTCTCTTCAGATTTGAAAATGATTTTTAAATCACTTCCCTTGTGATGTCCCAATGCCAATCAAATGCAACCCATGATGTGTTTATTTCTATCTCTAGCTGCTTCATTTTCTCGGGGGACACAGAAGAGTGGACAGCTCACACCAGCATCTTCTACTTCATCTGGACAGGACATACCAGTGAGTCTTTGAACAGCACCATCTGCCCTTTCCATACTGTTTGTTTCATTGTTCAAAGATGTTTTGTACAATGTTTGATAAAGAGACCCAAGTTTTTCATTGCTGTTGTTTTGTTTTTTGAGACAGGGGCTCACTCCATAGGGTTCTAAACTTACTAGTAGCCCAGATTGGCTTTGAACTCATGGTAATGCCCACCTCAGCCTCCTGAGATCTGGGATTACAGGCATGCGGTACCACACCTGGCTGTGACCTGAGTATTTTGACCTATATTCAATTAATGCTCACTGTATATTACTTGTAATAAGCCTAATTATTTAAGATTGTAATCAAGTAGAAGAAAAGTATCAAACATAGATAAGCATGATTTTTATTAAACAGGCTCATATAAATCTTTTTCTCTAAGATAATCAGTAATGAACTAGAGGCATAGGTTTTTCTGTCAGTCATGAATTTCATTGTTATATAGCACTTTAATTAATAGAAATGTGTTTCCCGAGAATATTCAAATATTTACAAAAGGATCTAACCCACGATGACAATGTGAAGGGGCAGCATGTGCACAAAGAGCCTAATACACTGTCTTCTATTAGGGAAGGAGTGTGTGTTGCACATATGTACTTGTGTGTGTGTGTGTGTGTGTGTGTGTGTGTGTGCATGCGTGTGATAAATGGAACTAGATAAGACTATCAGATTGCAGGACATAGAAAGCTGTGCCAGAGGCAGCATCTGGGTATTTCCCTCATGGGCTTCTCTGCACATTTTCCTTCTTCTCAAACTCCTGGTTTTCACTCTTGCTTAACACAGCCTCTACATCTAACTTTTTCCCAGTAACTCCTTTTCTCCTTAACACCTCTAAATAGAAGCATCCAACCCTAAGAATCTCATGTAATTCCATGAGTTTTTGTTTTGCTTTGTTTTTGAGATAGCGTCTCACTATGCAATTCAGGCTGGCCTTGAGCTCACTTTGCAGCCCAGGCTAGTCTTGAACTAGCAATGATCCTCGGGTCTCAGCCTCCCAAATGCTGGAATTACAGACATGCACTACCACGCCCAGCTAATTCTATGAGTTCTAAATAGTTTCCAAGGAGATCCTGGAAGATAGGGGAGTGTTGAGCACCAGAGAAATAGCCTCTCTGAGACAGCCTCACTCAGCATAGGAAAGAAATGGAATCCATGAAATAGATTCAAACAGATATCCAGAAGATTAAAAATTCCATTGAAAGTATGTGCAGCAGAGTTGGTCAGTGTAAGGACAAAATATCAGATATAGAAGACAGAATTGCAATTATTGACCATATAAAGAAAAATTTCTTAAAAATAGCAAGGGAGCATGAAGCATCTATCCAACAGCTGCTAAATGATGCAAGGAAGAATAACATAAGATTGATAGGAACAAATGAAAAGCCAGGAGAACATGCAAATGACATTAAAAAAAACCTGTTGTAGTGGGAGAAAACTTCCCAAGCAAGAAAAACGAATTTGACATACATTTAAATGAGGCATATAAAACTCCAGTTAGCCAGAATAAAAAAAATCTACACCAAGGCATGTAAAAAGTCAACATTCCATAAATTGAACACAAACCAAAATACTAAAAACTGTAAGAGAAAAGACACAAATATAAAGGAAAGTCCATCAGAATCACAGCTGACTTCTCAACACAAACCCTTAAGGAGAGCTTGAAGTGACAAATTTCAAGTCCTAAAAGAAAACAAACTCCACTTGGATTGATAACCCCTGAAAAATTATCATAAAAATTGATGGAGAAATGAAATATTTCCATGACAAAAAACCACCAGAATAAGTTTCTATCTTCCAAACCAGTATTCCAAAATGTTTTAAAGTCCAGAGAAGGAGACAACAAGGACTGCAATTCCATGAACCCCAAAAGAATGAATCTACCACCCAAGGAAAGTAATTATATAGGGGGTGGGGGAGCAACAACATTACAAGAAAAAGTCCATACATACCAGTTATAACCATCAATGTTAATGGTCTCAACTCACCAATGAGATAAAATAGACTAGCAGAGTGGATCAAGAAGCCAAACTTGGCAAGTGCAAGGTCCTGAGTTCGATGCTCAGCACCAAAGGAAAAAAAAAAGAAACAAAATCCAACAATATGCTGCCTACAAGAAACATATTTAATTCAAAAACAAATTCATAGACTAAAAGTTCTACAAAAGAAAACAATACTCCATGGGACAGGAACCAAGAAAAAATCAGGGATAGCTATTCCATTTGCAGACAAAATGGATGTCAAGCCAAAAGATGAAGACAGACAAAGAAGGTCACTACATCCTTGTAGAGGGAACAATCCAAGAGGAAGAGATAATGATCATAAATATACATGCATCAAATACTAGCACACCCAGCTATATGAAACATATATTAACAGACACGAAAATCAAATAGGTGCTAATACAACTTTTGTGGGAGAACTTAATACATTACTGTCATAAATAGCAGTCCTCGTGCCTCAGCATCCTAAGTTCTGGGATTACAGGCACGTGCTACCACACCCAGGAAGACTTCTAGATTTAATAACTAAATTCAGTAGCATAGCTGTATATAAACTCAGCACTTAAAAATCAATAGACTTGATAAT
This sequence comes from Dinomys branickii, assembly GCA_004027595.1. Taxonomy (NCBI): domain Eukaryota; kingdom Metazoa; phylum Chordata; class Mammalia; order Rodentia; family Dinomyidae; genus Dinomys; species Dinomys branickii. Next base: position 18,188 of record PVLD010000038.1, on the reverse strand, counting down.
AAACTCAGATAATAAACTCATTGAGAGAGAAATGAGGAAAATAACACCATTAATAATAGCAGTCAAAAAATGAAATACCTAGGATTCAATCTAATGAAGAAAGTAAGAGACCTCTACATTGAAAACTACAGTGCTCTGAAAAAGGAGATCAAAGAGGATATTAGACAATGGAAAGCCATCCCTTGTTCTGAGGTAGGAAGAACCAATATAGTGAAAATGGCCATACTTCCAAAACTGTTACGCAGATTTAATGCACTCCTAATCAAAATACCAATAGCATGTCTCATAGAATTAGAGAAAATAGTCCTAAAATTAATTTGGAACCAGAAGAGACCTAGAATAGCAAAGGCAATTCCAGGGAGCAAAGGCAATTCAGGGAGTATCACAATCCTTGATTTCAAATTATACTACAAAGTTACTATGATAAAAACAGCATGGCACTGGGGGGAAAACCCTGAGGATCAATGGAAAATATTAGAAGACACAGAAGCACCTTGAAACACTCAGCCACCTTCCCTTTGACAAAGGAGCCAAATATCTTTAATGGAAAAAAGATAACCTGTTTAATAAAAGGTGCTGGGAAAAATGGCTTTCCACAGGCCAAAGATTAAAGCTACACATATCTCTCACTAAACTAAAATTAAAATGGATCAAAACCTAAATATTAAAACAGAAACACTAAGATGGCACCGGGTAGGCAGCAGAGAGAGAACCTCCCAGAGGATTACCACTCAGACAATGGAATATAGTAATATGAGGACAGAAAGGAGAGAGGGTGTACCCTGAACCCAAGAAGGATCTGAAATGGGAACTGAAGCCCTAGGAAAGACCAAGCAAAACCTCTCCTGGAGGAAAGGATTGGAGGGCCGCCACTGCACAGTCGGAGGGAGAAGAGACGGAGAAAGAGAAAGCCACTGCTTCAAACACACTCTTGGCCCAAGCCCTCGTTCCAGCAATCCCAGCTTCAGCTTCGGAGACCCATGCTCATGGAAGCCTCCCAACTCGGCCAGGGGAGAGCAGAGTTCCAAGAGCTGGTCCAGGTCTGGAGAGGAGAGGGCACAGCCAGGAAAAGAGGGAATGGTGGTTGGGAACTGTTGTCAAATCCAGTGTGAGGATGAGAGGTTGCAACAGCCACTGAAGCGGAGTCCCCACCCTGCAGCAACCTTCCTAATCAGCACCTGGAGGCAAGGTGGAGCCAGAGCAGCCAGTACACATTCCACCACACCCAGCTCTATGCCTGCCTCGAGGCTGTGGCCTCCTGCCTCTCCACTGTGTGGGCAGCTGCCAGTGGGGAGCGGTGGGGTGCATCGGCAGTGACATCAGAGCCACAGAAACTACCAGAGATCCAGCCAAGGAACAAACGGGAACTGGAGCACAACAGCAAGAGTGAGCTGCAGATGGAGGTGGATCACATGGCCCCATGCCCTTCTCACTCCAACATCAAGCAGGAAGCATGAACTGAGTGACTAGGCTTCAGCTCCCACCCTGAATGCCCTCTGTGAGCACCTTGAGCCTCCGCGGCCTGTGCAATCACCACCTGTTCCTGACAGCAATGGGATGAGTCCACAGGCTTCAGGACTCACCCCAAACTACTAATACGAGCAACAAGAGTGTCTCCATACTGCTTGCATATATGAACCTTGTATGAACCCATGGCGACCAGGTAGGCAGCAGAGAGAGAACTTCCCGAAGGAATGCCACTCAGACATAGGAATATAGCAACATGTGAAGGACAGAAAGGAAAGAGGCACATATCCTGAACTCGAGAAGGATCTGAAATGGGAACCCAAACCCTCGGAAAGACTAAGCAAAACCTCCTCTGGAGGAGGGGATCGCAGATCTGCCACGGCGCAGTTGGAGGGAGACGAGACGGAGAGGGAGGAGGTCCCCGCTCCAAGCACACCCTTGGCCCACGCCCTCATTTCGGCATTCACAGTTTCAGCTTCCGAGACCCATTGCCCAGCTGCAAGGGGTGGGGAACAGTAATGCTGGAGATCAGGAGGAGGTGGGAGGAGAAGAAAGGGCCTCTGGCATCAAGGCAACGGGACAGAGCCAAAAAGGTCACAGAGAGCGCCCCAATGGGGGCGCGTGCCCCGCAGCTGCCCCGCAGCGGGTCCCACGGCTGCTCTACTGTGGGCCCCACGGCTGCTCCGCAGTGGGCCCTGCGGCTGCTCCGCAGTGGGCCCTGCGGCTGCTCCACTGTGGGCCCTGCGGCTGTTTCACAGTGGGCCCCGCGGCTGCGCCGCTGTGGGCCCTGTGGTTGCGCCACGCGGCTGCACCACTGTGGGCCCCGCGGCTACCCCACAGTGGGCCCCGCGGCTGCTCCGCTGTGGGCCCTGCGGCTGCCCTGCAGTGGGCCCCAGTGCTGCTCTGTAGTGGGCCCCACGGCTGCTCCGCTGTGGGCCCCGTGGCTGCCCCTCTGTGGGCCCCGCGGCTGCCCTGCAGTGGGCCCCGATGCTGCTCCGCTGTGGGCCCCGCTCAGGGTACTTCATGGACTGGACCTGCCCCCACCCATAGCACAACGACAGGGTGGAGCCGGGCGGTCTGCTGTGAGCATATGTGCTTTCCCACCTCCAACCATGGCAGTTTGTATACACCCATGTATGTTATAGTATAGTCTGAGGTAGCTATATCTCTTCCCAAGGCGAGAGTCCAGGGAATACAGTTGTTATCACGGGGAAGATGACTGGTTGAGTGGTAGGGCAACAGAGATGAGGGAGGAGGAAAATTGAATGATCAAATGGGCCATCATCTGTGTAACTGAGTAACAAAGGTGAAGGTAACATTATGTAGGACAGCATCCAGAGCTAATTCCCTTCTATGTTCTCTATAATTCTGTATTTCCTCAATCGTTTTTGTATTAACAGAAGTGAAGATAACTCTTTATTACACAGCATCCAGTGCAAATTCCCTACTATCTTCTCTATAATTTGGTATTTCCCTTAATGTTTTTGTGTTAACTAATGTGAAGATAACTATGTAATACAACATCCAGTGCTAATTCCCTACTATATTCTGTATAACTTTGTATTTTCTGTATTGTTTATGGCTTTTCTGGTTCATATGTCTCCATTCTTTTGTCTTTAAGATAAAATTTAAAAAAAAACAGCAACACTAAATCTGATGGAAGATAAAGTAAGTAGAACACTTGAAGACGTTGGTGTAGGCAAAGACTTTATGAACAAAACCTGCTCACGCAGAAACTATCACAAGGAATCTGTATCTGGGATCTCGTCGTATTAAAAAGCTTTTACACAGCAAAAAAAAGCGCCAACAGAGTAAAGGGACAACCCGAAGTGTGAGAAAAAATACCCATCAACGAATGAATGGATAGAGAAGACATGGTTTTATTTATGATGTGGCACTGGTCTGCCATAAAGACGGATCAGCTCGAGACATTTCTAGGTAAAGGGATGCACCTTCAGATTGTATCGTAAGTGTAAGAAATCAGACACATGCTTAAACACTGCACTGTTTCTGTGGTGTGAGAAACGGAAAGTGTAAATAAGGACCAAATGTATCACAGATATTGGGAAATGGGAAGAAAATGTTCACATGAGAAGAGGAACTGGGGGGGGAGGGGGAAGGGATAAGAAAAAAGGCAACAAAAGGAGAAAACGGGAACAAAACTTTGTAAATGAGGAGAAGAGGGGTTGAAGGGAGGGGAGGGGATGGGAAAAGAAGACTTGGAGATAGACCATGTTACAAATTCCCTATGATGGGTGTGATCATTGTGTATACCTAAAATGCAACAATAATAAAAGTAGCTCCTAAGACTCAGGTCCCTTCCCCTGCCCCACAGACCACGTCTGTAGCTCCACGATGCTTCCTGACAGCTCACAGCACTCTGGGAGCTTCCACACAGCCACCAGTATCTCCCAGCACCCTTTGTGCCTGAGATTTGCAAAGCTGCATCCGTCTGTCACCTTCTCTGGGCTGGCCCAACGTTACCACAGTGATTCCAGCCCTTCCTGCCCCATTTAAAGCTGTACACTGATGCCCGGCGCTCACAGGCGGCCCAGGGCGCTTAACTGCACTTTGCTTTCCGTTTCCTTCAGTTCTGCCTCCTCTACCACTTCTGCTGCTGCTTTCTCAGAGCGCCCTTCAGCCCATTTCCTAAAGGCAGAGATACCAGTTTTCTCTACACATTATCAAGAGGCATAGACACTGCTTATCATGTTAGTCAATAAGCATATGTGTTCAAATTGGCCAGGTGTGAGCCCAGCACTCTGGAGGCTGAGGCAGGAAGGATCACCCTGAGTTCAAGGCCAGCCTGTCCTACACTGTAGGACCCTGTCTCAAAAAACTAAAAGTTAAAAACTGCCAGGAGTTTGTTACCTCCATGCTCTTAAAGTTGTTGTCGTAACCGTGGGTGCCGCCTCCACAGGACATGCTGTTCTTGGACCTGTGGAGAAACAAGGTCACTCCCAGCGCCAGGATCCACAGGGCCCCTACTGCTCAGCGAGTCCCCCAGAGTCGGACAGCTTCCTCCTCCTGTAGAGGGCTGTTTTCACTGATGTAGGGTCAATCTCCTAACCAGGAAGCTCATACATCACGGCAGGGCCGAAAGAATAAGGATTCCAGTTTCCCTGCACCAAATCTCCATGCCCCGTGGACCCTGGATGCGCACAGAGAACAGCAAAAGCCTGACAAGAAAAGACCCTCTTCAAGCCCACCCGTACCCACCCCCATCCAGGCCTCGGCGATGAGGAAGCCTGTGGTTAACATGAGAGTTTATGCATTTTGATGCATTAGAAATAAATTTTTGGCAGGGCGTGGTGGCCCAGGGCTGTAATCCCAGCACTCGGGAGGCTGAGGCAGGAGGATCGTTGTGAGTTTGAGGCCAGCCTGGGCTGCAAAGTGAGTTCAAGACTAGACTGAAGTATATAGTTAGAACCTGTCTCAAAAAGATGAAGAAAACAAGAAAGAAAATTTTTATAAGTGGGAAAAAACTACAGATTCATATTTTACAGGGGAAACGTTTAGAGACACGATGTAAAAGCAGAAGGATCTCCACAAGCTTGAGGCCAGCCTGGGCTGCAGGGTGAGTTCAAAGTCACAGTGAACTACACAGTGAGACCCTGTGTCAAAAAGCACCACCCCAGCCCCTCCAAAAGAGAACACCCAGGGCAAGCTGGTCCCTACACTTGGGAAGGAGAAGCTGGTACCTTCTACAAATTCAGTTTAAATTTTTGGGATAGTCTCTCGTAACCTGTTGCTCTCTTCCTCAAATAACTTTAAACATATAATTGTCTTTTGCCCACCAGCTCATGTCTTCATCTTCGAACTGAGCAGTGTCAGTAATTTTGTGCACAGCTGGGTTTTATACTTAGAAGAAACAGTGACAATAACCCCAGACCATCAAAGCAACGGGGTGCTATCAGCTCATGTTGGTCTTGGAAGAGAACAAGCCTCCAGTTTCTAAAGACTGGACCTAAATGCTTTCTCTCATTTGTTTCTTCTTTCGGCTTCCCTGGAGCACACAACCCAGTCATGCACCATGCACGCAGGCATGCATGTACACATACGTACAGAGTTTCAGTTGGTTTCACCAGGAGAACTCAACTAAGAAAAGGCGAGAAATCCCGGGCCTTAAAGAAAAAGTTTCAGCAGACCTTGGTGGTGCATGCTTGTAATCTCAGCACTTGGGAGGATCAAGTTCTGTAATCCCAGCACTTGAGGCTGAGGCAGGAAGAACACTGGTAGTTTGGGGCCAGCCTGGGCTACCTAAGCGAGTTCAAGGCCAGCCTGAGCTATATATGATCCTTTCTCAAAACACAAAACAAAAGCTGGACGTGGTGGCGCACACCTGTAATCCCAGCACTCTGGAGGCTGAGACAGGAGAATTATTGCGAGTTTGAGACCAGCCTGGGTTACAAAGTGAACTCAAGGCCAGTCTGAACTGCCCAGCAAGACCTTGTCTCAAAAAAGACAAAAAACTCAAACTATGTATTTCTTATTGCACACATTTAGTTTCACAAGGTTACTGGAATTATCTGATTGAAGTTAACTAATATTTAAATTTTGTACCAAAAGCTAGAGTGTTCACTCCTTAAAAGAAAATATTCTCAGCCAAATCTTGTCCATTTTCTAAAGTTGGTCCTGTATTTGCCATTCTATTTTCAGGAACAACCTAGTATTTATTATATTTCCATCTCTTCACCCACCAATTGAAGGACAAACCTGCAGGAAGTAATGCAAACTTCGGCACAGACGCAGAAGATAAAGCCATGGCCTGCGTGCTCCCAGTCCCTGCTGCTCCTGCAGCCAGGATGGAGACTCAGGGCCTGGGTTTGAGGGCAGCGGGGCTGGCTTGGGAAGGAAGATCCGAAGCGTCCCTGGGCAGCCTGCGGGGAGGGAACTGTAAGCCACTCCTGGCAATCGCTCTCCCTGCCCACAACTCCACGGCTTGCATCAGTCCACACACGCACTTGGCTGCCACGACTCTGTGGACACCACATGCCGCCCCCTCTTTCCGGGCGGCATGGGGCCTAGAGGGATGAGGAAAAGGTCACTGCATTCTTTTGTGTCCTTTGTTTTGAGACAAGGTCTCACTGTGTAGCCCAAGTTGGCCTGGAACTCACAGCAATCCTCCTACCTCAGCCTCCCAGGAGCTAGAATTACAGGCATGCGCTCCCACACCCAGCTGCATTTCTAGTTCTCAGAGAGGCACCTGGGGCGGCTCTGTGGGTCAGTATTCCAGAATTACTAAGCACTCCGAAGCTTCCTTGCCCAGTGTTCAATGACTGATTTCCCCCGATCAGTGAGCTCAAACCACATTGCAGGCAGAAGAGGGATGAGGATGATGCACAGAAATGTCGACGCTGGTGAAAGCGGCTGCGACTGCGGAAAGGGGCTCTCGTGTGGCTTCCCAAGGACGCGTGTTGGTACAGAGGGGACGGACTGCCACCTCGGGCGCAGCCGAGGTGCGGGGTAAGAGCTGGCCGGAAGGAGGGGGCAGCATGCGCTGTCCACGGAGCTCTGGCAGCCAAATTCTCACACGGACTGATGCAAGCAGGGGCGTGGAAAAGCAGCTGGAGATGGAAGGAACCAAGTGGAGAAGCTCCGGGCCCCGCCGACTTCCCTAAGGACAGCAAGAGAACCGCAGACCGGGCCACCAGCGTCACGGAGGTGGAACAGGATGCTTCCAGCTAGTGGGGCTGCAGCAGCCACAAGCAGTTAGGTGGGCAGCCAGGCCTTGCGCTCTCGGACTGCGACTCTTATGTCTCACCGCTCGCTGGTAAAAAGGACATGCAGTGCTCGGCATGGTGGTACACACTGTAGTCCTAGGAAGCTGAGGCAGGACAGTCGCTGAGAGTTTGAGGCTAGCCTGGGTTATATAGTGTGCCCATCTCAAAAAAACCCAGCAAAGACAAGGTCATGCAGCTCAGCACTTGCGATCGGGCACCAATGTGTAACATATGGAGGTATCTTTTGACTGCCAGCTCCTAAAAGCCTTTCCCATTCTACAGCCCCTAATTGTAAATATTCACAGATGGCGCCCCCTTCTGGATATACCTGTTTATATACCACATACCGAAAGTACTAGCACTATTATCATCATATTCTTACTACATTATTCTTATTTTGGCTTTTGGAGACAAGGTCTCGCTATGTAGCCTGGGCTGGCCTCGAACTCGCAGCAATCCTCCTGCCTCAGCCTCCCGAGGCTGGGGTTACAGGCGTGCACCACCAGGCTAGGCAGTCTTCTGTTTCTCAAGTCGGGAACCATTTCGGGGCCACACTGCGCAGGGATCTTTTCCCATAACTTCCTGAGCCCAGGGGCCGCGGAGCTTCAAAGCCCAAGAAGCGCTGCTCCCAGGAGGGGCCGCTGCCATCTGGTGGCGGCGCGCGGAACTGCGTTGGGCAGGAGCTCATGAGACTTGCATGGAAGGGGGGCCGCGCGCGTGTCGGCGGCCGAAAGCAGAGACTCGGGCTTCTTCCCGTGGGTAAGGCGTGTGCAGGGTAGAAATAAAGGATGAGTAACAGCAACTGGGAGATCTGCGCATGGGAAGAGGACGAGAGATGGAGGGGAGTGGGGACATGGCAAAAGAAACTGACGCGTTCTGTAAGTGCACCGACTCCCCGCGACGAACGGCATCACGATATACCACAACAGTTCTAACAAAAACTAAAATTAAAAAACTTAAACGGCCAGGTGAGGTGGAGCGCACCTATAATCCTAGCACTTGGGAGGCTGAGGCAGGAGGATCGCTGCAATTTTGAGGTCAGCCTGGACTGAATAGCAAGAACCTGTCTCCAAAATAATAATAATTATAATATTAATAACAAAACCGATGATCATTTTAAAAAGGTTCACAGGTGGGACCTTGGAGAAGTGACTGGAAAAAAGATTTACAAACACTGCTGCTGCCTGTCGAGCCCCTTGCCCTGAACACATCCGCGCCCAGCGGCCTCCTCCAGTCACCCGAAGTCGGACTTCAGACGCTGCGCTCCCCCTGGCGTCCGTCCAGGTACCAGTGCACACACCAGGCGAGGGGGAAACGCCTGTGACCCCGCCTGTTTCTGTCCACTCGTGCACGCGGAAAGGAGACACTTGAATGGGGGACGGCACAGGACGCGTGTGCAGCCGCCACCGCGCGCACACCGTGTCTCTGGCCGCCGCGCAGTCGCCCTGCCGCAGCTGGCACACCTGGCAACACGGTGCGCTCCACACAGTTGCTGTATCCCAGCTGCAGATCCCGAATGGTTTCGTTGTCTCTGAGAACTATTTTATAAAGGCTCAGGGATCCGCGTGAGTTATTATTAGAGATAAGAGACGAACGTTACGACTGACTAACTTGGTCTTAGCGCCATAAAAAGGCACTTTCGCTATTACTGAGCCAGGTCCCACTATGGAGGCCAAGCTGGCCTCAGACTCTATGAGATCCTCTTCCCTCGGCCTCCAGGTGCTGGGTCTGATTATAAGTACACCACCTTAACTGGCTCCAAGGCTCTTTTTATGGAAATCAGAAAGTTGACAAGGATCCTGTTCCCTTCCAGCCAGAAGACAGCGTAGACCACCTTGACCTCGTGTCCAGGCTGGGAAGGTACTACGCGATCTGCAGGTCAGCGTGGCTGGGGTCTCTCGCGCCACCTCGGAAGAGGTGCAGTGCCACTCCGAGCGCAGGTGCGGGAAGCCCCAGGAGGGCGCTGCAGGTGAGCTGCACCTGCACAGAAGGGCGGGGCGAGGCCTGCACCCACCTGACGGCCAGCCACTGCCGCTCCACCAGCAGCTGCGCGCGGTCGATACGCACGTTCCTGGCGTAGTGCAGACGCTTCGGCAGATCGGGGGCCAGGTAGGGCTTAAAGTGCTGCTCGGGTTTTCGGCACTGAAGAGAAGGTGAAAAATTATCCGGTGAAACAAAAAAATATGCAAAGGAATCGAAAACATCTTGAGACAGTTCACTCAGCACTTTTTAAAAGTAAGGGTGATTTCAGCTCAGCTGATAAAACACAAATATTACACATATTACCAACACGCGCAGATTCTCTAATTATCTTACTTTGATTGTTGGAACAATAATTAGGTTGGGAATAAAATTTTATTTAAATCCAGACTAGGTGTTTGCTGGTTTATTCCTGTATACACATCTGAAGCCAATGTAAACCTCTCCTCTTTCCTTGGCAGAAAATGGGTCTGTCTAGAGTTAGAATGCAAACACAACTTTGAATTCAAATTATATATGAAAAGCATATAACATATTAATGTATTGATATGGTAAAAATTTAAAAATCAGTTTAATTGACAAAAAAATCCCTCCCCAACTGCTACCATTTATCTGTTAAGTAATTATCGGTTAGTTTTCAAATCAACAGTTTTTGAAACCATCTTCCTATTTGAAAAATTCGTGGGTTCATCACAAATTAGAGTTTAAAAAATGGGTGGGGTGTTCTGAGACAGGCTCTTGCTATGTAGTCCAGCTGGCCTTGAGCTCATGGTGATCCCGCTGCCTCAGCCTCGCAAATGCTAGTATTACAAGCATGCATTACCACCACCACCACCGCATCTGGCTAAAGTTTTATATAGTTTTGTTTCTGCAATAATCAGTGCTGTAAACATACTGCAAAATGCAAATCACATTGGTATCTACTCATGGAAAAGAAAAACGAGGCTACAGAGGCAGATCTAGGAGGACACTCTCTCCTGACCTCTCTGAGAAGCACGTGACAAAGTGAGCTTTCTGCTCCTCCAGATTCTCATCTCTTTTTCAAATGTGCAATATCTCATCTGCATCAGCAACGCACGTCACCACTCCTTCGTACTCCACTCATGTTAAGACAAGGAGAACTAGGCGACACCACTCACAAAAACAACGCGGGCAGCAGGGATAGAGAGAGGGCAGAAAGAGAAAGGTCACTGTTGGACGCAAGCTGCTGCCACCACCTTCTCTCTTGTGTTTCCATAGGGTTTTGGCTTCTGACTTTTCTGCTCTTCCCTGTGCCTTACAGCCTTCTTAAACGGGTATGAGAAAAAAAAAAAAAAAACTGTATGGGCAGGGAGACTCTGCAGGCAGAGAAAGCAGCCCTGGGACAGTACTCTCCTGCCAGGGGTGCAGGCTGAAGCAGAACCAGAGGAAACCGGGGTGCAGCCAGAGCTCAAAAAACGCGAGGTTATTATGTGCATTTGATAACTGAGATGAAGAAAGAGTTGAGGTGTAATTTTAATCACATCTCAGGAGGCTGAGGCAGGAGGATCGCCATGAATTCGATGACAGCCTGGGCTCCAGAGTGAGTTTAAGGCCAGCCTGGACTACAAGGAGGGACCCTGTCTCAAATCACAAAACAAAAAGGAGCCAAAAGTTGCCGCTCATCTCTGAGGTGGCCGGGCACCGCGGGGCTCAGGGCGGCCAGCTCCCGCCTGGCTGTTCCTCCGAGCGCGACTCAGCGCCGCCTGGGACCTGGGCTGCTTCACCCTCGGAGCGCTCCGGGGCGCCCAGCACGGACTGCGTCTGGGGAGCTGTGGGAAGGAATCTCCAGGCCTGTGTTCATCCAGGGCACAGCCAAGCCGGTGTGGGGCGCTCGGCCGCCAGGGGGCGACAGAGCCGCGCACCAGACCACTTCCTCCTAGGCTTTCTCCGCTGTTCCACAGCCCAGCTAAGCGCGGTCACTCAAACCGGCAGGCTCTGCTTCCTCTTAAACTCCAAGCGGCAGCGCCCTCCTGATGATACCTGCCGCTGCCCGAGGCTGGGGACCCACTGTCACTGCACAGCTATGCGGACAAGGACTGGAGTCCAACGCCAGCGCCCACAAAGCCCGACCCAAAGGAGCCACCGCGTGGGCCCAACCAGGCCCCTCTGGCAGTGGGGACGAGCACTCTGAAGAGTCCAGCTTCCAGCTACCTGACATGTTCCTAGCGTTTACTTGCAAGCCAGGATGTGGGGACAAATCAAACATCATTGTAAGGTTGGGCGTGGTGGTGCATGCCTGTCCTCCCAGCAATCCAGAGGCTGAGGCAGGAGGCTCTAGGCCAGCCTGAGCTGCATAGTGAGCTCAAGGCCAGCTGGAACTACAGGGCAAGAATGTGTCTCAATCCCCTGCCCCCCAATTAAAAATAAATAAATAAAAGGCTGGGCGTGTAGCTCAGTATGAAGACCCCGCTTAACTATCCTCCCTAAAAGCAGCTGTAATTACTCTGAGGGCAAAGGGACTCTTTTTGTGACCCGTTCAAGGGTCTGTGAAGCTCTGCAATTCGCTGTGGTGCACCTTGATTCTCGCCAGCACAACCATTTTCAAAGGGACTCAGCCCCCCAGGGAAAGGTGGTGTCAGTGCCTTTGTTCCTAAGCTGCTTCCCCCACGCGGTCAAACCCAACAAGAAAGCAACCGAGATGAAACCCACCCACCGTGCAGGGTGACAGAGAGCTTCCCAAAGAACGACAAGCAGCCCCGACTCTGACTCACACGATGGACCTTCCTCAGAATCCAGAGTAAGGTCATTATGCTAACTGGGATATTTTAAGGAGAATGAAATACTTACACTGAGGTTCCTAACAATTTCTTCAGAATTAACTGTTCAGAAGAAAAAGAAAGAAATCACATTACAAGTGCTACCTGGAAACTGCAAAAACTGGGCACGATGGAGGTGAATTTCACAATACTTTACATGATCAGGTAAAATTAAACAAAGTTACCACAAAGAAGTACTTTAGCGTTTCAGAATAAAGTAAAAGATACTAGGTGTCATGGCACATGCCTCTCACCCCAGCTACTCAAGAGGCTGAGGCAGGAAGATTGCAAGTTCGAGGCCAACCTGGGCAATTTAACAAGACCCTATCTCAAAATAAATACATAAATTAAAAGGGCTGGGGTTGCAGGTCTGTGGTAGAGCACTGGCCTGTCATGTCCGAGGCCCTGGGTTTGATTTCCAGTACCACAAAGAGTAGGGTACGTTTTAACCCAACAGTATACTGCATTGCCCTAGACGATATGCACGGACTGTACTGAAACTGGGAATTGTGTTTGTTTCTGACAGGAAGTCAGAGGAGGGCTAGGTAGTCCTGCGTGTCCTCAGAGTCCAGGATAGGCTTGGTACTTAAAACATTTCTCCCTTCCCCACCGCATGGGGTCTTGCACTCACAGCTGTAAAAGTCCTGAGGTATATTCCGAGTCCGGATGCGGGGAGCGGGCCCCTCATACATGTAGAAGTTAATCTGGGGAAAATAATCCGTCATGAACTCCACCTTGTCACAGTAGGTCTGGTCCATTCCTGAATGGAAAAAGATGATCATTAGAGACAGGAAGAAGGGCCAGGCATGGTGGTGCACACCTCTAACCCCAGCACTCAGCAGGCTGAGGCAGGAGGATCTCTGAGAGTTCTGGGCCAGCCTAGGTTAGATGGTGAGTTCCAGGCCATTGCATAGCAAGATCTTGTCTACGCTAAGGGAATAAGGACTGAAAAATATTTGTTGACTTTTAAGTGTATATTGAATAAATTTACCAGGCCGAGTGGACTCTAAAACAATGTGTTAGTTAGAACGTTTTTTATTTGCAGATTCCTCAGGCTGTGTGTACATTTCTTTTTAACAGTTTCTATTTTAATAGTGGCAAGGTTCCACACTTAAGGAGAACCACAGGCTGTCTAGAGGAAGTTAGGGCCAAGCAGAATTAGGAAAAAATAATAAAGAAAAATATACCCTACAGCATAGGGGGGATTACCATGAGACCCAAGAACAGCCTGATAGTTTCTTCAAATGAAATGTGTATTAAAAGGGTCCTTTTAATTCTAAAGAAACAGGGACAGAGTTGGGTATGGTGGCACAGCCTCTAATCCCAGCATTCGGAGGCTGACACCAGTTTGAGGCCAGCCTGGATTACACAGTAAATTCCAGGCCAGCCTGAACTATATATAGCAAGACCTGGTCTCAAGAGACCAAAAACTAAGCCAGGCCTGGTGGCACCCGCCTGTAATCCCAGCACTCAGGAGGCTGAGGCAGGAGGATGGCTATGAGTTCGAGGCCTGCCTGGGCTACATAGTAAATTCAAGACCAGTCTGAACTGTACAGAAAGATCTGTCTCGAAAAAAGAAAAATAATAATAAACTAATGGAGCAAAGCTGGGCGTGGTGGCACACACTTGTAACCTCAGCACTCGGGAGGCTGGGGCAGGAGCACCGCTGCAAGTTAGAGGCCACCCTGGACTACACAGTGAGACCCTGTCTCAACAAGAACAAACAGCTGGGCATGGTAGTGCGCATGTGTAACCTCAGCACTCGGGAGGCTGGGGCAGGAGCACCGCTGCGAGTTCGAGGCCAGCCTGGGCTACAGAGTGAGACCCTGTCTCAACAAGAACAAACAGCTGGGCATGGTAGTGCGCATGTGTAACCTCAGCACTCGGGAGGCTGGGGCAGGAGCACCGCTGCGAGTTCGAGGCCAGCCTGGGCTACAAAGGGAGCTCAAGGTCAGCATGAACTGCATAGTGAGACCCTGTCTCAAAAGGACAAAAAGAAAAAGAAACAAAAATGGAATGATTTTAAAATGCAGCGTACCGTGGTCAGCCACCAGGATCATGTTGACGCAGTTGTGCAGGTTCCGCTGAGCCAGCCCCTCCATCAGCATCCCAAAGGCCCGGTCCACAAGATAGAGGGCTTGGATCACCTGCAGAGGGTGGAGTCAAGAAGGCCTTGGCTCGTGTTCATCAGCCAGGCCATCATCTAGCCCGGCAAAGGGCAAGCGAGTCTCATGGGACAGTGGTTGTAACCCAGGAACTGTGCGCCGGGCGTCTGTTCCCAGTGAGGACTTGGAGCGCAGGTGAAGATGGGGAACAGGGATAATGCATCAGGGGACTGGTTTACAGCGCGCCTTCCGGGAATGGTAAAACCCCACACGCACTCGCACCGCGGGGCGCGCACTCTCTGCCCTTCCTGAACACTTTGCAAAGAAAAGGCACAGGGAAGGGCTCTCAAGGCCTCCCTAACCGCGAGCACGAGGGAGAAGCCAGGAGCCCTGTGTGACCACGCCCTGCAGAAGCTGCTTGAGGACGGGATGTATTTACCATTCCTCGGTGAGCACATGTGCAGAGAAAACAGAAAGTAAAGAAGGAGAGTGCGGGGCACAGTACTTGTTTCTAAATAGTGTATTAGAGGCCAGGCTTGCTTTGTTGTTTATTTATATTAAGTTTTTAAGTTTTCCTATACTTGATCACATAGCACTTTGCATGGGCTTAAAGGGTAAGTAAATCTCCCTGAGGAAAGGGCGAGGGTAAAGGTAACAGATTAGGAGAAGGGTTTAATGTCTCCTCACACTACTGTAACTATGATTGCCTTTTTTGTATTTGTGTTGTTCATCTTTAACTTAAAGAACTTTTCTCATTGGTAAATTTTAGTCGTACAGAACGATCGCATTCGCCCTAGGGAATCTGTACCTGCACCATCTCGCTTCTTCCTCCCATTCCCCTCTCCGCCCTCCAGCCACCCCCTCGTTCACAGGCTGTGTTCCCATTTCCTCCTCCTGTTCTCCTTCCTTATCCCTTCTTCCCTCCCCCCCAGTTCCTCTTCTCACGTGAACATTTTCTTCCCATTTCCCAGTATCTGTGATACATTTGATCCTTACTTACACTTTCCGTTTCTCACACCATACAAACAGTGCAGTTTTTTTTTTTTTGGTTTTTTTTTGTGTGTTTTGGGGGTTTTTTTGGTGGTACCAGGGACGAACTCAGGACCTTGCACTTGCCTGGCAAGCACTTATTCCACTGAGCTATATCCCCAGCCCTGGTGCAGTGTGTGTCCGATTTATTTCACTTAAGAGTATGATCTCAAGGTGCATCCCTTGACCTAGAAATGTCTCGAGCTGACCCTTGTTTATGATAGACCAGTGCCACATCATAGATAAAATTATGTCTTCTCTATCCACTCACTCCTTGATGGGCATTTGGGGTGTTGCCAGGATTTAGCTGTTACAAACTGTGCTGCTATAAACATGGGTGTGCATATATCACTGTGGTGCGATGCTCTGAATTCTTCTGGGGAAGATGTCAAGAAGGGGAATAGCTGGGTTGAATGCAACCTTCAGTCCTACTTTTTTGCGGAATCTCCACACTGATTTCCTCAGTAGTTGCACCAGTCTGCACTCCCAGGAACAGTGGAGAATGGTTCCTTCTTCCCCACAGCCCCACCAGCGTTTGTTATTGGCTGATTTCTTGATCACAGCCATTTTTCCTGAGGTGAGATGGAACCTCAGAGTTGTTCTTATTTGCAACTCTGGAATGACCAGTGATGTTGGACATTGTCCATATATTTATTTGCCCTTTCTATTTCCTCTGAGAAGTGTTTATTCATCTCAGATGCCTATTTTTGCACTGGGTCTTTAAATTTGAGGGTTCTGATTGTTTTTGTTCTTTATATGTTCTAGATATTAGTCCTCTGTCTGAAGAACAGTTGGCAAAATTTGTTTCCCATGCTGTGGGTCATCTCTTCACCTTGTTGGTTTCTTTTGCAGTACAAGAGCTTTTTAATGTGATGAGATCTCAGGTGTTGATCCTTTGTGACAGTTCCTGTGCAATTGGGTTTTTTCATAAAGTTTTTGCCTACACCACAGAATAAGAGTTCTACTTACTCTATGCCTTGGCAGATTTAGTGTTTCTGTTTTAGTATTTAGATCTTTGATCCATTTTGATTTTAGTATAGTACAAGGTGAGAGATACAAGTCTAGTTTTAATCTTCACCATGTGAAAAGCCAGTATTTCCAGCACCAACTTGTTAAAGAGGCTCCTTCTTCATAAGGTAGCTGAGTTTGTTTCTGCATCTTCTAATCTGTTCCTAATGCTCAGGTCTAGTTTTCTGCCAGTACCATGCTGGTTTTTGCTTATTTGAGACAGAGTCTCACTTTGTAGTTCAGGCTGTCCTTGAACTTACTAGGTAGCCCAGGGTGGCCTCAGATTCATAGTAATCTTCCTGCCTCTGCTTCCCAAGTGCTGGGATTACAGGAATGTGCCACATTATGCTGGTTTTTTTTTTTTTTTTTTAATCACAGTAGCTTTATACTGTAATTTCAAGTCAGGGATTGTAACGCCCCCTGTCTTTCCTTTGTTCCTCAGAATTGGTTTTGCTGCATTATGTTTGCCAGTATCTTCCTGAGGATTTTTGCATCTATGTTCACTAGGGAGATTGGCCTATAGTTCTTTTTTTTGGTTGGATCTGTCTCTGATTTTGGTATCAGGGTAATGTTTGCTTTTAGGAATGAATTTGGGAGTACTGCTTCCCTTTCAAATTTAAGAAAGAGTTTGAACATTAGTGGCATTAGATTGTCTCTAAATTTCTTGTAGAATTCAGCAGTGAATCCATCAGGAGCTGGGCTTCTCTTTGGTAGTACGTTTTTAATTACATCTTCAATTTCATTAAGAATTTTTATATTTTCTCAATTCAACTTTCGTAATTCATATGTACCTAGAAATCTGTCCATTTCTTCTGTGTTTCCCATCTCTTAGAATACAGGTTCTCACCAGGGATATATAACTCAGTGGTGCACTGCCTGGCCAGGAAGCGCAAGATCCTGAGTTCAATTCCCCATATAAAAATATATATATATATAGGTGCTTAAAGTAGGTATTGGTAATCTTCTGGATTTCTGTAGGATCTGTTGTGATTTCAACCTTTTTATCCCTCATTGTGTGGATTTGAGTCTTTTCTTTCCTTTTTTTGACAAGGTTGACTAAGGGTTTGTCACTTAATCTTGCAAAGAACCAACTCTCCAATTCATGCATTCTTCGTATTCTTAGTCTCCGCTGCATTAATTTCTGCTTTGCTTTTTGCAATTTCCTCCCTTGTATGATCTTGGGGCTTGACTTGCTTTTCTTCTTCTAGAAGTTTGAGGCTCCATATTAGGTTGTTTATTTGCACTTTCTCTTTTTCCGATAAAGAATTCACCACTGTAAATTTCCCTTGCGGCACTGATTTCACTAAATCCCGTAAGTCTGAATCTGTTGTACTGGCAGTATCGTTTAATTGTAGAAACTCTATAACTTCTTTAACGTCATCTGTGACCCATTGTGTATTCAGTAGGGTGTTATTTAATTTCCATGTGTTTATGAACTTCTTGTGGTTTCTTCTGCCACTGGTTTCCAAGTTCATTGCACTACCATATGATAAGATGCACGGGATAATTTCAGTTCCTTTACATTTACTTAAACATGTTCTATGAGCTAGTATGTGGTTTATTTTGGAGAATTTTCCTTGTGCAGCTAAGGAGAATGTGTATTCCAATGTTGTGGGCTGTAACACTCTGTAAACATCTACTAAGGTCAGTTGTTCAAAGGTTTGGTTCTTTGTCTCTCTTAATCAGCCTTGGCTTAAAATCCACTTTTCTGCAAATAGAACAGCTACCCCTACTTTTGGGGGGTTCCCATCCTATAGAGTACTGTTTTCCATCCTTTGGCTTTCAGTCTGTGAATTTCTTTTTCAATTAAACATTCCTTGTATGCAGCATATTGTTTTTTTTTTTTTGAACTACTAGTGAGATCCTATTTTATTTATTTATTTTTATTTTATTTTAAAGGCAAAAGAATGGAAACATATGAACCAGAAAAGCCATAAACAATACAGAAAATACAAAGTTATACAGAATATAGTAGGGAATTAGAACTGGATGTTGTATTACATAGTTATCTTCACATTAGTTAACACAAAAACATTAAAGGAAATACCAAATTATAGAGAAGATAGTAGGGAATTTGCACTGGATGCTGTATAATATAA